>SJYX01015863.1:27586-74450 GCA_006410675.1 Oreotragus oreotragus
TGCATTCATTTTTCTCCGGCCTTTGTGTGTCTTCAGCGCTGGCTGCTCTTCTGAGAGAAGGGGAGAGCCTGGAAGACCTGATGAAACTCTCTCCCGAGGAGCTCCTGCTGAGATGGGCTAACTACCACCTGGAAAATGCAGGCTGCAACAAAATCAACAACTTCAGCAGCGACATCAAGGTAGGAGGACTGGAGTTGGAACGCGACTAAACCCACAGCAGTGGAGGGAATGTGGGCGCTAATGGAGGCAGGTAAAGATACGGGCTCCGTCTCTTCAGAAGTTCCAGGGCTGGCTGGAGTGGCCGGTGGTGCCTTGGAGCCTGTTCCATTCTCAGGACCGTGTGCGGCCCCAGCTCTGGGCCCCATGCAGCTCTGTCCGAGGCCCTAGTCACTGCATGGCATCAAACACGATGGGTGTTCCCTAGAGTTTCAACATCCTGATACAGTGGGATGAGGGTGAAATAGACAAAGGGCAAGAGATAAGACTGATTTTCAGCTGAAGAGAGTCTCCATAGGATTCTAATGTCTTTCTGATTTTGTCAACGGGAGCATCAGATGGGGCTTCCTTTCCAAAGAAAATCAAACCAGGATTGCTCTTCTAACTACACTAATCATAGCAAAGACTGCACGCCAGGTACTAACTGCCTTATGCATGCATCAGCTCCGCTAATCCTCACAACACGTCTTTGAGATAAGGGTTATCCTTTCCTCATTTTGCAGGTCAGGAAACCAAGGTAAAGAGAATGTAAGGAACTTGTTCAAGTTCACAGAGTTGGAGAATGGGGCCCGGGCCCCAGCTGCGCAGTTGATCTCCATGGTCCTTGACCACCATACACGGTGCTCCTCTAAAAACAATTTGTGAACTTCTTGAAAGCTTTGCATTTGTAGAAACCAGAGTGATACTGTAAAGATAATGAATCTGCAAACCGTCTTGAATGAGAATTAACCCCAGAAAATGTAGAAGACAAAATTAGTCCTACAATGGGGATCCAAAGGTTGAAAAGCTAAGGAAACACCGTGGTTTGCAAGTTTGTGAAAATTCCAGGTCAGGGTGAAAGGACCAGCTTGTTGGCATTGATGACAGATATATCCAGATAGAAAGAGCTTAAGGAGCAGGAAGGAATGTCAGTCCCTTTTTCCCTGTCAGGAAATGGTATGAGATGCTGGTGTGCAATGTGAGGAAAATAATTCAGTCTTCCACTTTCTCAAAAGTTAAAAAAAAAAGACATTTTCTCCAAAGAGGAAGAGTCAGCGGAAAGGTCACATGACTCGCCGAGAGTCAACTCCAGCTTTTAATTCTTGAGTGGCAGTTTCCCTCTTTCTCTGGCTTTTAGAATTCAAGGTCTGCCAGGCACAGTGCCAGTTAGAGCAAAGCTTCTAGAGGGAAAGTCCCCCATTCCTTAGGACATCAGCTGGTAATGCTGTTTGTTTTTTCTAACTACGCAGTTTCATTGGTTATACACGTTCTGGCATGAGCAGCCAGCCTAGAATTTAACAGCAGTTGGACAGCATTATCTCCCTCTGCACTCAGCAGTTAGACTCGGCCATTATTTCAGCCACACTTTTCAGACAAAATTAGGATGCCTGGTCTGAGCCATAAGTGTACCTGATTTCCTGTGGCTGAAAGGCTGTGTTCTGAGGAACATGAGATGGGAGCTGGCAGGCCGAGCCCAGGTACTGGGGTCGTGGCTGTTTCCGGGAGCATCTGCATCACCACCGAAGTCAGTGCTGAGACGTGTAAGTCAACATCTGGCAACTTTAGGGGATGCCTTCCAATCACACCAAGTCAGCACAGGAGGGGAAAACAGCCACACAGAGTGGGTGAAACAGGTTTCTTGGAGTCCCATGAAATGAGATGACTCTCAGCAAAGCTAAACAGATGTGACATGTGACATGCAGATTTTATTCATGCCTAACATCTGCATGGGGGAGGGCTTCCCTGGTGGCTCAGATGGTAAAGAACCCACCTGCCAATGCAGGAGACCTGGGTTCGCCCCCTGGGTCGGGAAGATCCCCTGGAGAAGGAAATGGCAACCCACTCCAGTATTCCTGCCTGGAGAATCCCAAGGACGGAGGAGCCTGGTGGGCTGCAGTCCACGGGGCTGCAAGGGTAGGACACGACTTAGGGACTAAACAACAAAACAGCTGCGTGGAACTCTCACTGACTTTGAAAGAGCTAGAGCAGAAAGTAAGAGAAGGGGAGGGGAGGAAGAAAGATGCAAGTCTGGTTCCCAGCGCAGCATCCTCGCCCGGCTGTCTCTTCTCATCTTTCTAAGGCCACGAGGCTGAGCGTACCTCTGGTTTCCTCAGGCTCTAGCCCGCTTTAAGAAACAAACAGAGAGATGTCTTTCAGCGATTTAAATAACAAATTACCTGAAAATTTGTATGCTTTCATTGAATGAGAAACTTTGGCTGTGATTTGGAAAATTTCTTGTCAGTAAACCTATTTCCAGAATCTGAGAAAACATGAGAATTCAATATCTATATCCTCTCTGAGATAACTAAATTTAATCACTTTTTCTAGCTTCTTGATCAATATTAAGTGCACTTAATATTTCTCCTTTGGCTTAAAGACTGCTTGTGAATGCTTCAATTTTTCGTCTTTGAAATCTTTTTCTCTTGCTGATTGTCCATTTAAATGTATTTTTAAACTCTGCTTCCTTTTTCTGTCACTTTTTTTTTTAAATTAAACCTTAGCTGACTGACTTCTACAGCAATATAAAGGTATATATATTTTCCTGTATATAATTTAATACATGTAAATAAATTATTTTCTCCCCTGAAGGCAGCAGAATAGTATTTGCTTCTTTGGGTTGCCTTTTACGTATGTCCTGTATTTTTAATTGTTACACTTCTTTTAAAAAGAAAGGCAAATAAATATAATATGTAAAGGACAAGTGGAAAATTAAAATTAGTGGATGTTCCCAGCTTTGCTAATTAATTTGCATTCTTGAATGGTAGTTGGGTAAGAAATGAAATATGTTTGCTTTGGGGAAATTATTGTTGTGCTAAGTGTGTAATTAGCTATGCCATCTTGAAATTGTAATTTCCTCATTTCTCACAGGACTCGAAAGCTTATTACCACCTGCTTGAACAGGTGGCTCCAAAAGGAGATGAAGAAGGTATTCCTGCTGTTGTTATTGACATGTCAGGACTGAGGGTAAGTCCACACCCCAAGTCGTGTGTCGAGGCCATTATTCCTCTGCATTGGCGGTTCCATTGCCCTGCATGATGCTGGCTCCAGAGGTCCATGAGTGGACATCTCTGCTTAGAGCCCTGTTAAATTTTTAAAAACTGTTAACAGTTTGGGGTAGGAATTGTGGAAAATTGAATCTGGAAATAAACATTAAGCAAGAGGAGTGGAGTCCATGCATTGCAACAGAAGATCCTGAATCACACAGTGTAGTTTCTACATACCACAACCAGGACCTAACTTGGCCAAAAAATAAATAAATATTTTTTTGAAAGAAAAAAACTCATTCCTGAATGAGAAGTAAAGTATCTGAAATATATAATCTATAGTATTAACTAGTAAAGCATCATTTTAAGAGATAATCCCAGTTTTAGCAAGTTCTAGTTATCTGAAAATTAGTGCTTTCATAGCCTTTTAAGAGCATTAAAAGGCAGTGAACTGTATTTCAACAAAACTTAAGTCTTCTATTAAGAGTCTGCTTATAAATGACTAGAAATTCTCTAGTCCTATTTGAATAGACTTTTAATATGTTAAGGAGTGATGTTCAATCTGACGTCTGCAAGGCCAAATTGGTATTATATATTTACTGTCTCTAGACTTTTAAGAGCATTAAAAGGCAGTGAACTGTATTTCAACAAAACTTAAGTCTTCTATTAAGAGTCTGTTTATAAATGACTGGAAATTCTCTAGTCCTATTTGAATAGACTTTTAATATGTTAAGGAGTGATGTTCAATCTGACGTCTGCAAGGCCAAGTTGGTATTATATATTTATCAGTGACACTATGTGGGTTAAATTTTATCTTGTCAGAGTTGCAGGTACACCAGCTGAATGTGGGTAAAGAAGTTACACTAATCAGAAGCTCTTGTTTGCAGCTGTAAATATTTTTAATGAACTAAAAATAAGTGTAATTTATTGTTTAATAAATGCACTTTTTGTGAAGTCTGTACAAGGACATTGCCTGGAGAAGGGAATGGCTACCCACTCCAGGATTCTTGCCTGGAGAATCCCATGGACAGAGGAACCTGATGGGCTACAGTGGGATTTCAAAGAGTCGGATACAGCTGAGTGACTAATACTACTGCTGCTGCTGTGCCAGAAGATAATAAAAAGAAAGCCTAATGGTTGAAAATAATTCAGATCAACTTAAATGATAAAATTGTAGAATCTATTGCATCTCTTTAAAAACGAGACAACCATTCATCTGAAACGGTCCTGCTCTGTATAAAGATACGGCTACCCACTCCAGGATTCTTGCCTGGAGAATCCCATGGACAGAGGAACCTGATGGGCTACAGTGGGGTTTCAAAGAGTCGGATACAGCTGAGTGACTAATACTCCTGCTGCTGCTGTGCCAGAAGATAATAAAAAGAAAGCCTAACGGTTGAAAATAATTCAGATCAACTTAAATGATAAAATTGTAGAATCTATTGCATTTCTTTAAAAACGAGACAACCATTCATCTGAAACGGTCCTGCTCTGTATAAAGATAGGAGGACTCGATTAATTAAGCAGATATTCCTCTTACTTGAAACTCTGATTTGTGTGTGTGTGCGTGTGTTAATCACTCAATCACGTCTGAATCTTTGTGACCCATGAACTGTAGCCCACCAGGCTCCTCTGTCCATGGGAGGACACTGGAGTAGGTACCCAGTCCCTTCTCCAGCGTCTTCCCGACCCAGGGATAGAACCTGGGTCTCCCACATTGCAGGCAGATTATTTACTGTCTGAGCCCCCAGGGAAGCCCCCTTCTGATTTGGGTCCAGGCAAACAGAAGGACTGATTTGCTGCTATGAGGTGTCTACCTGAGGTCGCACACGGAGGGTTTCAGTAAGACGCCCGCCTGCTTTTCATGTTGCCCATGTCTGCTTTGTGCCTGGAGAAGCTCCGGCCCAGCCTTGAGATGGGTGTCCTCTTCCATCGCAGGAGAAGGACGACATGCAGAGGGCAGAATGCATGCTGCAGCAGGCGGAGAGGCTGGGCTGCCGCCAGTTTGTCACGGCCACAGATGTTGTCCGAGGGAACCCCAAGCTGAACTTGGCTTTTATTGCCAACCTCTTTAACAAACACCCTGCCCTGCACAAGCCGGAGAACCAGGACATCGACTGGGGGGCTCTTGAAGGTAACTGGAAACCAGCTGCGTAAATGTTCTGAGAAGCAGCCACAGTTCTAATTCAAGAGTAATTCAGAATCACCTCCTAAGCCAACATAAGCCCCTCGCGTGGGAGATTTGCAAACAGGTCATCAATTCTCTGGTACCTAACAAAGAGAATAAATAGATTAATCAAGTCAATTACAGCCAAGGAGGAATAATCAACTACCATTCTATAGCATCCATTATACATGGACTTCATCCATTATCAGAATTAAATGTTTTAGGGAAGACAGTGCATTTAATTATCAGACGAAATAAATCCTGAGTTCCAAAAGCCTAATTTATGTACTTAATGGACTGAGTGTGAATTCCTAGAAGCAAGAAATTGCAGCCACTTGTTAAATATCTAAAAATGATATTTAACTTACGCTAAGAGGTGCTTACTGAGGTTTTTGTTTTGTCTCTAATTTGGGTAATGGGGGTCATGGAATAATATTTTGGGGCAAAATCCATGACAGTTATATTTAGGGGGTTAATGCCCTAAACCTAGACAAAAGTCCCATAGCTTTTAGTCAGATTCTAATAGGTGAAGTTGCCAGAGATGTTTTTCTCCTTTTTTCCCATTGTGAATGAGTCCCAATATTGAGATAGAAAAATCAATACAAAAGTAATAAATGAATATCCCCAAAGAAAGGAAATCTACATTTTAAAGAATTGGTTAATCCTTTTCTACAATGCTTTACTCCAGCTGGAAATGCAAAGTCAATCCATGTTCCAACACTCTGCATGTGTATGATTTTGATGTATGGTGGTCAGGGGTCCAGGCATTCTGTTGTCTACCAAGTTTATAGTCAAGCCCTCTCATCACCCATTTCCAACTGCTTCTAGATCATCTACATTTGGGTCCATCACTGTCGCTTGAAATTCAGCATATTGATCAGAATTGATCAATATGAAAAGCAGAACTGATCATTTCCCCCCTCCTGCATTGCCTCTCTACCTACCCCCAACCTCCCATCCCATCCGCTCTCCTTTAGAAATTCTCCATTTCCATGAATCATGCCACATTTTTCTGTCTTCAGTCACCAAAATCCTGGGTTCCACTTTGGTATCTTCCTCTCCTTCACCCCTAAATCTCTTGAATCAGCAAATACTAAAAATTCTTCCCATAGAATGACTATAAGATTGTTGTTTTTCCTTTCTGCTCTTCTGGACTCTTACTAAATCATACACCAACTGTTTCAATAGGTCTTAGGGGCCTAGCCCTCCATCCATCAAGCACTTGAACGTGCCCAGGTGCTGATGTCAAACACTCTCCCCTCTGTGTGTTTAATTTAAATGCATATTGCCTTTCAGTAATTCTGCACACTGCTGCCAAACACATCATAGTACTGCTTTCATTATAACTCTGCCTTGCTCGAGAATTTATTATCGTAATTAAAAAAGAACCCATAATGACTGTCGTTGTCTAATATATCAACCAAAATCTGCTACCTGACATCCAGGGATCCCCGATTCTGGTTCCAGCCACTAATCAGCCTTATCGGTGTGGACTGTACTACACAGATATCTGAAAAGTCAGTTTCTAACAGACCTTGTCTGTCGTTCCCTTTGTGTTCGTATTTACATAATCTCCTACCCCGCCCTCCTTACTTGTCCCCCCAAATCGCCTCCTATTTCCTCTTTACCATCTAGATTTTACTAGCCCTCTAAGGCAGAGCTCAAATTGCACTGCCTCCAAATGTAGCCTGTACAATTCTCTCCTTTATCTCGACTCAGATATAAATATCCACCTCATATGGTAGCCCTCTAGCTTGCATGATCCCTCTTTGATTCTCAAAACACGTATTCTTCCAGAAAGAATGTAAGCCTTTGAGGGACAACCCTCAACAGTTTACCCGCATGGGCTCTTGTACGCTGTTGATACTAATAGATGCTGTTCTCATTGAATTGAATTGGAAAAACAATTAATGCGGAATAGCGACCCTCATTCAAATCCGATCGGGTTTTTATATTTTTAAATTCTACTTTCAGTGTTTGTGACAGCTGCTCTAGTTAAACTTTGATCATAAAAAAGCATATTTTCTTGGTGCCTGAAAGATAACTAGTCTTCATTCATTTAGGTGAGACCAGAGAAGAGCGGACGTTTAGGAACTGGATGAACTCTTTGGGTGTAAACCCACGAGTCAATCATTTGTACAGGTAAGAACATTGAGGGCCTCTTCCTGAATATGGCGTACCAAGACCTGTGAAGATGCCCAAGACTTCAAATATCACTCTGATGTGCAATTCTCTTCGAAAAACGTGCGCACCTCAGTGAAAAGTGGGGAAATGCCGAATTGAGCACCAGGGGTTGAAAAACTCACTTCCATACACCAACCTTGCTATGTATTTAGTACAGTAAGTCCCCTACATATGAATGAGTTCTATTCGGAGAGGGTGTTCATAAGTCCATTTTGTTCAAAAGTCCAACAAAGTTAGCCTAGGTAACCAACTCACGCTATCGGCTGTATAGTACTGTACTGTAATAGGTTTATAATACTTTCCACACAAATAATACGTTAAAAACAAACACAAAAATAAAGAAAAACATTTTAAATCTTACAGCACCTTGGAAAGTATTGTGGTACAGTACAACAGCTGGCACACAGGGACTGGCATCAAGTGGACAGGCAAGAAATAAAGAGACTGTACTCTACATGCTCATCCTACAAGCACGTTCAGTCGCTCAGTCGTGTCTGACTCTTTGCAACCCCATGGACTGTAGCCTGCCAGGCTCCTCTGTCCATGGAATTTCGCAGGCAAGAATACTGGAGTGGGTTGCCATTTCTTTCTCCAGAGGATCTTCCCAACCCAGGGATCAAAGCCACATCTCCTGCATTGGCAGGTGGATTCTTTTCCGCCGAGCCACCAGGGAAAGTGAAATGAAATCACTCAGTCATGTCCGACTCTTTGTGACCCCATAGACTGTAGCCTACCAGGCTCCTCTGTCCATGGGATTTTCCAGGCAATAGTACTGGAGTGGATTGCCATTTCCTTCTCCAGGGGATCTTCCCAACCCAGGGCTCAAACCCAGATCTCCCACATTCTAGACAGACGCTTTACCGTCTGAGCCACCAGGGAAACCTGTACAGTAAAGTACGCAGAGGCATAGCCACTTGTAGGGGGTGCAGGCACATGACAGTGTATGCCAGACATGTGCCCTAACTTATGTGATTGGACATGCAAACATACATTCGCATCTTTGAAAGTTTGCAACTTGAAGGTTCATATGTTGCGGACTTACTGTACAAAAATCATAATCCAGCAGCAAAAGAAAAAATCGACCCTATGACAAACCTACCCAAGATCTGCTCACAAGCAGGCCAAACAGTAAATGTTCAGTTTGTGGGCGTGTCTCCAATGCCATTTGTTGGAGCTGTTTATTTTTCTGGAGAATCTATGCTTCTGTTGAAGAGGCATTAGTGGTCGCACCTGGAGGACACTTCTAGGAAGCTCCCTCCCTTTCTCTGAGTCAGAATGTCTTCCCCTCTAAAGATGAAGTGACTGATCCCAATGTGGCCAAATTCCTGGGAATGTTACTTGAACTAATGTGTAAAGAATTGCCGGGCCCGGTCCAGGCCCTTCATAACTGTTGGGTATCTGAGAATTCTTTTGTGTTTGTTTTCATTCAGTGACTTATCAGATGCCCTGGTCATCTTCCAGCTCTATGAAAAGATTAAAGTCCCTGTTGACTGGAACAGAGTAAACAAACCACCATACCCCAAACTGGGGGGTAACATGAAGAAGGTAAATGATGACTCTTGTGAGGTTCTGGTTGTCAGGTGAAGTCATAAGCCCACAAGAGCACTGTGTGAATACTTTTATCAGGAAGCCAAGCTCAGATAAGAAATACTTATCCGGGGATTAATTTAAGAGTACAGCATTCAGAAACCTGAGTGGTTTTTATTAAAGGGAGTTCATTATTTCAGTTGATTGCTTATTTATAATTCCGTGTTAGATGTCTTTAAGTGTCATGATGTAAAAATTCTAATTAAGATAATTAGAGCAAGCAGAGCTGTGGGGTGCCTTTCCCTCCAGCAAGATCCTCATTCTAATTTTCTCAAGGATCGAAACCTGTGCTAACAGTTTCACATGTACAAATAGTGAGAACACATTGTTTGTAAAAGTGGCCACAACCACGGGGATGGCACGAACATTTCCCACCATTGATCGTCCCTGTGACCCAGTAATCCATGAATCGTAGCCACGGGAACACTCATCCGACATATGTCGGTCCACTGTGTGCTTACAGGATCTGGATTTTCCAGGTCAATCTCTACGGATTCAACTATTTTAGGGATATTTTAGACAGGTTATTTAGTATGGCTTTCTGTTATGTCATGGGATAGAGCCGTGAAAATGGTCATCATAATAACTCATTTTGGCTTTACACCTGGTACACTATGAATATTTTTTTGTTCTTTTGATGAGAGTGAGGGACACTGTTTAAGAAAAGGTGGAAATAAATAAATAAGACTTCCCTGCTGGTCCAGTGGTTAAGACTCCAAGCTCCCATTGCAGGGAGTCTGGGGTTTCAATCCTGGTTGGGAAACCAGATCCTGCATGCCGCAACTGAGACCCGGTGCAGCCAAATAAAATTTTTTTTTAAAAGATGGAAAATTATTTGACTAATTTAGAATCTTAGAATTGCAGAACTAGAGACTTGAGAGATTATTAAGTCTGACCCTATTATTTCATTTTGTGTCTATTTTTATCATCTTATTTCTTCTGGTATTTATCATCAAAGAGATGACATTAGATTGTTTCCATTCCTGCTCATTAACAGCTTGAGAATTGTAACTATGCAGTGGAACTGGGGAAGAATCAAGCAAAGTTCTCCCTGGTTGGCATTGGTGGACAAGATCTCAATGAAGGAAACCGCACCCTAACGTTGGCCTTGGTCTGGCAGTTAATGAGAAGGTAATACAGCTCAAGGAAATGGCATTTTATTGAAAATATTCTTTACATTTTAAATTATATTTGTTTACTTTTAATTAATTGATGATTGCTTTACAATATTGGTTTGATGGAATATATTTTTTAATCTAGAAAAGTACTAGAAAATTTCAGGAATGTGATTTAATCCAGGAAAACTATATTTTAAGCTAAGCTGCAATCCAAAGGAATGTTGTGGGGAAGGGCTGGGCGTCTCCTGTTTTTTTGGTTTGTTTTTTCTTTCATTTCTATCAGTTTTGTTTCAGGTACTTTGAAATTCTGTTATGAAGTTCATCAGTATTTAAGGTTGTGATGTTTTCTTAATGAATCACCCTTTTTCATGTGGCGTGACCCTCTATGCCTGATAATACCCTTTTTCTCTAAAGCTATTTTTCCAGATAGTGATACAGCTTCTTGATTAGTTTTAGCATGATACCTTTTTTCCCCATCCTCTAACTTTTAACTGATTGATGTAAATACAGTTACTTATCCTTTAAAAGGGCTTTCAAAATAAGGGGGGGAAATATGCTATATTTACCTACATATCTGTCATTTCGGGTGTTTTTCTTTTCATGGTATAGATCCAGATTTCCATCTGATACCATTTGCCTTCTACTTGAAATATTTCTAGTGGTGCAGATCTGTTGGCAAGGAATTATTTCAGCTTCTATATGTCTGATAAAGTCTTTATTTCATTTTTGCAAGGTATTTTATCTGAGTGTAGAATTCTAGGTTGATAGTTTTTTCTTTCATTATTTTGAAGGTAGTGTTCACTGTCTTCTAGCTTGCATTGTTTCCAGTGATAAATCTATTGTATTTCTTATCTTTGTTCCTCAGTGTTAAGTCGCTTCAGTTGTGTCTGAGTATTTTCGACCCTGTGGACCATGGCCTGTCAGGTTCCTCTGGCCATGGACGTCTCCAGGCAAAAATACTGGAATGGGTTGCCATTGTCTTCTCCACTGTTCCTCTGTAGGTCGTGTCTTTTCTTCTCTGGCTTCTTTCAAGATTTTCTCTTAATCATTGGTTTTAAGTAGTTTGATTGTGAGGTACTTCGGTGTTTCTTGCACTTAAGGTTTGTTCAGCTTCTTGCATCTGTGGGTTTACAATTTTCATCAAATTTGGAAAAACGTTGGCCTTTATTTATTCAAATTTGACTCCTGTACCCACCTACTCTAGTTTTCAAGACTCTTAAGTATTTGATCATTGAAGTTGTCCCAGAATTCACTGATGCTCAGATCATCTTTTTCCTTTATGTTTCATTTTTCGATCATTGAAGTTGTCCCAGAATTCACTGATGCTCAGATCATCTTTTTCCTTTATGTTTCATTTTTTCTTCTCTGTTTCATTTGGAATAATTTCTATTGCCTCTTCTTAAATTCACTACTCTTCTACAACATCTACCATTAATTCCATTTGGTGTATATGTTTCTCATCTCAGACTTTATAGTTTTCATGTATAGAAATTTGATTTAGGTCTTTTTGACATCTCCTATATCTCTTTCCTTAACCTTCTTGAGCTATAGAATATAAATACAAAAACTGCTATTTCTGTTTCTATTAATTGATTTTTAACTTTACTATGGCTCATACAAGTCCATTCTGAAGGAGATCAGCCCTGGGATTTCTTTGGAAGGAGTGATGCTAAAGCTGAAACTCCAGTACCTTGGCCACCTCATGCGAAGAGTTGACTCATTGGAAAAGACTCTGATACTGGGAGGGATTGTGGGCAGGAGGAGAAGGGGATGACAAAGGATGAGATGGCTGGATGGCATCACAGACTCGATGGACATGAATCTGAGTGAACTCCAGGAGTTGGTGATGGACAGGGAGGCCTGGCGTGCTGCAGTTCATGGGGTCACAAACAGTCGGACATGACCGAGCAAACTGAACTGAATGGCTCGTACTTTCTTGCTTCCTGGAATGCCTACTGATTTTTCACTGTATGTAAGGCATTGTGAATTTTACCTTGCCATTTTCTAGATATTTCTGTATTCCTTTAAAGAAAGTGAAATCGCTCAGTCGTGTCTGACTCTTTGCAACCCGATGGACTGTAGCCTACATGCTTCTCCGTCCATGGGGTTTTCCAGGCAAGGGTACTGGAGTGGGTTGCCATTTCCTTCTCCAGGGGATCTTCCCAACCCAGGAATCGAACCCGGGTCTCCTGCATTGCAGACAGACGCTTTACCCTTTGAGCCACTGGTATGCAGTTCAGTTCAGTTCATTTCAGTCGCTCAGTCATGTCTGACTCTTTGCGACCCTACGAGCCACAGCACGCCAGGCCTCCCTGTCCATCACCAACTCCCGGAGTTCACCCAAACCCATGTCCATTGAGTCAGTGATACCATCCAACCATCTCATCCTCTGTCGTCCCCTTCTCCTCCTGCTGTCAATCTTTCCCAGCATCAGGGTCTTTTCAAATGAGTCACCTCTTCACATCAGGTGGCCAAAATATTGGAGTTTCAGCTTCAACATCAGTCCTTCCGATGAACGCCCAGGACTGATCTCCTTTAGGATGGACTGGTGGGATGCAGTTACGTTACTTAAACACAATTTGATCCTTTGGGGGCTTACTTAAAATCTTAATTAATCTCGAGCTAATTTTGCTTCTCAATACTGAGATAACCTCATCTGAGTACTTTACTTGATGCTCCATGTATCATGAGATTTTTCTACTCTGACTGGAGGGAGCCAGATATATCCCATGCTTATGTGAACTCCAAGGATTGCCCTGCCCATTCATTTCTGCAAGTTCTTTTCCCAGCCTCAGTGTAATTGGCTCAAATGCATGCACCAAGTCGCACTCTGCTAAGCACTCGAGGTAGCACTTCTGAAGGTCTCCGGAGCTTTTGTTCTAGATGACTCTGCTCTCTGGGCAGCTCTCCTCTCTCTGCTGTTCTGCCACGCACATTCCAGCACCGTGGCTCCTTTGAGTCCTCAAGCCTGTCCCATCAGCTCATCGACACTCTCATGCTCGGTTGGAGCTCTCTTGCCCTGCACTGCAGCCTGGGAATTCTCTGTGCAATCAGCTGGGACAATCTTAGGGTGCTCCACATTCGTTTTCCTTCTCAGGGACCCCTGTTTTGTGCTTCCTGTCGTCCAAAGTCTAGACAACACCATTTCATATCTTCTCATTTTGTTTTATGTGTTTAAGGCAGAAGGGTCAGTCTGATTCCTGTTATTCCGTCATGACCAGAAGCAGAATTTCCTGCTATTTCTATAGCAGAGAACTTTAGATACCTTTGTGTTGTTGTTCAGTCACTCAGTTGTGTCCTTGCAACCCCGTGGACTGCAGCACACCAGGCTCCCCTGTCCTCCACTGTCTCCTGGAGTTCACTCAAACTTGTGTGCCTACCTTTTAGAGCCAAATAAAAAATTTGATTACTGTGAGAGCTCTGTGGACAAATTATTTAATCAGTAGTAGAATATAATAAGATACAGAAAAGGAAGATAAATGATGAGAAAAGTAAACAATTTTTGGCACAAAAGCATGAACCTGGGGAGAATTCTAGATAGCAAAGCTGTAAGCATTAACTAGTTCACTTTTACATGCTTTGCTCTTTTCCTCCTATACTAACAGCCCTGAGCAGGCAGAAGTCTTCCATTCCTTAATTAGAACCTGTGTTAGGGTGACTTAATTCATTTTTCTACCTGGAAGGAAGCCCCAGAAACCATATGTCGCATTACATTATGTCTAACAAGGTAATGGCAGAGACAAGGTTTGTCATTTCCTGAAGCGCAGAAGCTCTAGTCCCGGGCCACTGTCTGCAGGTCCTAATATTTATTATGGGCCTCAGAGTAATTATGTCAGTGTCCCCAGGTGATGGAAGGTGGTCAGAAGTGATCATAATCTGCTCACTACCAGATTTACGTTTGCTTTATCAGGTATGATGCTCCATTACCCTTTTCTCAACTGGGACCTCTTCAATGATCAAAGGCGGGTGTCATGGGCTTCTCCAGCGCTAAAGCAGCTGTAACTCTAGTCCCTGTTACGTCCTGTATTGAGAACACTGCCGAAAGTTCCTAACAGCTGTTCTTACAGGAGTGTATTTTCAGAACTGCCTTCTGAACTCCCCGCTATTTTATTTCCCGTGTGTGTCTAATTCTTAACAGAATGGCTTTTGGTACTGATCGCTTTGAAAACCAAAACCGAAGTCTTTTTAGCTGCCACAGTTAAATTGATTCTTGGGTCTGAAGATGAAAGCATCTTTGATATTTTGTTTTAGTGACTTAAAAAAAAATACTCAGGCCAACTCTATTCTATTTTGAATTTCATAATGTCTGAAAATCACCTTGTAATATGATCTTTATTCTGAAAGTTTTATAAAAATGTGACCCAACATCACAGTTTAAGGCTGGTATATATATATATATAACAAGGGCTAGTTTCAGCTGAGTCTCTTCCTGGTTAATAAGTCTTATTTCTCATGAGTCTTTACTGTATAAGAATTGTGGGGACTTCCCTGGTGGTTCAGTGGTTAAGACTCCAAGCTGCCAATGCTTGTGGCACAATTTGATCCCTGTCAAGAAATGAAGATCCCACATGCTCTGTGGCATGGGGATCTTTAATCAAAAGATTTTTAAAAAATAATGTTAATTTCCTATAAGAAAATGGACAGAGAAATTCCTTACTATTGAAGGTGATGAAATGACTTATAATTATGTAAATTCCAGCAGAAGGGGATTTTTTCTTTCTCTGTGTGCCACATATTAACAGATCTAATAAATTTAGAGCCAGTTCTAGCTGAAATTTATGTCACTGGTTTGCACAGATGTGTTAATTTGGTCATTTATCTGGACAATAAATGGCATGTCATTTTTCCCCCTCAAAACAAATGAGAGCCTAAACCTCCCTTTCCCCTTCGGTAGCCTGGAAATTGGTCTCAGATTGGAAAGCTGGCAGATCACATGGGTATAAATTTGGAGACAAAAGCCTGAGGCAAGTAGACTGCCAGCAGACAGCAACAGTAGATTCCAGCAAAGGAGGACGAGTCTGCAGCAGGCAAAGGAGGGAATTCTCTCCACATCAGACAGGCTGCGGACAGCGAACTGGGGATAGGCCTGTGAAAAACAGAGCAGCTAGGTTTGCCCCTCAAGGTCACGTGCTATACGAATAAACCACGAGTTCCATGGCAGGAAAGCACGAAAGTCATAATCACAGCCCCTCCAGCCCCGCATCCCATCCATCCCCTGCTGTTAGATGAGGCCCAGTCTAAAGCTGGGACACATGGGCCATTTCACTTCTTTAATCCTTATTGGAGTATAATTGCTTTACAGTTGTATTAGTTTCCGCTGCTGCTGCTAAGTCGCTTCAGTCGTGTCTGACTCTGTGTGACCTCATAGATGGCTCTGCTATACAGCAAAGTGAATCAGCAATACATGTACATGCGTGCGTGCTCAATCTCTCAAGCTGAGTTTGACTTTTTGCAACCCCACGGACTGTGGCCCGCCAGGGTCCTCTGTCCATGGGATTTTTCCAGGCAAGGATACTGGAGAGGGTTGCCATTTCCTCCTCCCGAGGAACTTCCTGACCCAGAGATTTGAACCTGCATCTCTTATGTCTTCTGCTTTGGCAGGTGGATTCTTTACCACTGAGCCACTGGGGAAGTACCACCCTCCCCCGCCAAAATTTTATTTTTTGGTAAAGAAAAGTCGCAGAAGCTCTTTTCCTCCCCATCGCCAGGGATGGGGAAGTGCTTTCATCTGAAGAAAGTAGGTCATTACTCCTTTTTCAGAGATAACACTTGAAAGCCGTGTGGGAGATCACGAAGGACGGTGTTTTCCACAGAAACAGTAACTGGAGGAAGACACCTGATGGGTTATGTAAGCAAAACCCCGGGCGGAGGGTGACCTCATTTAGGGAGGCCCTCCAGACAGGCCAGAGATTGAACTTCAGTTTGGACAACGCACGCCGAAACCCTAGTCTTTCGGGGGTAATTTGACCACCTCCCGCACACCCTTAACAAGACTGAACCCTGAGGCCAGCCGACCTGCCCACTTGCTCACTGCTTGCCTCTCTATTTCCCTTTTAAGAGGGATCAGCTTGGGGAATGGTGAGTCTTCCCTGCTCCCTGGAATTTTAAGCGTGTAAAGCATCGTAACGTTCCCCACCACCACACTTCTCATAATCGTGTGTCTCAAATGCAGTTCTAACTCTCAAACTAGAGATTAACTAGAGACTAATTTCTACTTCTCTCTTATACCGGGGAAACTTTTATGTTTTTTCCTTGTTATGTTAGCTGGTTGGGCTTTTCCTTTTTTTTATTGACCTATAGCTGATTTACAATGTTGTATTCATTTCTGTTGTACAGCAAAGTGGTTCAGGTATACATGCATATGCATATTTATATGTATATTTATATATTCTTTTTCATATTTTTCCCATTGTGGTTTGTCACAGGATGTTGAATACAGTTCTCTGTGGTAGACAGTAGGGCCTTGTTGTTTATCCATTCTATAATTAACAGTTTGTATCTGCTAACCCCAAAGACTCCCAATACATCCCTACCCCACCCCTTTCCCCCTTGGCAGACAGAAGTCTGTGCTCCGTGTCTGTGAATCTGTTTCTGTTTTGCAGATGTGTTCATGCGTGTCACATTTTAGATTCCACGTATAAATGATATCATAAGGTGTTTGTCTTTCTGTTTCTGGCTTACTGCACTTAGTACGATCACCTCTAGTTTCATCCATGTTGCTGTAAATGGCATTATTTCATGCTTTTTGCGTCGAGTAATATTCCTGTGTGTGTGTGTGTGTGTGTCTCCTTTATCCATTATCAGTGGACATCAGGTTGTCTCCATGTCTTAGCTGTTGTGAATAGCGCTGCTCTGAACATAGGGGTGCGTGTGTCTTTTTGAATGATAGTCTTGTCTGAATATATGTGCTTGGCCTTGCCTAACATTGAATTGCTCCTTGATTTTCATGGTTCCTTTAAGAAAAGCACCACTGGTTCAAAGCCTTTGCTTCATTTTTCTTTCCTTCCCTTCTGCTTTCCCTTCCCACGATGACGGTGGTATTTGCTCTGCATCACAGTCTACATATAAGGTTCTCTTTTGTTATTCTAAAAGAAACTCGTGTTATTACATATTCTTTGTTCCTCAACTGTAATGGTATCCAGGCCCTCTTCTGTGATAGGAAAAAATAAAAAATAAAAACTTCTACGCTGGCAACTCTGTGAATAGTGAATTCTTTTTCTTATTTTTTTAAATTTTTATTGGAGTATAGTTGACTTACAATGTTGTGTTACTTTATGCTGAACAGCAAAGTGATTCAGTTATGCAAGTACATATATCCAGTCTCTTTCAGATTCTTTTCCCATTTAGGGCATTATAGAGTACTGAGACAGAGAAGGCAATGGCAGCCCACTCCAGTACTCTTGCCTGGAAAATCCCACGGACGGAGGAGCCTGGTGGGCTGCTGTCTATGGNCTGAACAGCAAAGTGATTCAGTTATGCAAGTACATATATCCAGTCTCTTTCAGATTCTTTTCCCATTTAGGGCATTATAGAGTACTGAGACAGAGAAGGCAATGGCAGCCCACTCCAGTACTCTTGCCTGGAAAATCCCACGGACGGAGGAGCCTGGTGGGCTGCTGTCTATGGGGTCGCACAGTGTTGGACATAACTGAAGCGACTTAGCAGCAGCAGCAGAGTATTGAGAAGAGTTCCCTGTACTATACAATTGTGAATTCTTTAGTGACTTTTCTCCAGAAATCATTCTTGGTTTTGTTCAGGTACACATTGAATATTCTTGAAGAAATTGGAGGCGGGCAGAAGGTCAATGATGACACTATTGTCAACTGGGTGAATGAAACATTGAAGGAAGCGGAGAAGAATTCATCCATCTCTAGTTTCAAGGTAACATGCTTTGTCTCCCGCTCACGGCCCCCTGAGCTTTATGCTTATCTTTATTGCTTTCACTCTGTCTTCAAGAGTGACCTTCAGTATGAGGTCTTTGAGGCACCCCTCCCATTTTGATTTTGCTTGAATGACCCATTATCGTTTTGATGTTCACAGGCCGTTTCATTGACAAATTTCTTGTCGTTTTCCTCCCTAATAATTAATTTTAAAAATCCAGTCATTTTTTATAAAGAATCTTAGGCATTGTTCTTCCAAAATAATGTAAAATATAGTATTTTTTTAAGTGTGCACAGCTCCATGGTTCAGATTGTTAACATGATGAGGGTGAAATGTAAAATGCTAGAAGATCTCCCATGGGGAGTTTTCTTTCTTTCTTTTTTTTTTTTTTTTAAGAAAAAAAGCAGTTGTGTACTTATATCCAAATCCCATTTTTATTAATAACAGCATTATATTTATTACATTTCTCAACTCATGTTTTAAACATTAGCTGGATTCTTTCTCAAGGGCCCTGAGCACTTGATCCAGAGTATAGTGTCGGTGTCCCATTGTAACTACATTTTCTTGATTTAAAGGTCAAGATTGGGGGAGGGACCCCTTCAGAGTTATATTAACAGGGTGGGTGAGGCAGTTTGTCATGATGTCGATCCTCTGCTTCAAAATCAAGAGAAAAGTAAAAATCTCTCCCCTCCCAGAAGGGGCAGAGAGTGTATCTCTGGGCTGGGCTATACCAGGGGTGCCTGGATTCTGTGAGCTCAGCACAGGAAATAGCCAGCTCTGTCTGCCCTCCACTTATCATTCATTTGGTCTGAAGAGCTGAGCATCGGTGGAAGCAGAGACTGGTGATCGACATGAACAAATCTTTCCAGAAAGAGATCAGGGAAGGTGGTGAAGAAGGGGGCTCCCAGGATGGACTGCACCCTGAGGACCAGGGCCTTGTTCACAGATATTGTGAAGATAGCTTTACCGTTTCCCTGATTTTTTTTTTTTTTTACTGCTTTGCGTGGCATGTGGGATCTTAGTTCCCTGACCAGGGATCGAACCTGTGCCCTCCGTGACGCAAGCACAGAGTCTTAACCACTGATCCAGGAGGGAAGTCCCACCATTTTTCTGGTTGTGTAATGAGGAATCTGGGGCTCATTTAGCTCCTGAAGTCATAGCTAGTAATCGCAGGTGGTGTCCACTAGGGAGGGGAAAGCACCTTTCACTGCAAGGTGAGGTTTTAGAGCAGAGTGTATCCGTAGGTCACGTGACCATGGCTATGAAACGATGGTTAAACAGTCCCGGGAGTGCGTCTCTTGGTAGAACAGCTGCCACTTTACAGGAACGCAGCCCTTTTCATTACCTGGCAGTTTCTGGGGTGTTCCTCTTCGGAATGTTTGACATCTTTTTTCTCCTTGTGATGCTCAGGGTGAATTTTCTTCTGTCTTCTCACCAAGTCATTACAGAATAGGTCAAAAAAAGAAAAAAACACGAAAGGAAAATGTCAAATTAGCCCCACATTGCTTTTTTTTTCCTTTTCTTTTTATTGATTTATTTTTGTTGTTTTTAATTTTTACAATCTTGTGTTAGTTTCTGCTGTGCAACAATGTGAATGAGCCATAATTATACATATACCACCTCCCTCTTGAGCCTCCCTCCCCTCCCCCTGACCTACCCCTCTAGGTCATCCCACAGAACCAGACTGGGATTTCAAGTGAAACCTTTCAAAAAATGAGCATAGCCCACCCACCCCCCATTAGCCACTGTGGAAACAGTCCTGGTCCCCCCTCACCTATGAATGCTGCTGACTGCTGACCATCTCGCTGCCCATCAGCCTCCCGAGACTGTGGGAAGAAAGTCGGGAAGAAACTGAAACTCCAGTCTCTCCATTTTGCTTTCCTTGTGCTTTTTCACCAAAAAATTCTATGGAGACAGAAGCTCTGGCTAATAATGGAAATTAGAGTATGGTTATGTATATTGATTTTAATTTTGTGGTAGGTCTTATATTACCTGGGCTTCCCTAGTGGCTGAGACAGTAACGAGTCCGCCTGCAATGCAGGAGACCTGGGTTCGATCCCTGGGTTGGGAAGATCCCCTGGAGAAGGAAATGGCAGCCCACTCCAGTATTCTTGCCTGGAGAGTTCCAGGGACAGAGGAGCCTGGTGGGCTACAGTCCACGGGGTTGCAGAGAGTTGGACATGACTGAGCAACTCTCACTTATATNTTGGGAAGATCCCCTGGAGAAGGAAATGGCAGCCCACTCCAGTATTCTTGCCTGGAGAGTTCCAGGGACAGAGGAGCCTGGTGGGCTACAGTCCACGGGGTTGCAGAGAGTTGGACATGACTGAGCAACTCTCACTTATATTACCCAGAAATAAGTAAAAATGGACCCATCCTATTTTTCAACGTTGTTTCATTCTTACTATTATTTCATTCATTTTTATTTCTTGGCTGTGCTGCGCAGCATGTGGGATCTTAGCTCCCCGACCAGGGATCGAACCCATACCCCCTCCAATGGAAGAGTCTTAACCACTGGGCTGTGACCAACGAAGTCCCTACCCTTCTATCTTTTTAAAAGTATTTTTGTACCTCTGCAGAGGGCCTGTGCTGGAGACCTAGCATCTTGCAGGGGTCCCATGTCTTGTTTCTTGGTTAGAATTGACTCTGATTTGGACCCTCGAGGTATGAGGTGCTTAGACTTGACCTTGCTCAGATAGTGACATGCAGTCGCCTCTCCCTGTCTGTACTCGCAGGTACCCAAGAGAGAGAGCAGAGTTTCGTGCATTCGCAGTTCTGGGTGAATGACTCCCTGTCTGTTGGCAGACAATGGGTTTCCTCTGCATAGTAAGGCACCAGGAAGGCCCCTAGAGAGACAGCACTTGGTTTGAAACACCATGTGCCACACTGTGGTATTTCCCAGACCAGGATGTATATATTTCTTATTTAAAAGGAAAGAGAAGGGACTTTCTTGGCGGTCCAGTGGTTAAGTCTCCACACTTCCAATGCAGGGGACACAAGTTCCATCCCTGGTCAGGGAACCAAGCTCCCACGTGGCACGTGGAAAGTGAAAGTGAAAGTTGGTCAGTCGTGTCTGACCCTTTGCTACCCCATGACTATACAGTCCATGGAATTCTCCAGGCCAGAATGCTGGAGTGAGTAGCCTTTCCCTTCTCCAGGGGATCTTTCGAACCTAGGTCTCCCACATTGCAGGTGGAGTCTTTACCAGCTGAGCTACAAGGGAAGCCCAAGAGTACTGGAGTGGGTAGCCTATCCCTTCTCCAGCAGATCTTCCCTACCCAGGAATTGAACTGGGGTCTCCTGCATTGCAGGCGGGTTCTTTACCAACTGAGCTGTGAGCGAACATGCCACATGGAGCAACCGAAAAACGAAAAGAACCACCCAGTTGCCTTGAGCCAAACAGAAGTAGCCTGGGAACATACTGATGAACCCCCTGCTTTCTCTCTGCGCAGGACCCAAAGATCAGCACAAGTCTGCCGGTCCTTGATCTTATCGATGCCATTCAGCCAGGTTCCATCAACTATGACCTGCTGAAGACGGAGAACCTGGATGGAGAGGAGAAGCTCAACAATGCGAAGTACGTAAACAAGCCCGAGGTCAGGGAGGGAAGCAGCGGGTGGCTGTGAAGTCTAGAGCCCGTGCCTCCATGCAGACAATTCAGTTTCACTACTGAGGCTTTGTCTTCTCATGACCTATTGTGTCCCATCACCCTTATATTTGCTACTGTGCAGTGACAGTTTAAGGCTCCAGGGGTGAGAGGGAACAAGACAAATACACAACTGGTAACAATTGAAATGGAAAACAGGTGACTTCCGACTGATAAGCAAGCCTACAATTTCGTAACACTAATTTCCTTATCATAATCTATTGGAGGTTTCCTGAGTAGAGTTTGCATATGGCGGGTGTGGAGTTAAACACCCTATTTGTGAATATCCATGGATGTACCTGGACAGGGGTGGGGTTCAAGGCCAGAGTGGTCACCGGTTTGAGAGCAGCTGCTCTTTGCATTACACGCAGAGAGAGTGTTCTTGTGTAGTCGCTAACTCTTTTGCAACACCACAGACTGTAGCCCGCCAGGTTCCTCTGCCTGTGGAATTTCCAGTATTCTTACTGGAGAGGATATCCGTTCCCATCTCCAGGGGATCTTCCCCACCCCGGGGTGGACCCTGGGTCTCCTGCATGCCAGGCACATTCTTTACCATCTGAGCCACCAGGGAAGCCCAAACTATAGAATCCTAAAAATGGCCATGGTGGCAAGATCATGCATATTTTTTAAGTTCTGTTTTCTAATTTTTGAACAACTTTTCCTCTATATTTTATAATGGAAAAGTTAATTGTACTTCATTAATCACTAATGGAGAAGGCACTGGCAACCCACTCCAGTACTCTTGCCTGGAAAATCCCATGGATGGAGGGACCTGGTGGGCTGCAGTCCATGGGGTCATGAAGAGTCGGACACGACTGAGCGACTTCACTTTCTCCTTCATGCATTGGAGAAGTAAATGGCAACCCACTCCAGTGTTCTTGCCTGGAGAATCCCAGGGACGGCGGAGCTTGGTGGGCTGCTGTCTATGGGGTCGCACAGAGTCGGACACGACTGAAGCGACTTCGCAGCAGCAGCAGCAGTCATTAATACAGAGGAAGTGACTGAGAGATGGACAAGGAGAAAGAATGGGGATACTCTTGCCTGGCCCTCTTAAATTAATGTGATCACTGAAGTATGAGTAAAGCTATTTCAGAAGAGTAGAGGGAGTCACGGGGCCTTGGGTGGAATGAAGAATCTCTAGAGCAGCCATTGTAAGAGGTTGCTAGATAATGAATGAGCAGAATAAAAGAACTGCCAGATAATAATAGTGTGGGCTCATTTGCAAGTAGACTCCAACTAATAAAACTATCTTCCTGTAACTATAAACAGAGCAAAAATATTCTGATGCAGCTATGGTAATCTTATGTGAAAAATGTGTAATATAAAACTCTGGTTATTCTTCGATTATAGTAGCATAAATAAATACACATGCATGTGGGCAAGAATTAGAATGGAAGAAGGAAGAAAAGAAAGGATGGGGAAGAAAAGAAAAGAATGGGTGCGGGGTGAAATTCCATGGAGGTCCAGTGGTTAAGACTCTGAGCTTCCAAAGCAGGGGGCATGGGTTCGATTCCTGGTCAGGGAACTAAGATCCCATATTCCTTGCAGCCAAAAAAGATTAAAAAAAAAAATAAAGCCTTGATGGATAAGGTCATGGTATTACGGATGCATTTCCTCTTTTTTCCTGCCTTGTAAACGATGTTCTGTAGCTGAAGTGGAGTCTGCGGTCCTTCCCTAGCACACGCTCTTGTTCAGGTCTGTGACTTTTTCTGCCACAGTAGAGCCCAAGCAATTAAGCACCAAAAGTAGCGGGAGCAAGGAAGCTCTGTAAGGACAAATAACACATTTGGTAATTATCACAAGGCTGGACAGCAAGTTTGATGGAGTTGGGAGCTTTGTCAAGCTAAGACTTGCCCACAAACCTCAAGAGGAAGCCAGTGATGGATTGGCTCCAGCCGTACCAGGAGTGACCTCGGCATAGTAGATAATTTACAGTGTAGAAGGCTCCCCTGGTGGCTCAGATGGTAAAGAATCTGCCTGAAATGCAGAAAAGCTGGGTTTGATCCCTGGGTCCGGGAAGATCCCCTGGAGAAGGGAATGGCAACCCATTCCAGAATTCTTGCCTGGAGAATTCCATGAACAGAGGAGCCTGGCAGGCTATAGTCCATAGGGTTGCAGATAGTCAGACATGACTGAGTGACCAGCATTTTCACTTTCTTTCATAGAGTATATAATATATATTATATAGAGTGACAGTAACTCTGACCCTGAGGGGTCCCCTTCATACTTGCTCAGGCTCCCCCCTCATCCCTCCTCTTTTCTCTCTTAGGTATGCCATCTCTATGGCCCGAAAAATTGGAGCGAGAGTGTATGCGCTTCCAGAAGACTTGGTGGAAGTGAACCCCAAGATGGTCATGACCGTGTTCGCTTGCCTCATGGGAAAAGGAATGAAGAGGGTGTAAGGCGCAGTGGGCGGGGTAGGGTCTACGTGGGTCTCTGGCTGCTCACGCCCGGTGCTCCCAGGAAACACGGGACGAGTCAGCCATTCCAAAGTTTCAACTCGATGACATTATACACAGTTCCAAAAAAAAATGTGTATCTGTTCAGCCAAGTAGCCTTCGTGTATTTAACAAAAAGTGCTTTATTCTTTGCAAAAGACCCAGTCTCTTACAAATATTTTTTTATCATTGAACTGATTGCTTCTTTGAAAATGTAGAGAAAAAGAGATCTTACTTCCCAGATGCCTTTCCCGCCTTTGCCATTGTAGTCAGGTGTAGAAGTCTCAAGTGTAGTTCATTTTAACATAATCTTTCAAACCAGCTTACATTGTCTGCCTTCTTGTTCGGGGTGAGAACCAGGAGGGGAGAATCATCGGAGGGGAGAATCGTGAAACCAGCCCTAAAGCTGGCTTCTGGAGGCCAGCGTTTGCCCTGTTACAAGCCTCCTTTCTGTTGCCCTGTTGTGGGTCTACCTGTTGTGACTTTGCTCTCCACCCCCGCAGAACCTGCCCTCTCTGTGGCTCCCCTCTGCTGGCCACCCTCCTCTCTGGGCCTTCTGGGTCATCTGACAAATCAGGCTGTATTGGGGTCCCCCAGAGTGTCTGGTAACCTCCAGACCTAAGACTTATCATCAGATCATTTTCTTAGAACTGTGTCTGCTAATCTCCAGAACTAAGACTTATCATCAGAGCATTTTCTCAAAACTAGGGTCCCAGATGTCATCAGATTTTATTTTTTCAGTCAATGAGAAGCCCTCTGTTTTTAACCCTAGGATCTGGGCTCTGACCAGATCTGCTGTCTTAAATACCGTGCCTTCAGATAGATGATTAACTGTTGATGGAAGGTGGTGTTCCAGGAGGGTGTCATTGAGCAGCAAGCCACTAGAGGGTAGTGTGGAGTCATAACAAAGTTTCTGGCCTCAGGTGCTGCCTCTGTGTATTTAGCCCTGTGTATTAGATCTTGGAGAAGGAAACAGCAGCCCGGTCCAGTATTCTTGCCTGGAGAATTCCATGGACAGAGGAGCCTGGCGAGCTACAGTCCATGGGGTCGCAAAGAGTCGGACACGACTGAGCGACTAAGGTTTTCATTAGATCTAGTTATTACAGCGTGGCTAGATATCTGGTGACTGGGAACTGCCTTGCTCTGATTTCATTGCTGTTAGATCATAGTGCGTGTGATGTCTGCCGGGCCATAGGGTCAATGTTTACTTTTTTGGTACCCCCAAATGCCCAGGGGTTATATGTGCCATTGAACAGTGCCCTCACCTCAACCCCAAACCTGACCCCCACCAACACACTCACATATACACATACCTAGCCAGGTATCAAGCTGGCTAGGAACTGGCACAGTTGCTTTATGAAGAGCTAATTTACTGGATATTTAAAGAATTCCTAAACAAAACCCAAGGAACACTGTGCTCTTGAGCAGTTCTAATAGACTGCAATTTCCTTGAAAACTTACCAAAGGCTTAAATAGCAACAGAGTATTGGGCACCGATGCCAGACCCCTTCTGTCATGGTGGAAGGGCTCATGGAGGAGGTATCTGCTTTAGGGGTGGTGTGTAGTGGAACTTAGTCATTTTTCAAAGCGACTGGAACGCATTGCCCCGGTCTGCTCCTTGTCAGTGGGCTCAGGAAGCCGAGATATGGCTTTTCCCAGCCCATAATCTGTATTTCTGCTGCATCTGACTGCAAAGTGGTTGGCTTTGTCTTAATCTGCACTTAATGTAGCCCCCAGACTATTCTCCCCCCATCTGCCTCCAGGAGGAATGTTACTGCCTTAATGGAAAATGAAGATAAAATAATGCTCTATCAAGATCTCTCCAAATAAAACGTTCCCCATATCGGACGTCTTCTGAAGGTTTCATGAGCGTGTTCTGTAAGTTATTCATTCAGCCAACATGCACTGAGGCCCTACATATGCCAGGAAATATGCGCGTAAATGAGGCAGGCCTTGAGCTCAGCTGATCAAGAGAGACTGATCAGGAAAAACAAATCCACTGACAGGTGCTATGAATAATTGATGAGGGCAGGGTGAGAGGGGCTTACAACAGAGGAAACCACCGAAGGAGAAATATTTTAGTTGAAAGCTGAAGAGTAAGTTGGCGGGAGTCGGACCACGAGGAGGTCAAAATGAAAGGTAAGACACAAATTCTCAGAAACACATGGAATCCACTTGTGCCCAAAAGCCAGACTCGGGGATTGGTGTGAAAGGGCTTCTAAGTGATTTGAGGAGGAATCTTTGGGGCTGGCGGTCCCTGGCGTCTCCTCCCTAGTCTGGGCCTCACACGGGCTGACCAGGGTGATGCTGCAGAAAGATGCATGCAGAGGATGCTCAGAGTGCTGAAGAATTCTGCTGGAACTGGCTCCCTCGGGCAGGCTGCTGTTTGGCGTGGTCACATCCTGACTTCCCGAAGTGTCCCTCACCCACACAGGTGCTGGAAAGTTGGGCTCTTGTGCTTAAGCTGTGTGTCCCGGCTTCTCCAGCAGCACTCTTTGGAGATGGCTCTTTTCTGGCCTAATACTCCTGCAGCTTCTGCACATTCAAGGTAGTGGCCTTCCCTACATATTGAGAGGTTACTAATGCGAAGTGTTGACTTTTGTATGTAAGACTGCCTTGATAGGCCCTGATCAGGAGGACTGAACAGCTACAGGTAAGCAGAATACTATCAAGGGAAGAACACCAAGAGTCTTACAGACTGGAAGGCAATGGAATATAGCGATCAAATCAGGACAATTTTTCTTAAAAGATGTTTTTAGGCTTTTAATGCTAGTTCCCTTTTTTGTTTTTCACTCTAGTGGACATCCCACTAGTTACATTTCTTTTTTTAACCCGTGTAATCTCATGATTGTTTTTTGAGAAAAATTCTTTATTTGGCTGCACCAGGTCTTCATCGCAGTATATGGGATCTCTAGTTGGGGCATGCGAACTCTTAGTTGCAGCACGTGGGATCTAGTTCCCCGACCAGGGGTGGAACGTGGGCCCCCTGCATTGGGAACACGGAGTCTTAGCCACCGGGCCACCAGGGAAGTCCCTTCAACATTTCAGAGTTTATTATTAACATTTTAGCCTATCCAAGTATGACATCAGAAAGTAAAATTGTACCAAAGGCTCTACAGTGGAAAGCCTGCCACCTTCCCACCCCTATGAGCCAGCTCATATTGGTTCTAGTTGGCTCCAGTTGTCAGAACATATTATTTTGAAGTTGGCCAGGATGAGGGTATTTACACCACATAAACCATCAGACTCTACAGATAGGGTTTTTTATCCCCTGAGGGCTGGTTTATCAGCCCACCACTCCCTCTGTCCCAGTCCCTCAGTTTGTACCCTTTAGAAACATTCTGTGCTCTTGTTACACACACACACTTTTTACTGGAAATGTTAGCATGCCATACACAACACTGTGTGTTTTCTTCACGCCATACCTTTGAGATTGCTCCATGTTGGCAAATAGAGACCTGCCTCAATTTTTTCAACAGATGCACAGCATGCTGTCATGTGGCTGTACCAACCTGTACCCAACCAGTGGCCGATAAATGAATATTTAGGTTGCTTCCATCCTTTGCTACAGCAAATAAAGCCACGGTGAAGCCTGTGTCCACATCTTGTGCTCAGAATGTTCATTTTCATTGAACAGGTACTTAATCACCTTTCTGCTCTGGCAAAGATATTGAACACTGGAAAGTAACGATTAAATCCTCCTTTGAAGGTTTCTCAAAGTATTGGACAAAGAGCCCTGAGCTAGGCTTGAACCCTTCCCATCGTCTCCATTTTCGGTCTAAAGCAGGCTAATCCAGCAAGGAGAGAATATGCAAGGGAAAATGTGATCAAAAGCAGAATGTGATCCCTGCTGTAACAAATTTATAAATGAAGTACGGGGACTTATGTACATGTGTGCTAAGTCGCTTCAGCCGTGTCCGACTCTGTGACCCCATGGACCCTAGCCCGCCAGGCTCCTCTGTCCTTGGGATTCCCCAGGCAAAAATACTGGAGTGGGTTGCCATGCCCTTCTTCAGGGGACCTTCCCCACCTAGGAATCAAACTCAGGTCTCCTGCATTGTAGGCAGATTCTTAACCATCTGGACTACCAGGGAAGCCTATGGGGGTTCAGGGGGGAAGTTATTTCTGAAGGAAAGATTAGCAGCATTTTACAGAAGAGCTGAGCTCAACTTTTTACTGGAAATGTTAGCATGCCATACACAACACTGTGTGTTTTCTTCACACCATACCTTTGAGATTGCTCCATGTTGGCAAATAGAGACCTGCCTCAATCTTTTCAACAGATGCATAGTATGCTGTCATGTGGCTGTACCAACCTGTACCTAGCCAGTGGCCGATAAATCAATATTTACGTTGCTTCCATCCTTTGCTACAGCAAATAAAGCCACGGTGAAGCCTGTGTCCACATCTTGGGCTCAGAATGTTCATTTTCATTTAACAGGTACTTAATCACCTTTCTGCTCTGGCAAAGATAGTGAACACTGGAAAGTAACGATTAAATCCTCCTTTGAAGGTTTCTCAAAGTGTTGGACAAAGAGCCCTGAGCTAGGCTTGAACCCCTCCCATCGTCTCCATTTTCGGTCTAAAGCAGGCTAATCCAGCAAGGAGAGAATATGCATGGGAAAATGTGATCAAAAGCAGAATGTGATCCCTGCTGTAACAAATTTATAAATGAAGTACGGGGACTTATGTACATGTGTGCTAAGTCGCTTCAGCCGTGTCCGACTCTGTGACCCCATGCACTGTAGCCCGCCAGGCTCCTCTGTCCTTGGGATTCCCCAGGCAAGAATACTGGAGTGGGTTGCCATGCCCTTCTTCGGAGGACCTTCCCCACCTAGGAATCAAACTCAGGTCTCCTGCATTGTAGGCAGATTCTTAACCATCTGGGCTACCAGGGAAGCCTATGGGGGTTCAGGGGGGAAGTTATTTCTGAAGGAAAGATTAGCAGCATTTTACAGAAGAGCTGAGCTCCAACTAGTGAGAAGTGGGCAGGAACCATGCCCCATCAGACTCATGTCCTCAGCAGCGCCAAGGACTTACTAGATTTTTAATAAGAGCTGGTTAGCTTTTTAAAATTGATTTGTTTAAGATGTAAACAAATGTTTCCTGACTATGAGAGATGCCAAGCAGAGAGAAGTCATTGGGAGAAGAGTTGCGAAACAGACCTTTCGGCAGAGTTTTTAGAAGGGGGTGGATTCCTGTTTGTTTGGAAATTATGCCATTCGAGCCTGGCTGAGGCAATGCACTAGACTAGAGGAGCTTTTCAAGTCGCAGCCAATCTAGTGATTTTATCGACCTAGACATACATGGGCTTCCCAGGTGGCTCAGGGGTAAAGAGCCCGCCTGCCAAAGCAGGAGATAGGGGCTTCAATCCCTGGGTAGGGAAGTCCCCTGGAGAAGGAGATGGCAACTCACTCCATATTCTTCTTGCCTGGAGAATTCCATGGACAGAAGAGCCTGGCCAGCTACAGTCCATGGCGTTGCAAAAAAGTGAGACACGACTTAGAGCACAGTTGTGGTCTCGATTGTAAAAAGTATGGAAATTCAGTCCACCTTAAACCAGCCCATCTTGGACTGATCCTTAATACAGAAGAGACATCCCCTTGGACTCCCGGTGTACCTGGGCGGCTCCAAGGCCCACCTGCCTGCAGTTACTCTACCTTTTGTCAGTTAGCAGCTGTGGAGCCATCATCAACCTTTGCTCTCTGCCCCCTGCCCCCAAGATGTACAGTGCTCTCGGATTAAATGCTGGCACTGCTTAGGGAGTTGGACACGGTACGTCTCTGCCAGCCCGTGATCCCATAAGCGGAGTTGATGCTCTGCACAAGTCAGCGGTCCTGACTGAGCCTCTTGTGAAATCTAGTTCCTCTGACAGTCTCCTAATAAAATTCCAATAATTAAACTCTCAGTTGCCAAGGACTGCTGTTTCCACAATGTCCTCTCTTCCCATTTTTTGTAAGACAGAGTTTACCAACTGAGGCTGTGCGTGGGTGACCAAAAAAAAAAAAAAAAGGAAAAGCTGTGTAAATGTTTTCTCATGTCTAATGTCTACATATACTTAGTAATCCACGTTAGGTCCAGCGTAAAAACAGATAAACCAGTCAGTACCCACGATCTCACCTGTAACAACTCAGGGACAGGTTGGGAAAATGGCAGGGATTTTTATATTGGGTTGGTCGAAAAGTTCATTCAGGTTTTTCCATACCATCTCACAGAAAAACCCAAATGAACTTCTTGGCCAACCCAATATTAATAGGCATGTAAAAAATGGGGCCGCTAAGCTGCTGCTGAGTCGCGTCAGACGTGTCCGACTCTGTGCGACCCCATAGACGGCAGCCCACCAGGCTCCCCCGTCCCTGGGATTCTCCAGGCAAGAACACAGGACTGGGTTGCCATTTCCTTCTCCAATGCATGAAAGTGAAAAGTGAAAGTGAAGTCGCTCAGTCGTGTCCGACCTTCAGGGACCCCATGGACTGCAGTACAAAAAAGGAAAAACTGTGTAAATGCTTTCTCATGTCTAATGTCTACATATACTTAGTAATCCACGTTAGGTCCAGCGTAAAAACACAGATAAACCAGTCAGTACCCACGATCTCACCTGTAACAACTCAGGGACAGGTTGGGAAAACGGCAGGGATTTTTATATTGGGTTGGTTGAAAAGTTCATTCAGGTTTTTCCATACCATCTCACAAAAAAACCCAAATGAACTTCTTGGCCAACCCAGTATTAATAGGCATGTAAAAAATGGGGCCGCTAAGCTGCTGCTAAGTCACTTCAGTCGTGTCTGACTCTGTGGGACCCCATAGACGACAGCCCACCAGGCTCCCCCGTCCCTGGAATTCTCCAGGCAAGAACACAGGACTGGGTTGCCATTTCCTTCTCCAATGCATGAAAGTCAAAAGTGAAAGTGAAGTTGCTCAGTCGTGTCCAACCTTCAGCGACCCCATGGACTGCAGTCTTCCAGGCTCCTCCATCCATGGGATTTTCCAGGCAAGAGTACTGGAGTGGGGTACCATTTAAATAAGTATTTTGGTTAATAAAGAGTTACTGTATATAATTTTTAGAATAATAACTTTTTAGAGGATTATAAATGCATGCAAATATTTAATTCTAAAGTTCTGTGCAATACAGCATAAGAGTTAATGATCTGGCTGGCAGCATTGTTGGGCTGGGCTAGACCAGGGGCCCACTGTTAAGAGTCAGAATGTTCAAACCTCCTTGCTCGAAGTTTGAGGCTCAGGCCAGGGGCACCCAAAAGCAGGTTAGAACGACAGAATTTCATCCCCACCCCAGACCTAATGTATCATAATCAGTTTAATAAGATTCCCAGTTAATCCATGGATTTTCTTATTAAAGTTTGAGAAACACTGTCATGAAAGAGATGTCTTCTCTTTTTTAATATCTATTTGTCTGTATTTATTTATTTGGCTTGCTGAACTGCAGTCTTCCAGGCTCCTCCATCCATGGGATTTTCCAGGCAAGAGTACTGGAGTGGGGTACCATTTAAATAAGTATTTTGGTTAATAAAGAGTTACTATGTATAATTTTTAGAATAATAACTTTTTAGAGGATTAAAAATGCATGCAAATATTTAATTCTAAAGTTCTGTGCAATACAGCATAAGAGTTAATGATCTGGCTAGCAGCATTGTTGGGCTGGGCTAGACCAGGGGCCCACTGTTAAGAGTCAGAATGTTCAAACCTCCTTGCTCGAAGTTTGAGGCTCAGGCCAGGGGCACCCAAAAGCAGGTTAGAACGACAGAATTTCATTAGGTCCACCCCAGACCTAATGTATCATAATCAGTTTAATAAGATTCCCAGTTAATCCATGGATTTTCTTATTAAAGTTTGAGAAACACTGTCATGAAAGAGATGTCTTCTCTTTTTTAATATCTATTTGTCTGTATTTATTTATTTGGCTTGCTGGGTCTTGCAGCACGTGGGATCTTCATTGCCACACGTGGGATCTCCTGGACTTCCCAGGTGGCATTAGTGGTAAAGAATCTGCCTGCCAATACAGAAGACATAAGAGATGCAGATTGCATCCCTGGGTCAGGAAGATCCCCTGGAGGAGGGCAAGGCAACCCACTCCAGTGTTGATAGGTCCACCCCAGACCTAATGTATCATAATCAGTTTAATAAGATTCCCAGTTAATCCATGGGTTTTCTTATTAAAGTTTGAGAAACACTGTCATGAAAGAGATGTCTTCTCTTTTTTAATATCGATTTATATTTATTTATTTATTTGGCTGTGCTGGGTCTTGCAGCACGTGGGATCTTCATTGCCACATGTGGGATCTCTTGGACTTCCCAGGTGGCATTAGTGGTAAAGAATCTGCCTGCCAATACAGAAGACATAAGAGATGCAGATTGCATCCCTGGGTCAGGAAGATCCCCTGGAGGAGGGCATGCCCACTCCAGTGTTGTTGCCTGGAAAAATCTCTGTGGACAGAGGAGCCTGGAGGGCTACTGTTCACAGCCAAGAGTCAGACATGACTAAGGTGACTTAGCGCGGATCTCTTTGTTGCAGCATGCAGGATCTAGTCCTCTGACCAGCGACCAAACCTTGGCCCCCTTCACTGGGAACACAGAGTCTTCGCCACTGGACCACCAGGGAAATCCTAAGAGCAGAAGCCTTCCTAAAAGATCTACAGTTGACAGGCAGCTAAATTTTAACCAGTGTTCAATCCTTTCCCAATTACACTAGATTTGAGAGATTAAAATAGCACTCCCCCAACATTTTCCCATCGTCACTGTCCACGTGAGGTAGCCGATGTGGTTCTGCCCTCCATCCAGGTATACCCCCATCGCTCAGCCTTGCCTTTTGCTGTCCCTCTCCCCCTTCGCCCCTTTCTTCTTGGTGACACCCACCCCCAGGCCTCAGGGTACCCTTCAGGTGTCTCTTGGAAGAGCTTCTCTTACCGGCTGCCCAGAGCTGCTGCTTCATTGCATCCCACCCACTTGGTTCCACATCACTTAAGTCTTTTCTCCTTCCTTACCTTGTATGTAATGTTCCTTCCATACCCACATCAAGCCTGCTGATTTTTCTCCCACTGTCTCTGTAGCAATCTCTCTATGACATCCAGTGCCAGTTGGGTGATTTAGTAAACCTAACTGTCCCCGAGGGAGGGGACCGAGGCCCTTCAGTGCCTACTCTTTTCTCCTCCAAAACCCACACTTTACAGTGACTTTCTGGAGAGATAGCTCCATCACTGATATATTTGCCAGTTTCCTACCGGCAAAGAGAGAGCAAAGTGCCTTCCAATCAAACAGGTATAATATGCAAAGGTCCAGCGGATGGAAGAAGCTGGTTACTCTTGAGGAACTGAAAGACTAGAGAGCCTTATTCATGAGGAAGAGATGGACTGGGACTTCCCTGGTGGTCCAGAGGTTAAGAATTCACCTTCTAAGGCAGGAGGTGCAGGTTCGATTCCTGGTCAGGGAACTAAGATCCCACCTGTCTTGTGACCAAAAAACCAAAACATAAAGCAGAGCAATATTGTAACAAATTTAATTAAGACTTTAAAAATGGTCCACATCAAAAAAAAAAAAAAAAAGATGGACTAGTGCAAAGAGTAGGGCTGATTGTCAGACTCAAGGATGCTTGAGAATCACCTGGAGAGTTTTAAAGCAAATGTTTCAGATCCTCCCATGAGATTCAGTGCTTAGAGGGCTGGTGGGCCCTGGAGTCTGCATTTTCCCCAAATATCCTCAGAGATTAGGGGACTCACAGGCCACCCCTGGAGAAGCACTGGTCCAATCCAGTTGTTTGACCCCCCCTGGCTGCACAATGGAATAGTCTTGGGAGATTTATGAGATGCTGGTGTTTATGCCCTGCCCTCTGAAGATCTGATATAATTGATATGATGGGCAGGCAGGGCAGCTGTATATTTAAAAGATGTCCAGATGGCTTTTATTGGCAGTCAAGTTTGAGAACTGATGGGCTACAGCATCTTTAAAAAGCAGAGAGACCAATAAAAAGGAGCAATGGTTAGAAACGGGGAATGAGGGAAGGAAAGTGTTTTAAAGACAATCCCTGCTTTCTTCACAATTTAACCATCCAGCCAACAAGCATTTACCTATTTGGGTACCTACTAACACTCCTGGTGCCACAAGTCCCCAGCTCAGTATTTGCAGCCAAAGCATCAGAACCTGGGATTGAGTTCCCTGCCTTCAAGCCTCAAATCTCCTTCTTCAGTGGCTCCCGAACGGCATCATCTTTTCTCCCCTTCAGAAACACAGCGGGGATGGGTACACCAGCCCTTTGTGTAAATTATAAAACCTTTGCTCTGCATGAATAAACATGAGAGAGAGTGTGTGGAGGGAAAAAACATTTATCAATTATGTGTCTTCCAAACCTCCCAAGATTATGCAGCTTTAATGGCTGAATGATTTTGAAAGGAAAACTTGTAAATTGAGCTGCACCTGAACTCATGATAAAATGCCGTGAAATTAATTGACTCTCTCAGTGATTACCTAACAGGACGCCTGAGCTGCATATCCAAATCTAGGCCAGGCTGAATCATGGTGGTTATTGTCGTTCAGTAGTTCAGTCATGTCCAACTCCTTACCACCCCATTGACTGTAGCCCTCCAGGCTCCTCTGTCTGTGGGATTCTCCAGGCAAGAATACTGGAGTGGGTGGCCATTCCCTACTCCAGAGACCTTCCTGACCCAGGGATCAAACCTGTGTCTCTTTCATCTCCTGCATTGGCAGGTGGATTTTCTACCACTGAGCCACTCAGGAAGCCCCCAAAACAGAAGTTTACAGCTCTTGAAGAAACACTTACTGTATTATTTTTGCCATCTAGTGTTCCAAATTGGAGAAGGCAATGGCACCCCACTCCAGTACTCTTGCCTGGAAAATCTCATGGATGGAGGAGCCTGGTGGGCTGCAGTCCATGGGGTTGCTAGGAGTTGGACATGACTGAGTGACTTCACTTTCAATTTTCACTTTCATGGATTGGAGAAGGAAATGGCAACCCACTCCAGTGTTCTTGCCCGGAGAATCCCAGGGACGGGGGAGCCTGGTGGGCTGCCGTCTATGGGGTCACACAGAGTCAGACACAACTGAGCGACTCAGTAGCAGCAGCAGTGTTCCAAATTGACTCAAGAGTAAGTATACAAATTAGCTGGGCCCCAGGGGGCATGATTGGCATGATTCATTGAAATCAATCCCCCAGGACCAGATTGGCTTCTGGGGCCGTGTCTTATCCTCTCTTTGGGAGCGGCAGAAGGTGAGGGCAGTTGTCCCCAAGGTCACCATGACCTGGATAAGGCTCTGGGCAGAGAACACTTTGGCCCCTATCAGCTCCCTTCCTGAGTTACCTATTGCTTGATGAATGGGACATACTGAACAACTGTTTTGCCAGTCACTTTCAGATGAGATACCTCTGAATTCCCACAATAGTCCTCAGAGATAGCTTATCATTAACCCCATTTTTCTGAAGGGGAAACTGCACCTTTGAGAAGCTAAGAGATTTGTCTGTGAGCTAGGGTGGATGGAGTCCTCCTGATCAAGCTGTTGTGTTTTCACTTTCTCTCTCTCTCTTTCTGTCTGTCTCTCTTGCTCTTCATGCAATATATTAAGAGTTAAGTCTGAGGAAATTTGAGGAATTTTGGCGGTACACAATTGCGTAACTACCACTATAATCAAAACACAGCATTTTCCCACTACTCCAAAAAGTTTTCGTGTACCTCTTCATAGGTTAATCACTTCCTTCCCAGTCTCAACACCTGGCAACAACTAACCTATTTTCTGTATCTGCAGTTTTGCCTTTTATGGTGTCATACAGATAGATGTCCAGGGGTATCTCAGGTGGCGCTAGTGGTAAAGAACCCACCTGCCAATGCAGGAGGCATAAGAGACGTGGGTTTGACCCCTGGGTCAGGAAGATCCCCTGCAGGAGGGCATGGCAACTCATTCCAGTATTCCAGCCCATTCCAGTAGCACACATAGATGGTCAGAGTATATAAATACCTCCTACAAATCAGTAATAAGACAAACTATCCGATTAAAAATCTGGCAAACAATTGGAATGCACGTGCACGCACACACACATATAATTATGGCCAATAAGCACAGAAAAGTTTCTCAACATTATCAGTCTTAGAAATTTGATTTAAAGCCCAAATTAGACACCACCGTGCACTTACTAGAATGGCTAAAATGAAAAAGACTGCATCAAATAACAAGGATACAGACCAACTAGAACTCTAACATATGGTGGTTGTCATTATTGTTTAGTCACTAAGTCCTGTCTGACTCTTTGAGACCCCATGGTCTGTAGCCTGCAAGGCTCCTTGGTCCATGGGGATGCTCCAGGCAAGAACCCTGGAGTGGGCTGCCATTTCCTTCTCCAGGGGATCTTCCTGACCCAGGGATCGAACCCAGTTCTCCTGCACTGCAGAGGGATTCTTTACCACTGAGCCACCTGGGAAGTCCAATATATGGTTGCTGCTGCTGCTGCTAAGTCACGTCAGTCGTGTCCGACTCTGTGCGACCCCATAGACGGCAGCCCACCAGGCTCCTGTCCCTGGGATTCTCCAGGCAAGAACACTGGAGTGGGTTGCCATTTCCTCCTCCAATGCATGAAAGTGAAAAGTGAAAGTGAAGTGGCTCAGTCGTGTCCGAATCTTCACGACCCCATGAACTGCAGCCTACCAGGCTCCTCTGTCCATGGGATTTTCCAGGCAAGAGTACTGGAGTGGGTCACTAATGGTTGGGGGGTGGCGTATAAAATGATACAACCACGTTGAAAAAAGACACTGGAGTTTCTTATAAAACTAAGCATCGCTGACCTAGCAATTCCCTTCCCAGATATTTATGCAAGAGAAACAAAAACATTAGTCCATCAAAAAAAGCTCTGTACAAGTATATTCATAGCAACGCTATTCATAGTAGTCCCCAGCTGAAAACATCTCAGATGTTCATTAGTAGGAAAATGGGTAAGCAGTGTTATATTACTCAGCAATAAATAGCAATGAATTGCTCGCACATGCAGCAACGTGAAATAATTTTTAAAGTTCCCTAAGCCTGGTGGGCTGCCGTCTATGGGGTCACACAGAGTTGGACACGACTGAAGTGACTTAGCAGCAGCCTGGGGCTGTCTAGGACAGTTTATAACAGAGGCTGGTCTCTAGGAGACAAAAGAATAACTAGATCAGGAGTAAATAAGCCAGTGACTAAGTCAGGTCACCTGACTGATTACTGGATCTTTGAAGGTCACAGTGTTACCTTGGCATAGAAACTCTGAAAACCGCTGTGAGACCTTTGGAAGCCCAGGGGCTTCTTGAAGACTCGTGCAAAGCGGAGAGGAGTGAGCAAAGAGAAGGAAAGACAGAAAAAGAAAACAAAAGGCTTCCAAATGAGTTTAGAAACCCAGGTACCAAAACACAGAAGAAATCAAATGCTAAGGGAGGCAGCCAATAGAACCAAAGCCCAGAGCGTAAAATCACCCCAAATACAATTAAACTTCCAGAGCAGCCTGGCACAGACTTAAAAATAAGTATTCTGAGGATTCTCAGCAAGAGCTCTGAAGAAAGAGTATTCGTAAAAAATCAAACAATAAAGTATTTTTTATTAGCGTGTTGTGTCAGTTTCTGCTGCACAGCAAAGTGAGTCAGCCACACACGTACATATCGCCCCTCTTCCTTGGATTTCCTTCCCATTTTGGTCACCACGGAGCGCTGAGTAGAGTTCCCTATGCTGTTCAGTGTCGTCAGTTATCTCATTACTTTTTAAAATTTTGTTTCGTACACAGTATCAATAGTGAGTATATGCCAGTGCCCATCCATCCACCCCATCCCTCCTTCCCCCTCGGTATCCATCCATTTGTACTGTATGTCTGTGTCACTTGACAGGTAAGTTCATCTACACCATTTTTCTAGATTCCACATATATGTTTTAATGTATGATGTTTGTTTTCCTCTTTCTGTCTTCACCCTGTGTGACTCTAGGTTCATCCACATCTCTGCAAATGGCACAGTTTCATTCCTTTTTATGGCTGAGTAATATTCTGTGGTGTATATGTACACGACAGCTTCTTTATTCATTCCTCTGTGGATGGACATTTAGGTTGCTTCCATGACCTGGTTATTGAACAATAAAATAGTTTAAGTGATACTTCAAAATACAGATGTGAAAACAATATGGATAAATGTGAAAAGGGGCCAATTGCAAAACTTGGAGAATATTTACATGGCTATTGACATTTTTGAAAAACCCACCTCAATTGAGTATGAGTCTAAACAAGACACAGAGAAGGGATGATTGTATTTGAAGATAATGCCAAGAAATGAACCCAGAACTCAGCATTCCAAGACACAGATGATGGTTTGGGGGCTTCTTTGGTGGCTCAGCTGGTAAAGAATCTGCCTGCAATGCAGGAGAGCTGGGTTCGATCCCTAAGTTGGGAAGATCCCCTGGAGAAGGACCCACTCCAGTATTCTGGCCTGGAGAATTCCATGGACTGTATAGTCCGTGGGGTCGTAAAGAGTCAGACACGACTGAGCGACTTTCACGCTCACACACTTTAAAAACATGAAAGGACATGGACCTCCAAAGGGAGATACTATGACCCTCCATACAGGTGCTTCTTCTCAGTCATAAATTTGAAAATCTCACCTTCGATGTTTTCGCCTAGGTTGAACATATTGAAAAAGACAAAAGCAAGGGAGGAGCTCATTAGTACTCCACAGGGGACCTCCCTCAGCATGGGCTGTGATCCAGGGATCAATACTCTATGGCTGTGGTTCTTCAGCAAACCAGACACGTTTCTGCCGTATTACTGTCTTTTGTATTTTTGGCTTATCTCCCTTGAAGAGTTAAATACTTTCTAGGTAGTTTACACTGAGAATAACAACTCAGCGTACTTTCTCTTTGAGAGTGGAAATGGAAGTGAAGTCGATTGATCACAGAAACGAGAGGGAGCAGGCCATTACAGTTTAACCAGTGTGTAAAGAAGGCTCTTGTGTAACCAGCTATCTGGACCCTTCTCTTGGGAGAGTTTGGTTTCATAGCGAATTGCTCTGGGGATGAAGCTTTATAGCTTGGGAGCTCTTGTCGCCGCCGTCCTGTTCTGTGGGGAGCATGCCTTCGCCTTTCAGAGGTAATCCGCTGGTCTGCTACGTGGTGGTGGGGTTTTCTCCCATTTGCTTGACCCTCCTGGAATCTAGTCAGTGCACTGGGCTAGGGAGCAAAACATTCAAGTCTGAAGGTCACCTCTTCCTGAAACTTTCCCTATGTTGCTCTTCCAAATTGTAGATTGCAGCACAGTAAGGCTCTCACTAGATCTAGGGTCTTTTTTTCTTTTCTGGCTCTAGTTTTATTACTGAGAAAACTCTGAATGATATGTATATTCAGCAGCTATGAAAAAGAAATCGAGTCTTCTGATTTTTTCAAGTATTTAATTACTTATACCTTAACATTTCACATAATTTATATTTTTCTTGTCTTCACATATATGATATGTTGACTGTGGATGATTTATTTATTTTCATACATGGAACACGAGAGGGAGAAGAGGGTAAAGTTATCACACTGGAGGTCTGGGTTGTGCATGGGTGTTCAGCATGGAACAGGAAAGGAAGAACAGGTTTGGTATAAGAACACACGTGTGAACATATCTAGTTCTTATTTTGCTTGGCAGAGTGATTCCCTTAGGACTTTCTACTATAAACCACTTGAAAGAACTCTAGCATATATAAACATGATGTAAATACTTCTGAGGCTATACACACTATTGTTATTAACTAGTCAGTTTTTAAGCTTTTCAAAATTGATATCATTTCCTTTGGAATTATCTTTAAAATTTTTTTTATTTTTTAAATTGGTAGACAATTGCTTTACAATTTTGTGTTATTCCTGCTATCCAGCAGGAATCAATCATAATTAAATATGTGTATATGTGTGTGTGTGTGTGTATGTGTGTGTGTATCTCCCTGCCCTCCTCAGCCTCTCCCCCTTCCCTCAGCACACTCCTCTAGGTCATCACAGAATGCCAGGCTGGGCTCCCTGTGTTACTTAGCAATTTCACACTCTCTGTTTTACACATAATAGTGTATATATGTTAATGATACTTTCTCAGTTCATCTGACCCTCACCTTCCCCTGCTGTGTCCATTAAGTCTGTTCTCTGCTAGGTTCATCAATTCCATTTTCTAGATTCCATGTGCATGTGTTAATATACAATACTTGTTTCTTTCTTTCTGATTTACTTCACTCTGTATAAGAGGTTCTAGGTTCACCTGCCTCACTACAACTGACTCAAACCCGTCCCCTTTTATGACTGAGTGATATTCCATTAAGTGTGCCCCGACTTCTTTATCCATTCATCTGTCGATGGACATCTAGGTTGCTTCCGTGTCTTGGCTACTGTAAATATTGCTGCAATAAACACTGGGGTACCTGTGTCTTTTAGAATTGTGGTTTTCTCAGGGTATATGACCAGTAGTAGAATTGCTGGGTCATAGAGCAGGGCACACGGGGAAGGCAATGGCACCCCACCCCAGTACTCTTGCCTGGAAAATCCAATGGACGAAGTAGCCTGGTGGGCTGCAGTCCATGGGGTCGCTCACAGTCGGACAGACTGAGCGACTTCACTTTCACTTTTCTCTTTCATGCATTGGAGAAGGAAATGGCAACCCACTCCAGTATTCTTGCCTGGAGAATCCCAGGGATGGGGGAGCCTGGTGGGCTGCCGTCTATGGGGTCACACAGAGTCGGACACGACTGAAGTGACTTAGCAGCAGCAGCAGAGCAGGGCACAACTGAACTGACTAAGCATGAATGTATAGAAGATCTATTCCTAGTTTTTTAAGAACTCTCCATACTGTTTTCCATAATGGCTGTATCAGTTTACATTTCTACCAACAACGCAAGAGGGTCCCCTTTTCTTCACATCCTCTCCAGCATTTATTGTTTGCGGATTTTTCTGGTGATGGCCATTCTGATTGGTGTGAGGTGATACTTCATTGTAGTTTTGATTTGCATTTCTCTATTAATGAGCAATGTTGAGCATCTTTTCATGTGTTTATTGGCCATCTGTATGTCTTCTTTGGAGAAATGTCTGTTTAGGTCTTCTGCCCGTTTTTTCAATGGGGTTTATTTTTCTGATCACCAAGTGTCAAGTAATAAATTCCACCACCAAAGGATTGTTAAGAAATTGATGCAGAAGTTGAATTGCTAGGGTAATTGGTTCCTTATGTCTCTATGTAGTGTCAAGAAATGAGATGGCTATGATTTCTAAGGTTCTTGCTAGTTTGAATGTTGAATTTTTTGGATAAAGGATATAGTTTATCCAAGTAATTGGATATTACTTGGGTAAAGGAGAGGGATAGAAGAACTGCTCTCAACACATCCAACCTGGATTCTGTAGGCAATGGCAGTATCATTCCCAGAGAGGGAAAAGGGAGGAAGTGCATGAGGATTTAGCTTCTGTGTTGTCCCAGGCACTAAGATAGGCCCTTAGGAATGTTATCCTGTTAAACCCCCACAATCCTCCACTCCAGGGATCGTTTTCCCTGATGTTTTACAGAGAAGGAAAATAAGCCTCCTGGCAGAATAACATTGGCCCCATATCAAACAATAAATGTAGAGCTTGGATTGAATCCCACTTTTTCATCATTTCAACTCTTTTTACTGCATAGCAGTGCCTCTAAACATTATAAAAATTAGGAAGAGAGCCAGTTTGAAGGGAGGTCAGATTTAGTCACAGTGAGACGACACAGACAGTTGGTCTGGAAGGTAGCCTGGGAAGGGGCTAGGGCTGGGGGTCTACGGCGGCGGGTATGATGGTGACCTTAGGGCTTCTCAGACGGCTCAGATAGTAAAGAATCTGCCTGAGATGAAGGAGACCTGGGTTCAGTCCCTGGGTCAGGAAGATGCTCTGGAGAAGGGAATGGCAACCCACTCCAGTATTCCTGCCCGGAGAATCACAGGGACAGAGGAGCCTGGTGGCCTATAGTCCACGGGGAAAGAATGGCCATGACCGAGCGACTAACACTTTAACTTCTCTTCACACTTTTTGCCAGCCCAGCCCAGCCTAGCACAAGCATCATCACCGCTGGCTGTGGCAGAGTTTGGTGGGCTCACCTACAGACCGCCATCTGCATCCTACAGTGAACTAAACTCCTTGGTGAGACAGCCACTAGCAAGATACACCAAAGCTTGACCATGTTTTTACAAAATGAGCAAGTTTATAATAGTTCAGTAGGACTACATATTAAGGAAATACACTGAAAGAAAGTAGTAAATGAATGAGGAAAATTCCCTCATACATGGCTGTTCTTACTTTCTTTTTTTGCTTTGGTTTGGCCAGAAAATTTGTTCAGGTTTTCCCATAAGATATTACGAAAAAATCCAAACAAAGCTTATGGCCAACCATATACTTTAATGTCTGATTGATTGTTGGTCCGTCCCTAAGTTGTATCTGACTCTGTAACCCCACGGACTGCAGCAAGCCAGGCTTCCCTGTCCTTCACCGTCTCCCAGAGTTTGCTTAAACTCATGTCCATTGAGTCAGGGATGTCATCCAGCCATCTCATCCTCTGTTGTCCCCTTCTCCTCCTGCCTTCAATCTTTCCCAGCATTGGAGTCTTTTCCAATGAGTCAACTCTGCACACCAGGCGGCCAAAGTATTGGAGCTTCAGCATCAATCCTTCCAGGGAATATTCAGGACTGATTTCCTTTAGGATTGACTGGTTTTATCTTCTTGCTATCCAAGGGACTCTCAAGAGTGTGAGTGATACTTATGCTTGAAAAGAGGGAAGAGACTATGACTATTGTCTTAATCAAATTATATTGACAACACTTAATATTTTGTGCCCACCATGCAGGGCCCCAACTATTGAGGGAGGGAGGAACTGCAGCTTCGTAGGCAGATGCATATCTGATTCTTGGGTCCCATTCCTCCACTAGAAATAAAATCACAAATCTAGATTCTGAGTAAAAATAATTTTTTTACCAAATGTTTCTGAGCATCAGTCTTCCAGGAATTGTCTATTACTGAAGCTAAAAGAAAAATCTAATTTTATTCAGGGTGACAGACTTGGATGAATTATTTCTGGGGGTAAAATATACAACCCCTCTTAAAAGAGCTAGGGGTCTGGCTTTTTCCTAAACCTGCTCTTTGTTATCATTGTCTTGGCATGATCATTTTCCTAATAATGCTTAGTGTTCAGGCAATCTCTCAGTGGCTGATTTGTAGGTGCATTTTGAGAAATCTCATCAGTGAAATGCTCTGGAACGGAAACAAAAAAAGTTTTAAAGGCATAAATACCATATGCCAAAGAGAAAGGCAGCCAAAAAAAAAAAAAATCTCCATATTCACTTGCTTTTAAAGGCCAAACACTATAAAGGGTAAAAATAAAATACTAGCAAGAATCTTGTAAACAGTCGTTAATTGCATTGTGTTCTGATTACCTAAGTGCAGCCAGTCAGCTGAGGCTATTTATTTGGAAAGAAGAAATGAAAAGGAGTAGGAAGAAAAGAAGGAAGGCGAATTGGAGAGCGAAGAAGGGTTGAGGATAGAGGACTTTTGAATTATTAATAGACCAGAGGAAGTGTTCCTTCTGTTGACTTCCTATACTATCTGCCACCTGGAGACCAGCTTGTTCTCTTTCACTTAGCTCCCATTGATATATTATTTTCATCTTAGAAAACAGGGCACTAGTAGCTTTAAAATGCTGTAATGCAGAAAACAAAATTGCAGCCTTGGGCTATGTTCCGCCGTTCAGAGGCATCTCACCAGCTTTTTAAATTACAAAACAATCTTTCAGAGCTATGGCAAGTGTGAACCATCCCTGTAAACCTTACACAGGACCGACCTTGCGGAGCATAATTATATTCTTAGAGGGGACTCAGCAGTTCAGTTCAGTTCAATTCAGTCACTCCATTGTGTCCGACTCTTTGCAACCACACGGACTGCAGCACACCAGGCTTCCCTGTCCATCATCAACTGCCAGAGCTTGCTCAAACTCATGTCCATCGAGTCAGTGATGCCATCCGATCATCTCATTCTCTGTCATCCCCTTCTCCTCCTGCCTTCAATCTTTCCCAGCATCAGGGTCTTTTCCAAGGAGTCAGTTCTTTGCATCAGGGGGCCAAAGTGTTGGAATTTCAGCTTCAGCATCAGCCCTTCCAATGAATATTCAGGACTGATTTCCTTTAGGATGGACTGGTTGGATCTCTTTGAAGCCCAAGGGACTCTCAAGAGTCTTCTCCATCATCACGGTTCAAAAGCGTCAGTTCTTCAGCACTCAGCTTTCCTTGTTGTCCAACTCTCACATCCATACATGACCACTGGAAAAACCATAGCTTTGACTAGATGGACCTTCATTGGCAAAGTAATGTCTCTGCTTTGTAATATGCTATCTAGGTTGGTCATAGCTTTTCTTCCAGGGAGCAAGAGTCTTTTAATTTCATGGCTGCAGTCACACTCTGCAGTGATTCTGGAGCCCCCCAAAATAAAATCTGTTACTGTTTCCATTGTTTCCCCATCTATTTGCCATGAAGTGATGGGACCGGATGCCATGATTTTCGTTTTCTGAATGTTGAGCTTTAAGCCAACTTTTTCACTCTCCTGTCTCATTTTCATCAAGAAGCTCTTTAGTTCTTCTTCACTTTCTGCCTTAAGGGTGGTGTCATTTGCGTATCTGAGGTTATTGATATTTCTCCCAGCAATCTTGAGTCCAGCTTGTGCTTCATCTAGCCCAGCATTTCGCATGATGTGACAATATTCAGACTTGAGGTACTCCTTTCCCAATTTGGAACCAGTCTGTTGTTCCATGAACAGTATGAAAAAGCAGGAAATGTTGCCTAGGTATTAAAACTCAGGACTTGGAAAGCTGAGTTTCAGCCTCAGGACTGCTACTTGTCATGAGCAATTTGAGTCGTCTTTGAGCCTTGGTTTAAAGTGACCTGCTGTTTCACTGTGCTTGTATTTTTCACTCTATTTTTGATACAAGCCTTCCCCCACCACCAAATGATTATTGGTTAAATCCTGTAACTCTATCCCTTCAGAGATGTCATCAAAACGTGTCTTTATTGTTTATCTCCCATTGCCCCAACATACATGGCAGAATAACCTTTTCCTGCCCTTCCATGGAAAGTTAGAAAATTCTATAGCTTTTTAGCCCACTCTTAATTATTGACTGGGAGATTTTTGCAGAAATGCACACCTATGGTGATTTTTCTTTTGGCCAGCCGAAAATTAATTCTATTATCTTACTAACACTTCATGGGTTATTACATTCAACAGTCATACCTGACACACTTGTGGAGTCTAATTTTTGTGAAATATCATCTTCAATCCACTCTTCCATAGAAGTAAAGGAGCATTCTTCAGCACTGTGAGCTTCATTTTCATTCGTTTTATCAGAATCAGTCACTAAGGATTTTTGTCTTTCTGTGGTCTAATATCCACATTGTCTGAATCAGAACTATATTCTGAAGAATTACCATCTGCATTAGTATACATGTAGCTTGGACAATCAGAGAAAGGATATGCATAAAATTCACCAAAAAATTCTTCTTCACTACAAATTTCACGATGTGTCATTTTTGAAATTTTTTCATTTATGACATACACTGTGTGTGTTATTGGCTCAGTTGTGTCTGACTTTTTGTGACCCCATGGACTGAAGTGCGCCAGACTCCTCTGCTCGTGGGATTTTCCAGGCAAGAATACTGGAGTGGGTTCCTATTTCCTTCTCCGGGGAATCTTCCCGACCCAGGGATCGAACCCTCGTCTGCTGCACTGCAGGTAGATTCTATACCATCTGAGCCACCAGGGACACAAGGTTGGAACAAAAACCTAGCATAGCAAAATGTGAATGAGAACAATAATCCCAAATTATGTAATGAACCCTTGATTAATTTTAAGCTCTAACAGCTTCGCATGGTGATGTTAATTGTATCACCCTCTACAGGATAAAGTTACCTATTTCTAGTCAGTTGTGACTCCTTCAATTCTGAGAATCTTGCTTTTACCTCCAGATTCTGGCCGCTGTAAGATCTCACCACTCCTTTAGGTGGCACTATTGGATGTCATCTGAGCAATAACTGCATCTCATGCAGTGGTTTTTCTTTGGATTTTATTTACCGACCTAGACCCTTTTGGCTCAGCAGTAAAGAATCCACCTGCAGTGCAGGAGATGCAGGAGATGTGGGTTCGATCCCTGGGTCCGGAAGATCTCTTGGAGAAGGGCATGGTAACCCACTCCAGTATTCTTACCTGGAGAATCCCATGGACAGAGCAGCCTGGAGGGCTATGGTCCATGGGGTCAGAAAGAGTAGGACATGATTGAAGCAACCGAGCACGCACGCACAGGCAACTGGAGGCCAGCCTTTGCAGGTTTAGCTTTTCTCAGGTTTAGCTTTCTCAGGCACCAGTCCTTCTGTCCGTAAACTTGAGGGCTGGCCCGTCATCCTCCCTACTATGCTGAGCTGAAGGAAGTAACACCCCCAAACTTCATCCCTTTGGGAGAGTGGGAATTGAGAAAGAATCACAGCAACTTGTTGCAAAGAATGTCAACTTAAAAATAAATGCACAATGTGAGAGTCTCAAGTTAAGTTTTTTGGGGGGCTCAATGAAGGCTGCAGCCCAGGAGACAGCACCTCAGAGAGCTCTGAGAAACTGCTCCAAAGAAGGGGTTGGGAGGGGGG
>SJYX01015863.1:86634-121721 GCA_006410675.1 Oreotragus oreotragus
GCCTCTTGAGAAACCTGTATGCAGGTCAGGAAGCAACAGTTAGAACTGGACATGGAACAACAGGCTGGTTCCAAATAGAAAAAGGAGTACGTCAAGGCTGTATATTGTCACCCTGCTTATTTAACTTCTGCAGAGTACATCATGAGAAACACTGGACTGGAAGAAGCACAAGCTGGAATCAAGATTGCCGGGAGAAATATCAATAACCTCAGATATGCAGATGACACCACCCTTATGGCAGAAAGTGAAGAGGAGCTAAACAGCCTCTTGATGAAAGTGAAAAAGGAGAGTGAAAAAGTTGGCTTACAACTCAACATTCAGAAAACTAAGATCATGGCACCTGGTCCCATCACTCCATGGGAAATAGATGGTGAAACAGTGGAAATAATGGCTGACTTTATTTTCTTAGGCTCCAAAATCACTGCAGATGGTGACTGCAGCCATGAAATTAAAAGGCCCTTACTCTTTGGAAGAAAGTTATTACCAACCTAGATAGCATATTCAAAAGCAGAGACATTACTTTGCCAACAAAGTCTGCCTAGTCAAGGCTATGGTTTTTCCAGTGGTCATGTATGGATGTGAGAGTTGGACTATAAAGAAAGCTGAGTGCTGAAGAATTGATGCTTTTGAACTGTGGTGTTGGAGAAGACTCTTGAGAGTCCCCTGGACTGCAAGGACATCCAACCAGTCCATCCTAAAGGAAATCAGTCCTGAATATTCATTGGAAGGACTGATGCTGAAGCTGAAAGCTCAATACTTTGGCCACCTGATGTGAAGAGCTGACTCATTTGAAAAGACCCTGATGCTGGGAAAGATTAAGGGCAGGAGGAGAAGGGGATGACAGAGGATGAGATGTTTGGATGGCATCACCGATGCAATGGACATGAGTTTGGGTAGACTGCAGGGGTTGGTGATGGACGGGGAGGCCTGGCGTGCTGCGGTTCATGGGGTCACAAAGAGTCGGACCTGACTGAGCGACTGAACTGAACTGAACTGAATAGGTGTTTGTTTTAAAAGCTTAGCTAAAGTGTAAGCATAAAAACACAGAAGAAAACTGGCTAACATTTTCATGCCTGGGACTGAACTCCCCTGAATGCAGAAAACTGTTAAGAGTTACAAAACATCATGATAAAAAAAAATTGCTAGCTCCATGGTTATTGGGCTAAGGTTTTCTGAGAAGATTAGAGATATAAGAGACTTGTTACGGGGTCTGCTTGTGAAGGATGAAGAAGGAGCTGGAGGTGGCGGGGAGAACCTGCAGACCATTGAACAGCCGCCACTGTGCAAAAAGGAGGGTCATGTACCTGGACAACCTCTAGGCTGCAGGACAATCCTGATGAAAGTTTGACTGGACCATGTAAGTCCTTAAGACAAAGTCAGCTGCAGGAGGAAAGCCTAATCTGGCAGGAGTGGGCCTGCGGTGATATGCCTGCAGTACGCTGTCACTGACGGGCCGCAGCCCTGGAGCCGCGCAACCTCAGCCTGTAGGGGATCCACAGGGACAGCGGCACACAGGGTCAGGGGACTAAGCGTCCCCAGCAGAAGAGCGGCCGCTGCGTTCCCGCCGCCACTGCGTTCCCGCCGCCACTGCGCCGCAGATAGAGGGAGCATCAGGGGTTCAGCATTTAGGTCTTGTTTGTCCACTACTTGGCCTGTGATTTTTAGACGGCTTAGCTTCGAGCCTGAATTTCTTCATCTGAACAATCAAAATAATAACTCCTGCCTAGATTATGGCAAAGAATTAGTAAAAAAGATCATAGGCAATGGGTGTGAAAGTGCTTTGAAAAAGCACAGTAAAACCGGGAAAAAAAAAAACAAACTGTAAATATTATGGGAAGTTTTTGCCCAAAGGCCACAATTAGATGAAAGGAAAGAAACACCAATGTGATGTTAGAATCAAGGGTCTAGGATTTTTATTAAAGAAAAGCACCATTAATCAACTTTCTTTCCAGACCAACTTTCATTTCTCTTTAAACATCTAACATACACCTCCAGTCCTACAGTTGGGCAGTAAATATTCACCCATTCGTGCGTCAGTTCATTGCCTCAGCAAATATTTATTGAGTACCTAGTAAATGCCAGGCCCTCATTAGCCACTGGGGTTACAGAATAAAACAAGCCTGGTACAGAATAAATGTTCACACTACCACATGTGTGAGTGGGATTGGTGACTGTGAGTGAACCAGTGACCAGAAATTATTTGTTCATCTCCTTTATAGATAACTCTTTTATGGCGTTAGCTACAGATGAGAACCATGTGAAAAACTATCTTTGTTTTATCAACTTTTCTTCTTGAAACTGCAGACTGTTCTCTGGCAGCCAGTAACAGCTGAATACATTGTGAAGGGATACGAAGTCCATTTTTTTGTGAATGCATCTGATGTAAGCAATGTGAAAGCCCATTTAAATGAGAGTGGAATTCCATTCAGGTAGGCATAATTCCATATTTATTGAGTAACTACTATAACCACTAGGAAACGGAAACCTGCTCCAGAATTCTTGCCTGGAAAATTCCATGGATAGAGGAGCCTGGTGGGCTACAGTCCATGGAGTCACCAAGAGTCAGACACGACTAGGAACTGAGCATACACAAACATTATAAGCACCTGGGATGCATTTGGGGCTTCCCAGGTGGCAGAGTGGTAAAGAAGCTGCCTGCCAATGCGAGGGACTCGGGTTTGATCGCTGGATCAGGAAGATCCCCTGAGATAGGAAATGGCACCCCAGTCCAGTATGCTTGCCTGGAAAATTCCATGGACTGCGGAGCCTGGTGGGCCACGGTTCATGGGGTCGCAAAGAGTTGGACATGACTGAGCAGCTGAGCACACACACAGGGCATTTACTACTGGATGGCATCACTGCTTCCTAGAAAAATGAATACTTACATTAAACATGCCACATGGAAATCTCTGGAATGACTTGTGATGAAGCCCAAGAGGCTGGCTCCATGACCTTGAACAAGTTGTTTTACTGCTCAAGACCTTGGTCCCTTGTCTGAAATGGACTGTTAGGTTCAGTGATCTGTGGAGCCTCTTATGGTTTTTCCCAGTTCCTTCTTAAAATTCCTCTACTCTGTTCCTGGACTTAGGAACCAAAATGTCATTCGCTTTAGTAGGCTTGTTGATATCACTTTAAAAAGCAGCTGCTAAAGGGAATTTTGCTTTAAGAGGTCAGCGAGCTTTCCAGAATGTCTGGCTCTAAAATAAAATCTGCATTAGGTATGCTTTCTGTTCAAAGCCCATGCCTTCTTCCTTTTAGAGTCTCCTGTCTATATCTCCTTTTGTATCCATTACCCAAGCATCAGTGTTTTCCTGCCGCCCTCGCACTTCCTGGATGCTAGGCAATCTTTGGATAATACACTATGATTATTATAATAACATGTTATTAATATCTGATGCCTTTCAGGAAAGGTACTGAGCTTTTCTATACGTTGTATCTTTTAACCCTTATTAAACCCTGTGAGGTGGATGCTATCCTCACTGTGTGTAAGAAAAAAATGTTTCAGATTTACAAAGGAATTTCTCAAGGTCAGCCAGCTAGAACGGGGCACATCTAGGACTCTTAACTCAAAACTTTCTGATGTCGAAGTCTTGGCTTTTACCAAAGTCTGAGCCACCACGGGAATGGCTACCCACTCCCCAATTCTTGCCTGGAGAATTCCATGCAAGAGAATTCCTCTTCCATGGAGGAGCACGGTGGGCTACAGTCCATGGGGTCACAAAGAGTTGGACACGACTGAGCAACTAACTCTAAATAAAAGTACAGATGGCTTTATTAGAATGGCAGATAACTTTTCTTGTTCATCTCAGGTGACAGAATGGCTCAACTTCATTTTAGTTAAAATGTTTGTGCCTAAGTTAATTGTGTGACCCCTTGCACGATGAATTAAATGATATCACTTTTCTCTACCTTCCTTATTCCTGTGTTCATTTAAAAGGCACTAATGAGTCACCATCAAGAAATGTTGATAATGTTGGAGAAAGGGTCAGGTTTTGAAGGCCCTAAAAACATACCCTACAGGAGCCACTGTCTCTCCAGCGCCCATGAGGCTCTATGCAGAGAGCTTGTGAATTTCAGCTCACCATGCTTGCGGTGTTTTCACCTTGAGCTTGCTAGATTTCTTATTGACATTCCCCCTACATTTGCCTGTTGTGTCTGTGATGGGCCACGAGGGAAAATCAGAACCCTGTTTGGAAACCAGCTCATACTCTTGTTTCATCACCCAGGGTCCTGGTGGAAAATGTGGAAGATCTTATCCGGCAGCAGACTTCCAATGACACCATCAGCCCCCGGGCATCCTCCTCCTACTATGAACAGTATCACTCACTAAATGAGGTAAGCTGTCACATTTCTCTCCAAAATTCCTGTTTTCGTTGAATGAGCATTGTCATTTCAGCCATGGGAAATTATTAGAGAATCATAATTGGCGGAAGAAGGTGAAAAAAAATCACCATTAGATTGATTCAGTTCAGTTCAGTTCAGTTGCTCAGTCGTGTCCGACTCTGCGACCCCATGAATCGCAGCACACCAGGCCTCCCTGTCCATCACCAACTTCCAGAGTTCACTCAGATTCACGTTCATCGAGTCAGTAATGCCATCCAGCCATCTCATCCTCTGTCATCCCCTTCTCCTCCTGCCCCCAATCCCTCCCAGCATCAAAGTCTTTTCCAGTGAGTCAACCTTTCGCATGAGGTGGCCAAAGTACTGGAGTTTCAGCTTTAGCACCATTCCTTCCAAAGTAATCCCAGGGCTGATCTCCTTCAGAATGAACTGGTTGGATCTCCTTGCAGTGCAAGGGACTCTCAAGAGTCTTCTCCAACACCACAGTTCAAAAGCATCAATTCTTTGGCACTCAGCTTTCTTCACAGTCCAACTCTCACATCCATACATGACTACTGGAAAAACCATAGCCTTGACTAGACAGACCTTTGTTGGCAAAGTAATGTCTCTGCTTTTGAATATGCTATCTAGGTTGGTCATAACTGTTCTTCCAAGGAGTAAGCGTCTTTTAATTTCATGGCTGCAGTCACCATCTGCAATGATTTTGGAGCCCAAAAAAATAAAGTCTGACACTGTTACAGAGGTAATTGGTCCTTTTGTAGACATCTTGCCTGGAACGATTGTATCATATTTTGGACTTTGCCCCTCTAACTAAGCTAGAGATATTCTTCTAGCTAAGAAAATCTCTGCATTCTAAGGAACAACAGGAAATTTAAAAATAGGACCTTTTTATTGAAACTGCCACAAAAAAATAGCAGTTTGGCCATTATCCTAAATGAATTCTTACCAAATTATTGCCACATTATCTCACTGAATTAAAGGAATTTATTCATTTATATTTAGAACGCAGTAAAGTGTTTAAGTGTATTTTATTCCCTTTAGAAGGAACCTATTTAAAATAATAATATTAATAGTAATGATTATGATGATGCCTGTATTTTAATATTTAAGAAATTGTTTTTTTTTCCTTAGTACTTACAGGTTCCAATTTCCCCAGAGGAAACATAAGCTTGATACCAATGTTCAGTTGACCTCAGTAAGCTTTCACATCATACTCTAAGAGCCATTTCCCCATATTTGTTCCCTTAAAGGGTAAACCCCTTGGAGCCCTTTCTTTTCAATATAATATTCTCCAAGTAGTACAAATCCCTTGATACCTTTTATTCTTTCATAGGAGTATTGCTATATTCCTGAATAGAAGTATTTTAAAAATCATTTTGGCTAGGTGCCCAGAAACTGTTAAGAACCATATCCATATTTTTGAGACATCTTACACTTAAATAATAAGCATCAGTTTTCTATTTAATCTTCAAATGCATCTTTCCAGTTAGTTAAACCAGAACTCAGTCTTCCCTAGTGGCACAGATGGTAAAGAATTTGCCTTCAATGCAGGAGAACTGGGTTTGATTCCTGGGTCGGGAAGATCTCCTGGAAAAGGGAATGGCTACCCACTCCAGTTTTCTTGCCTGGAGAATTCCAGAGACAGAGGAACTGTCAGGCTACAGTCCATGGGGTCACAAAGAGTCGGACATGACTGAGTGACTAACACTTTCTTTCAAACCAGAGATCAATGTGCTTCTAGAACCGATGTGCCTGGCTGGTGGACGGGGATCTTAACATTTCAGCCCTCTCCTTTCTCTCTTCTACCTTGACTTGGTTTGTTCCATCTAAGCTATCTCCATCCAGCTGCCTACATCAGCCCTGCATGAGTAACCTTGAGGCCTGGAGTGGAGAGGTTCGGTAGGCAGTATTTACAAGTGGAGAAGATGACAGTGTCACTGCTGTGTTGAGTTTGGTGGGAAGAATGAGATGCCTTAAACAGAAGTATTTAAAATATGTTTCTGGGTTGTACCTGGCAGACCAGTGGTTAGGATTCCTTGTGCTCAGTGCAAAGGGTCTAGGTTCAATCCCTGGTCAGGGAATTAAGATCCCACAAGCTGCGTAGTACAGCCTAAATAAATAAATAAAGGATATGAACATTTAAAAAGAGTATTTTTTTTGGTATATTTTAAATATTTTGTTCAAAGAGGTAATTTTTTTTCTTACCCTCTCCCCAGGAAAGAGCTGGAAAGACAAGGGAGGAAAGCAGTATTAATTAGCCATAGTAATAGCGTTAGTCACTCAGTCATGTTCGACTCTTTGCAGCCCCATGGACTGCAGTCCACCAGGCTCCTCTGTCCATGGGATTCTCTGGGCAAAAATTCTGGAGTGGGTTGTCATTCTCTTCTCCAGGGCAACTTCTTGACCCAAGGATTGAGTCTGGGTCTCCTGCATTGCAGGCAGATTCTTTACCATCTGAGCTACAGTCTGTCGTAACAAAGTGCCAATTATTGAGTGGCTTAGACAACAGAAATTTATTGTCTCACAGTTCTGGAGGTTGGAAGTGCAAGAACAAGGTGTCAGGAGAGCTGGTTTGTTCTGAGACATCTCTCCTTGACTTGTGGATGGCCACCTCCTCACATGGCCTTTTCTTAGCGCGCAGACATCCCTAAAGTCTCGCTGTCCATTCTAGTCTCCACTTCCCATTAGAACCCCAGTCGGCATGGATTAGGCCCCTCACTGACACGTCAGTGCAACTTAATTACCACTTTAAAGGCCCTGTCTCCAAATACAGTCATATTGTAAGGTACTGGGGATTAATATACGCATTTGAGGGGGAACACAATTCATTTCATCACAATGACCTTTCAGAAAACAGTTTGGACATCTTCATCCTTCCCATCCTGAATCTTCTCTAAGAGGTCTGTAGCAACTGTGGCAATCTTGCTCCCCCAAATTCTGCCTTTCTTCCCCTTCAGCAATGCTCTTCAGTCCGCACTCATGTTCACTTGGAGAGCAAAAGGGCTTTCTTTCGTCATTGACTCTCACTAGGAAATTTTAAGTACGCTACAGTAGGGGAGAAAAACAAATGACCAAAAAACACGTCTTAAAACAAATGGCAAAAGAAGAGCATTAATCAAAGGATGTAACCTTGATGATTGCAGATTAGATTTAAAGATTTCTGTAAAGCTGCCTTACTATAATTAATACAGTACAGCCTCCTTTGTTGGAGGGAATCTACTGAACTGACACAGAATAGTTGGATGGAGCAGTTCTCTTAGATGTGTGCATGCCTTAGAAGACCAGCACAGTAAACAGAGGAAATCGCTGACAGCATTGGTACTTGGCAGCAGGTAGACCTTCCAGAAGCACCTTCATTCCTCACACAGGGCAACCCATCACATATACCACTCACCCTAGTTACGCTTCCGTAAGAAGACCCGAGGATAAACGGTACTCCTGTTCCCTTCAGCTAGGACTGCTATTTGAAATTACCTTCAGCAAATTTCCTAGAAATGAGGCCAAAGGTTGGTTATTCCCATTACAAAAGGTGTAAACATTTTTAAATGGCCCCTGAGAAGTTGGTCTACTTTAAACAATGAGCAGGCTCCACCACTCAACACCTGCTTTGAAGTGGGGGCTAGCCTAAAGTCAGGCCTAGAATTTATTAGTTTTTTTCCTTCTACTATAATCTTGTCAGAATCACAAACCACCAGACTTCGACCTAGGAGAGAGTTTTAGAATCAAACTCCTTCCCTGGATAGAAGAGATTCTTTTTTCCTCCAGATTGTTCTCCCCTTTGCTTCTCATCATTTCACACCCCACACCACAAGTCTCCAGTGGGAAACAAAGGCAGCTCCATTTATCCCGTGCAAAGACAGCGCCTGGGGCTTCCTTAGGTTACTCTTGAAAAGTGAATATTTTTTAAAAATCTCATATAAAAATGAACTCTTGAATGGTAAATAGGATTTCATACACAGAGGTGAGGATTCAACATTATCAGCCTTTAAAAGTAACTTAAGGAATTATGCTTTAAAGATGATCTTTCCCNCCACTACTTGGCCTGTGATTTTTAGACGGCTTAGCTTCGAGCCTGAATTTCTTCATCTGAACAATCAAAATAATAACTCCTGCCTAGATTATGGCAAAGAATTAGTAAAAAAGATCATAGGCAATGGGTGTGAAAGTGCTTTGAAAAAGCACAGTAAAACCGGGAAAAAAAAAAACAAACTGTAAATATTATGGGAAGTTTTTGCCCAAAGGCCACAATTAGATGAAAGGAAAGAAACACCAATGTGATGTTAGAATCAAGGGTCTAGGATTTTTATTAAAGAAAAGCACCATTAATCAACTTTCTTTCCAGACCAACTTTCATTTCTCTTTAAACATCTAACATACACCTCCAGTCCTACAGTTGGGCAGTAAATATTCACCCATTCGTGCGTCAGTTCATTGCCTCAGCAAATATTTATTGAGTACCTAGTAAATGCCAGGCCCTCATTAGCCACTGGGGTTACAGAATAAAACAAGCCTGGTACAGAATAAATGTTCACACTACCACATGTGTGAGTGGGATTGGTGACTGTGAGTGAACCAGTGACCAGAAATTATTTGTTCATCTCCTTTATAGATAACTCTTTTATGGCGTTAGCTACAGATGAGAACCATGTGAAAAACTGTCTTTGTTTTATCAACTTTCCTTCTTGAAACTGCAGACTGTTCTCTGGCAGCCAGTAACAGCTGAATACATTGTGAAGGGATACGAAGTCCATTTTTTTGTGAATGCATCTGATGTAAGCAATGTGAAAGCCCATTTAAATGCGAGTGGAATTCCATTCAGGTAGGCATAATTCCATATTTATTGAGTAACTACTATAACCACTAGGAAATGGAAAGCTGCTCCAGAATTCTTGCCTGGAAAATTCCATGGACAGAGGAGCCTGGTGGGCTACAGTCCATGGAGTCACCAAGAGTCAGACACGACTAGGAACTGAGCATACACAAACGTTATAAGCACCTGGGATGCATTTGGGGCTTCCCAGGTGGCAGAGTGGTAAAGAAGCTGCCTGCCAATGCGAGGGACTCGGGTTTGATCGCTGGATCAGGAAGATCCCCTGAGATAGGAAATGGCACCCCAGTCCAGTATGCTTGCCTGGAAAATTCCATGGACTGCGGAGCCTGGTGGGCCACGGTTCATGGGGTCGCAAAGAGTTGGACATGACTGAGCAGCTGAGCACACACACAGGGCATTTACTACTGGATGGCATCACTGCTTCCTAGAAAAATGAATACTTACATTAAACATGCCACATGGAAATCTCTGGAATGACTTGTGATGAAGCCCAAGAGGCTGGCTCCATGACCTTGAACAAGTTGTTTTACTGCTCAAGACCTTGGTCCCTTGTCTGAAATGGACTGTTAGGTTCAGTGATCTGTGGAGCCTCTTATGGTTTTTCCCAGTTCCTTCTTAAAATTCCTCTACTCTGTTCCTGGACTTAGGAACCAAAATGTCATTCGCTTTAGTAGGCTTGTTGATATCACTTTAAAAAGCAGCTGCTAAAGGGAATTTTGCTTTAAGAGGTCAGCGAGCTTTCCAGAATGTCTGGCTCTAAAATAAAATCTGCATTAGGTATGCTTTCTGTTCAAAGCCCATGCCTTCTTCCTTTTAGAGTCTCCTGTCTATATCTCCTTTTGTATCCATTACCCAAGCATCAGTGTTTTCCTGCCGCCCTCGCACTTCCTGGATGCTAGGCAATCTTTGGATAATACACTATGATTATTATAATAACATGTTATTAATATCTGATGCCTTTCAGGAAAGGTACTGAGCTTTTCTATACGTTGTATCTTTTAACCCTTATTAAACCCTGTGAGGTGGATGCTATCCTCACTGTGTGTAAGAAAAAAATGTTTCAGATTTACAAAGGAATTTCTCAAGGTCAGCCAGCTAGAACGGGGCACATCTAGGACTCTTAACTCAAAACTTTCTGATGTCGAAGTCTTGGCTTTTACCAAAGTCTGAGCCACCACGGGAATGGCTACCCACTCCCCAATTCTTGCCTGGAGAATTCCATGCAAGAGAATTCCTCTTCCATGGAGGAGCACGGTGGGCTACAGTCCATGGGGTCACAAAGAGTTGGACACGACTGAGCAACTAACTCTAAATAAAAGTACAGATGGCTTTATTAGAATGGCAGATAACTTTTCTTGTTCATCTCAGGTGACAGAATGGCTCAACTTCATTTTAGTTAAAATGTTTGTGCCTAAGTTAATTGTGTGACCCCTTGCACGATGAATTAAATGATATCACTTTTCTATACCTTCCTTATTCCTGTGTTCATTTAAAAGGCACTAATGAGTCACCATCAAGAAATGTTGATAATGTTGGAGAAAGGGTCAGGTTTTGAAGGCCCTGAAAACATACCCTACAGGAGCCACTGTCTCTCCAGCGCCCATGAGGCTCTATGCAGAGAGCTTGTGAATTTCAGCTCACCATGCTTGCGGTGTTTTCACCTTGAGCTTGCTAGATTTCTTATTTTTTTTTTCCTTAGTACTTACAGGTTCCAATTTCCCCAGAGGAAACATAAGCTTGATACCAATGTTCAGTTGACCTCAGTAAGCTTTCACATCATACTCTAAGAGCCATTTCCCCATATTTGTTCCCTTAAAGGGTAAACCCCTTGGAGCCCTTTCTTTTCAATATAATATTCTCCAAGTAGTACAAATCCCTTGATACCTTTTATTCTTTCATAGGAGTATTGCTATATTCCTTAATAGAAGTATTTTAAAAATCATTTTGGCTAGGTGCCCAGAAACTGTTAAGAACCATATCCATATTTTTGAGACATCTTACACTTAAATAATAAGCATCAGTTTTCTATTTAATCTTCAAATGCATCTTTCCAGTTAGTTAAACCAGAACTCAGTCTTCCCTAGTGGCACAGATGGTAAAGAATTTGCCTTCAATGCAGGAGAACTGGGTTTGATTCCTGGGTCGGGAAGATCTCCTGGAAAAGGGAATGGCTACCCACTCCAGTTTTCTTGCCTGGAGAATTCCAGAGACAGAGGAACTGTCAGGCTACAGTCCATGGGGTCACAAAGAGTCGGACATGACTGAGTGACTAACACTTTCTTTCAAACCAGAGATCAATGTGCTTCTAGAACCGATGTGCCTGGCTGGTGGACGGGGATCTTAACATTTCAGCCCTCTCCTTTCTCTCTTCTACCTTGACTTGGTTTGTTCCATCTAAGCTATCTCCATCCAGCTGCCTACATCAGCCCTGCATGAGTAACCTTGAGGCCTGGAGTGGAGAGGTTCGGTAGGCAGTATTTACAAGTGGAGAAGATGACAGTGTCACTGCTGTGTTGAGTTTGGTGGGAAGAATGAGATGCCTTAAACAGAAGTATTTAAAATATGTTTCTGGGTTGTACCTGGCAGACCAGTGGTTAGGATTCCTTGTGCTCAGTGCAAAGGGTCTAGGTTCAATCCCTGGTCAGGGAATTAAGATCCCACAAGCTGCGTAGTACAGCCTAAATAAATAAATAAAGGATATGAACATTTAAAAAGAGTATTTTTTTTGGTATATTTTAAATATTTTGTTCAAAGAGGTTATTTTTTTTCTTACCCTCTCCCCAGGAAAGAGCTGGAAAGACAAGGGAGGAAAGCAGTATTAATTAGCCACAGTAATAGCGTTAGGCACTCAGTCATGTCCGACTCTTTGCAGCCCCATGGACTGTAGCCCACCAGGCTCCTCTGTCCATGGGATTCTCTAGGCAAGAATTCTGGAGTGGGTTGTCATTCTCTTCTCCAGGGCAACTTCTTGACCCAAGGATTGAGTCTGGGTCTCCTGCATTGCAGGCAGATTCTTTACCATCTGAGCTACAGTCTGTCGTAACAAAGTGCCAATTATTGAGTGGCTTAGACAACAGAAATTTATTGTCTCACAGTTCTGGAGGTTGGAAGTGCAAGAACAAGGTGTCAGGAGAGCTGGTTTGTTCTGAGACATCTCTCCTTGACTTGTGGATGGCCACCTCCTCACATGGCCTTTTCTTAGCGCGCAGACATCCCTAAAGTCTCGCTGTCCATTCTAGTCTCCACTTCCCATTAGAACCCCAGTCGGCATGGATTAGGCCCCTCACTGACACGTCAGTGCAACTTAATTACCACTTTAAAGGCCCTGTCTCCAAATACAGTCATATTGTAAGGTACTGGGGATTAATATACGCATTTGAGGGGGAACACAATTCATTTCATCACAATGACCTTTCAGAAAACAGTTTGGACATCTTCATCCTTCCCATCCTGAATCTTCTCTAAGAGGTCTGTAGCAACTGTGGCAATCTTGCTCCCCCAAATTCTGCCTTTCTTCCCCTTCAGCAATGCTCTTCAGTCCGCACTCATGTTCACTTGGAGAGCAAAAGGGCTTTCTTTCGTCATTGACTCTCACTAGGAAATTTTAAGTACGCTACAGTAGGGGAGAAAAACAAATGACCAAAAAACACGTCTTAAAACAAATGGCAAAAGAAGAGCATTAATCAAAGGATGTAACCTTGATGATTGCAGATTAGATTTAAAGATTTCTGTAAAGCTGCCTTACTATAATTAATACAGTACAGCCTCCCTTGTTGGAGGGAATCTACTGAACTGACACAGAATAGTTGGATGGAGCAGTTCTCTTAGATGTGTGCATGCCTTAGAAGACCAGCACAGTAAACAGAGGAAATCGCTGACAGCATTGGTACTTGGCAGCAGGTAGACCTTCCAGAAGCACCTTCATTCCTCACACAGGGCAACCCATCACATATACCACTCACCCTAGTTACGCTTCCGTAAGAAGACCCGAGGATAAACGGTACTCCTGTTCCCTTCAGCTAGGACGGCTATTTGAAATTACCTTCAGCAAATTTCCTAGAAATGAGGCCAAAGGTTGGTTATTCCCATTACAAAAGGTGTAAACATTTTTAAATTGCCCCTGAGAAGTTGGTCTACTTTAAAACATGAGCAGGCTCCACCACTCAACACCTGCTTTGAAGTGGGGGCTAGCCTAAAGTCAGGCCTAGAATTTATTAGTTTTTTTCCTTCTACTATAATCTTGTCAGAATCACAAACCACCAGACTTCGACCTAGGAGAGAGTTTTAGAATCAAACTCCTTCCCTGGATAGAAGAGATTCTTTTTTCCTCCAGATTGTTCTCCCCTTTGCTTCTCATCATTTCACACCCCACACCACAAGTCTCCAGTGGGAAACAAAGGCAGCTCCATTTATCCCGTGCAAAGACAGCGCCTGGGGCTTCCTTAGGTTACTCTTGAAAAGTGAATATTTTTTAAAAATCTCATATAAAAATGAACTCTTGAATGGTAAATAGGATTTCATACACAGAGGTGAGGATTCAACATTATCAGCCTTTAAAAGTAACTTAAGGAATTATGCTTTAAAGATGATCTTTCCCTACTTTGTCATAAGTTTCTTAGTACATTTCCACTTTCCCTAAACCTTGATACTTCTCAAAAGTTTAATTTTATTGATTTTCCTAAGCAGCAGAAGAAACACTCTGCCTCAAGGGTTTTAGTTCCTCTTATCTCCACAAAGTTTTTTCTAGAGGGATAACCCTTCCTGGAAGAATTTGTCTATTTCCTTTGTCAGAGAAATGCTTTGAACTTGCTCTGTGACCACTGCTTTCTGCTTTGATAGATTTATTCTTGGATAGAAGTTATGACTGAGCGGTATCCTGATATGGTTGAAAAAATCCACATTGGATCCTCATATGAGAAGTACCCACTTTATGTTTTAAAGGTATGGGAAGAGTCATTGAATTTTCAACTTTGGGGAGGTATTAATTCTCCAGTGATCCTTGGTATTACTTGGATTTTTTTTTTTTGAATTCTGGAAATATGTGTATTACAAATGACCCTCAACTTTAATATCCAGATCTTTAGTGATTGGTGATTACCTTTAAATTGTTCTCCTTTGTTACTACAGTGTTGATCTAAGAGTAGTAACCTCAGTTTTAGAATCAACTCTATGACATGGATAAGTCGTTTAACCTTTCTGCCTATCTTCATAAAATGAGGAGAGTGGTCTGAACTATCTTTCAAATCATCTTTTATTTATACCACCACAACCACCACTATCAGCACCACCACTGACTGACTGACTTAGGCCAAAAAAGAGAAAGGGATCTGTTTTGAATAAACATTGACATTAATATAATTTTTAGAACCAAAGGAGTTGAACAACAGGAACTAGGAAAGAATACGAACCAGAGCAATGCTGGGATTCTTGGCAATAAGGCTGATGTGATGGTTTCTGCTTCAGTTACCATCTGTTTGGTTATTTATTCTCAGTTGAACAAACTGGCCTTAGTAAAGTCAGTGAATTGGGCCACAGGAAGAATATTGGGAACCATGAAACCAAACTGATTCCTGCCTGTTCATTTCTAATTCTGCAGCTCTGTTGTTGTTTTTAAAATCACTCTTTCTCCAAAAAAAAAAAAAAAAAAAAAAAAGTAAAAAGAAGGTCTGCAAAAATTTAATCATTGGAGAAATACATTTAATTTAGTAAAATTTCATTCACACATAGTTTTCTCACATGTTCTAAACTGTGATAGGTGAGGCTCTTTGATTGTCCAAAGATAAGATTTGGAGTCAGGATTTCTGGGTTTTAATCTGTTCTGACAAGAGCTTACAGTACAAACTCAAGTCAGACCCTAGGCATCATTGAGTTCTCTTGGCAGTTGAGTTAGTCCACTAGGCTGGATCCATGTAATCATGGCATACCCACCTATGACATTTACTTTTTGCCCTGTTATATGTACTCTTTGGAACTTGTGTTTCTGGGACCTGATATACATGTTGGAAAATCATGCTTCCTGCAAGCTTTAGTCCCAGTCTCAATCAAGGATGTGCACATCATAGACAAGCATATGTTATCTACCTTGTTATTAAATATTCATTGAAAAACAAACAAACAAAAAAGGATGTGCACATCATGTGAGTCCCTAGGGTTTCTCAGTGTCGGAATGGGTACCAGGAGAATTTGCTCAGCACAGTTAAACAGAAGGTCAAATAAAGCAACTAGTCAGTATAACTCAGGATTTTCTTTTAAGTTGAGGAGATTAAATCAGTTGGGAAATTCTCTTTGTACAATTCGATCTTTTGTGGCCAAAGCTTTCCACACTTGCCTTTTTGCTGGACAGATTTGTTAAGAAGAAAACTCCCTAAGTGGTATAGATGGCAATTTAAAAATGGAACCCTTTTTTTCTTGCTTTGGAATTCCAACCCCACATATCTCTTTGATTTTGCAACAGTCTCCTCCCTTCCCTCCATATTCTAAAGTTGTGTAATAGTTAAAAGTAGATGAATGATAATTCATTTTATATAGAGGTGTTTGTGAGAATTCTTCTAAAGTCATCAAAGGCTATCATTGAAGACAAGTTGGTAGTTCTTATTCCAGAAAGGTGGCAGCTTACACTAGTACCCTAGATGGTAAATCAGAATAAGGTCTCCATCCCCAGATCTGTTGATAATGAATTGATGTCAAGTTAGATGTGTGTTTATTTTTGTGTGAAATAAGGAAATGATCTACACATTAAATAAAAGTGTGCACCCTGGGAAAATGGTGAGGGAGTCCAAAGTTATCTTGGACACCACTAATTTCCCTCTCCCAAGCCTTTCTTTGTGCCCACTTCCCACAGAAAGCTGCCCGTCCAGCACATGCTCCTTCATTCTAACTGGGGTATGAAGATGTGGCCTGAAGCCAGTTCTCTGCTCTCCACTTCTGCAATGTCTCATGTAGCTCTGGTATCATCAGGTATTTGTTTAGGAATAAAAATAATTTTAAATCAAGGATTCTCCAAGGAATGAAGAGAACAGGGTGTATTTCATAGATTTGCTAAAAGATGAAATCAAAGCCCTATTATTCAGGAAGTTATTATCCTGAAGCTTCTTCTTAATTGTGTCTTGGTTTTCTCTGAGCAGGTTTCTAAAAAAGAACAAAGGGCCAAAAATGCCATGTGGATTGACTGTGGAATCCATGCCAGAGAGTGGATCTCTCCTGCTTTCTGCTTGTGGTTTGTAGGCTCTGTAAGTATTCACACTCTCTTAAAGCCCAGAGCGTCTCAGGATGTGGCCTAAGACCACTTGCAGTAGATTCAACTGGCCTGTTTATTAGATGCGTTTTCCTAGGTCACCTCCTAGAATTCTCAACTTGAAATCTCTGGGGTTGCGACTTGGGAATCTACAATTATCTCATGCTTCTTAGGTGACTTTCATGCATATTTGAGAACCATGAATTTAAGCATTTAAATTACCCTAAAGATTATCTGCCTTATCTTTTCTACATTTCCAGCTGGTACTAAACACTGGCTTCCCCAGTGGCTCAGCTGGTAAAGGATCTGCCTGAAATGTGAGAGACCTGGGTTCGATCCCTGGGTTGGGAAGGTCCCCTGGAGAAGGGCATGGCAACCCACTCCAGGATTCTTGCCTGGAGAATCCTCATGGACAGTGGAGCCTGGTGAGTTACCGTCCATGGGGTCACAAAGAGTTGGACAGGACTGAGTGACTAAACACACAAATACTGGAGGGCTTCCCTGGTGGCTAATACAGTAAAAGAATCTGCCTGTAATGCAGGAGACCTGGGTTTGATTCCTTGGTTAAGAAGATCACCTGGAGAAGAGAATGTCTACCCACTTTGGTATTCTTGCCCAAAGAATTCCATGGACAGAGAGAGCCTGGCAGGGTACAGGTCATGGGGTTGCAATGAGTTGGACATGACTGAGTAACTAACACACTTTTCAAACATTGCAACATAATTAAGAAATAGTATCAGGAAATGGCCACCCACTCCAGTATTCTTGCCTGGAAAATCCCATGGACAGAGGAGCCTGGAAGGCTATCGTCCACGGGATTGCAAAGAGTTGGATGTGACCGAGCAACTAAGCACACACACCTGCAGTTGTAATATATTTACTAACTAAAGGAAAGAACTGAAGCAATTGTCTAAATTGAGTCCCAATTAATTTTTTTCTTTTGCTTTGAATTATCCGGATATCTCTTGCCATATTCTGCTCTTAGAAATTGAACATAAAGTACCCCATTACAGAGCAGATTATATTTTTCTCCATATAGAGTAGTAGGTACTTTTGTCCCTAAAGAAGGCCTTGTAATTAAAAAAAAATCCATGTATGAGACAAAGAGTATGTCATAATAGTAAAAATTATAATGTCTGTTAATCTATATAACAAATGAAAACAGTAAAAGTCACTTTTCTGTTCCCTATAACTGTATCTTTTTGGCCCACTTAATCAGTGCTCAACTCCACTTCCTGCATTGGAAATTTAAATTAATGCTGCAGGTTTAGACTGAAATACAACTCTGGGGTCCGGAGAGGACTTAAACAGTACCTACTATTGGGTTAAATAGGTTCTTACCATTGGATAAGGTCTAAATTATTCACCCACACACTGGGACTTGGATAGCTCTTTGTTGTATTTTTAATGGTCATGAGCACGATAGCTTATTTCAGAATCTTCCATTCAAAATGTCTTATATGCTTTTATGTACAGATTTATTCTCTGCCGAATGGTTATTGGTTAACTTGTTGGCAGGCATTGTTATTCTTGTCTAGGATTATAAGAAAGACAAAGCTTCAGTGTCCCCCAGGCAAAGAGAACTGAGTGATCATCTGTCACGGGATGGGAATTAGTCAAGCCTTTATCTCCTGCCTCTAATTGCTCACTCGCTCTTGTGCTCTCTCCTCTGCCACCCTTGCTCCTCATTTTTATTCTTTTTTTTTGCTTTTTTAACTGCAAGACAGTGGTTTCAGTTATATTACTTATCTTTCTGGTGAATCATTCCATCAATGAACATTTATGTGTTGTCTTTGTGTGTCAGACATTATTTCCGTAGTGATCATCCTCACTGAGTGATTCATTCACTAGATATAGAACCATAACTGTAAATATATTTATAGATTACTGTGAAAACTCATCAGAAAACATATGCTTGGAGAGCCCCATGATACACAGATTAAATTCATAGTAAAGAATTAGATTCATGAACATGTTCAACTTGGTTGAAAATGTTATTTTAAAAAATCGTGTCTTTCAATACAGTTAAAATACACCACGTCAGAATTTTAAAGCTTGTAGAAAGAGGTTACATGACTTCAGGATCATGATTAAATATCTAGATGGCATACTTTTGAAGTATAAATAACTGGATAAATGACAGATATGAAAATATTTTTATAAGTAACAACATCATTCACAAAGTTAATTAAGAATATTGATTTCGCCCTGGTAGCTCAGACGGTAAAGCATCTGCCTACAATGTTGGGTTCAGTCTCTGGGTCAGGAAGATCCCTTGGAGAAGGAAATGGCAACCCACTCCAGTACTCTTGCCTGGAAAATTCCATGTATGGAGGAGCCTGGTAGGCTACAGCCCATGGGATTGCAAAGATTCGGACACGACTGAGCAACTTCACTGGTTCACTCTCCCTCTCTGTTTTATATTTTATTTATTTTAGGTAGGTTTTTTTTCAGCAAAATATATGANTCTGTCCAGGGGGCTTCCCTGGTGGCTCAGAGGGTAAAGAATCTGCCTGCAATGCAGAAGAGTTGGGTTCAGTCTCTGGGTCAGGAAGATCCCTTGGAGAAGGAAATGGCAACCCACTCCAGTACTCTTGCCTGGAAAATTCCATGTATGGAGGAGCCTGGTAGGCTACAGCCCATGGGATTGCAAAGATTCGGACACGACTGAGCAACTTCACTGGTTCACTCTCCCTCTCTGTTTTATATTTTATTTATTTTAGGTAGGTTTTTTTTCAGCAAAATATATGACTTTAACCATTTGGTTTTTATTAATTTAAAAATATTTTGATTATGTAGTTATTTGGCTGCATTGGGTCTTAGTTGCTGCACTTGGGATCTTTAGTTTTTTGTTTTGTTTTTTTTTTTCCTTAATTTTTATTTTTACTTTATTTTACTTTACAGTACTGTATTGGTTTTGGCATACATTGACATGAATCTAGTTTTGGTGTACAGAGTTTTTTTTTCTTTTCAGTTGTGGCAGGTCAACTCTTAGTTGCAGCAGGTAGAATCTAGTTTTCTAGCCAGGGATCGAACTTGGGCCCCCTGCCTTACAAGTGTAGAGTCTTGGTTGGTGGACAACCAGGGAACCCCCTCTAACCCCCTTTTTTTACTGAAGCATAGTTGATTTACAATGTTGTGTTAGTTTCAGGTGCACAGAAAAATGAATCAGGTTTATATGCATTTTTTTCAGATTATTTTCCCTTATAGATTATTAGAAAATATTGAGTATAGTTTCCTGTGCTATACAGTAGACCTTTGTTATCTATTTTATATACAGTAGTGTGTATATGTTCAGAAAAGGCAATGGCACCCCACTCCAGTACTCCTGCCTGGAAAATCCCATGGACGGAGGAGCCTGGTGGGCTGCAGCCCACGGGGTCACTAAGAGTCGGACACAACTGAGCGACTTCCCTTTCACTTTTCCCTTTTGTGCATTGGAGAAGGAAATGGCAACCCACTCCAGCGTTCTTGCCTGGAGAATCCCAGGGACAGGGGAGCCTGGTGGGCTGCCGTCTAGGGGGTCACACAGAGTTGGACACGACTGAAGAGACTTAGCAGCAGCAGCAGCAGCAGTGTGTATGTGGAACTGCAAATTTGTTCCTCCCCCACTCCCTCTTTGGTAACCAGTAGTTTATTTTCTATGTCTATATATATAACCCTACCCTTAATCCCCACATGCCTGAAGGAAACACAGGTTGCCCCATTACCAAGTTCCCTTGGCCAATCAGAAAAATACCCCAAGTCCTGAGGATCCCGAAACAGAAAAATACCCCAGGTCCTGAGGATCCCGATTCAGGTCATCCTTCCACTGGGGCCCACATCTCCACTTACAGGCATTAAGAAGTCTCCTTATTGCAGTTTCTTTCTACTCTCCCTTTCCTAATCCTCTCCCCTGAGGTACTGGTTTCATTCTGCTGTTGCTCCACAGATTGTTACCAATTCCCACTTGCTCTGGACTGTCATCTTCTTTAATCGAAGACCTGAAGAGGCTCGCCATCAGTCCAGGTGGTGCCTTTGTGCAGAATCAAAAGGGGACATGCATTGCTGAAGCAATCAGCTCCCCATATGCCAAAAAAAAAAAAAAAGGAATCTGGACTCCTATCTCACAATATATGCAAATATTGACTAAAAGTGGGTCAGACGCCCAAGTTTAAAAGCTACAATTACAAAAACCTTAGAAGAAAACTTAGAAGTAGTGAATCTTTGTGATTTTGGATTAGGCAACAAACTACTAGATCTGACACCAAGAGCATAGCAACCAAAGAAAAAAGAGATAAATGAGACTCTATCAAAATTTGGGAGAATGGCATAAAAACCTTTCTGCTTTTCAAAGGACGCTATTAAGAAAGCGAAAAGACAACTCATGGAATGGGAGAAAATCTTTGCAAATTATAAATGATGAGGGACTCATATCCAAAATATATAAATAACCTTAACAAATAAACAATGCAAAGATAAGTAATCTAGTTTTTAAATGGGCAAAATATCTGAAAAGACAATTCTCAGAAAAGATATACAGATAGTCAATAAGCATATGAAAAGATGCTCAACAGCATTATCATTAGGGAAATGTGAGTCAAAACCACAAAGAGATACCACTTCCTACCCAATGAAGTGAAGTGAAGTAAAAGTCGCTCAGCTGTGTCCAACTCTTTGCGACTTCATGGACTATACAGTCCATGGAATTCTCCAGGCCAGAATACTGGAGTGGGTAGCCTTTCCCTTCTCCAGGGGATCTTCCCAACCCAGGGATCAAACCCAGGCCTCCTGCATTGCAGGTGGATTTTTTTACCAGCTGAGCCACAAGGGAAGCCCCCCTACCCAATAGGATGGCAAAATTTTTTAAATAGCAAATAACAAATATTGGTAAGAGTATGGAAAAACTGGAACTCTCATCCACTGCTGCTGGGATCATAAAATGGTGCAACCACGTTAGAAAACAGTTTGACAGTTCCTCAAAAGTTTGAGTATAGAGTTACCATTTGACCCAGCAATTCTGCTCAGGTGTACAGCCAAGAGATTTGAACACATATGTTTGCAAATGTTCATAGCAACACTATTCATAAGTCCCCAACTGGAAACAGGGACTTCCCTGGCAGTCCAGTGCTTAAGACTCCATGCCTCTGAAGCAGGGGGCACCATTCAGTCCCTGATTGGGGAAATAAGATCCCATATTCTGCATGCTGCAGCCAAAACATTTGAAAAAAAAAAGTGGAAACAATCCAAATGTCCATCAGCTTATGAGTAGACAAATAAAATGCGGCATATCCTTATAATAGAATACCATTCAGCAACGAGAAGGAATGAAGTACTGATTCAGGCTATAACATGGATGAATCTTGAAAACATTTTGCTAAGAAATAGAAGTCAGACAGAAAAAGCCATATGTTTTATTATTCCACTTACATGAAATGTCTAGAATGGGCAAATGTCTGGAATCGGCAAATGGTTGCCACAGGCTAGGGGAAGAGAAGGGAGAAAGGGGTAACTCCTAAAGGGAGTTTTTTGGTGTTGATGGGGATTGTGAGAGCTGGACTGTAAAGAGGGCAGAATGCCAAATAATTGATGATTTTGAACTGCGGTCCTGGAGAAGACTCCTGAAAGTCCCTCGGACAGCAAGGAGATCTAACCAGTCAATCTTAAGGGAGATGAACACTGACTATTCACTGGAAGGACTGATGCTGAAGCTGAAGTTCCAATATTTTGGTCATCTGATGTAGACAGACAACTCACTGGAAAAATCCCTAATGCTGGGAAAGATTGAGGGCAGAAGGCAAAGAGGGCAGCAGAGGATGAGATGGCTGGACAGCATCACTGATGTAATGATCATGAACGTGGGCAAACTCTGGTGGATGGTGAGGGACAGGGAGGTCTGGCGTGCTGCCGTCCACGGGGTCACAGAGTCGGACATGACTGGGTGACTGAACAACAGCAGCATTGATGGGGGTGGTGGTGAAAATATCGTATAATTGGACAGTTGCGATGGTTGCTTAATTCTGTGAAATATAAAACCCACTGAACTGTGCACTTTAAAATGCTGAGTTTTCTAGTATGTGAATAATATCTCAATAAATTGTTTTAAAAAAATAGGTCCCCTTCCTCTGGGATTCCAGCTGCAGCCCCACATGAGGGTAGGGCATGACACACAGAGTAGAGGCTGTATTTCAGCTCTCACTCACCCTTCTGTTTGGAGCCCTGCTTATTAAACAAATTTCCAGGCTAATATTTGATCTCTCAGAGACTAACTTTTTGCTGAAAGACTTCCATCCAACCATTGCTAAAGTAGAAGGAAATAAGGAGAGTGAAAAAGACAAAGAAACTGACCATGACATACCTATTAAAAGTTCAGCAACCACTGTAGAAATAAAACTGATACTTTCTCATTTTAAAGAAAATAAGATCTCCTAATTTTTTCTGATAATGAATGCTACATTATTATTGAATAAATGACTCTAACATAAATTTACTAATTTGTAGCATAAAAATGATTTCACTAGTTGCTCAACTACTTAAAATATTGCTTCTTTCATTCTATAAAACTGCTTCCTTTTCATTAAGCTTTTCTTTCTGATCTATAGTGGGTCAAAAATTAACTTGTACTTTTTCGTTCCTTTCTCCCATATTTAGTAAGTGGTTACCTAGGGCAAATAATTTAAATTTGACTATTAAGTTTGTTCTAGGGAGATAAGGATCTAGTGTCTTAGATATTTAAAGAAAAATGGTAATGTTTACCTATAGCAAAGGTAAGATTTAGAAGACATTTTTCTTGGATATTAGCCCCTTATTGATCATATCATTTGCAAATATTTTCTCACATTCAGTAGGTTGTCTTGTTTTGTTGATCTTTTCCTTTATGGGTGTACGTGAACCTGTATTATTCACCTGTAACTTATATAAAATTGTACAGCGACTATACTTCAATTTTTTTAAGAGACATTTTTCTTCTATCAATAATGAAAAATGTTTCTTAACAAAGTCTTTTGAGTAAAATTTAAATCAGCAAAAAATTGTGAACTAATCCACAAATTTAAATGCAGCAATGTTACCACAAATGAAGAATTTATGCCAAAGCTTTGTTGTTGTTTAGTCACTAAGTTGTGTCTGACTTTTTCGCGACCCCATGGACTGTAGCCCACCAGGCTCTTCTGTCCATGAGATTTCCCAGGCAAGAATACGGAAGTAGGCTGCCATATCCTTCTCCAGGGGATCTTCTCAGCCCAGTGATCTAACCCACGGCTCCTGCGGCTCCTGCATTACCCAGGCAGGTCCTTTACCTCTAAGTCACCAGATGAAATCATTTAACTACCTGAAATTTGTCTTTGTGGTTCTCCTGCATCTCTATTTGGTCATTTTGGGGTTAACTTCTTAGTCACTGGAATGTGGATGTCCTTGGATCATGTGAAAATATGCGCCCCTAAGCTGGGTATGAATCTAAAGAACAGAAGAGCAGTATCAGATGATGTCTGATAGGAAACTCATAGTCAGTACCTAGGAAAAGCTGCTGCTGCTGCTAAGTCACTTCAGTCGTGTCCGACTCTGTGCGACCCCATAGACGGCAGCCCACCAGGCTCCCTCGTCCCTGGGATTCTCCAGGCAAGAACACTGGAGTGGGTTGCCATTTCCTTCTCCAGTGCATGAAAGTGAAAAGTGAAAGTGAAGTCACTCAGTCGTGTCTGACTCTTAGTGACCTCATGGACTGCAGCCTACCAGGCTCCTCTGTCCATGGGATTTTCCAGGCAAGAGTACTGGAGTGGGGTGCCACTGCCTTCTCCATAGGAAAATCTACCACTGACTTTAAAGCCAAATGACTGAATACTTGGGAAATACACTCAACTCTAGCAAAAATTTAGCTCACAACTTATAAGACAATGCAGAAAATATCTAGACCTGTCTGGGAATGAGACAAGATTAGCTTAAGTGGTGACTGATGGAGATTATTATAAAAAGAGTAGAAATATATCTAGGTTTTGTTTCCTTAAATCTTTGTGGTGGGCTTTATGTATTAATAAAGAAATCTGTTTCTTGAAGGAAGTTTTAGAAAACATATAGTTTTGTCTTCTGACTCCATTAAATAGGAAGACCAGTTGTCACATGTCCAGGACATTTACCATCACTTGTCAGCATAGTACCCTAAGTCTAGACTTTTTAAGGAATTAATACTCTTCCTGAAAGTTAAATCTGCAAATCAAAATGTCAAATTAAAAAAAAGAAAAAAAANTCCATTAAATAGGAAGACCAGTTGTCACATGTCCAGGACATTTACCATCACTTGTCAGCATAGTACCCTAAGTCTAGACTTTTTAAGGAATTAATACTCTTCCTGAAAGTTAAATCTGCAAATCAAAATGTCAAATTAAAAAAAAAAAAACAAAAAACAAAAAACCATAGACCAAGTTTAGTGGATGTTAGCTAGATGGGTATTAACTAGACTTATTCTGGTGATTCCTTCACTATATATACAAATATTGAATCATTAGGTAATACACCTGAACCTAGTATAGTTGACCCTTGAACAATGCAGTGGTTAGGTGCACCCACCCTCCATACACTCAAAAATCCACACGTAAGTTTATATGTGTTTATAAGTAGACCCTCCATCTGTGCACAGTTCTGCATCTGTGGATTCAACAGCAGATCGTGTAGTTCTCTAGCACTTAATATTGAAAAAAATGTCTACAAGTGGACCCACACAGTTCAAACCTGTGTTGTTCCAAGATTATGTGTCAATTATATCTCAATTAAAAAAAAGAAACAGGCTAAGTTTAGAAGGAGATAAAAGATACATTATCAAATATACTTGGTTTAATCCGTAGGTAACTTATTACTATGGGAAAGAAACGATGCATACCAATCTTCTGAAGAACATGGATTTCTATATAATGCCAGTGGTTAATGTGGATGGTTATGACTACACATGGAAAAAGGTAGGTGAAGGCAAAGAAAACAAAATACACTCCTTTAGAGCATACAGGATACACAGACAAAATTATTCTTGGAATCCTGGATCCCAGCATAATGGTTTTATTATGAAAAAAATTTTGTTTAATTCATTATGGGAAAGTTCAAACATATATGAGTGGAAATAATTGTATGGTAAACTCTGATGTACTTATCACATAGCCAATCAATTCATGGCCAATCTTTTTTCACCTATATCGCCAACTCCCTTCTATCTTACTCATATCCTTTTGAAGCAAATCTCAGATACCATATCATTTCATCAATGAATATTTCAGGATGCATCTAACTGAGGTTTTAAAAAATAGCAATACAATTATACCTAAAAATGAACAATAATTATTTACTATCATAAAATTTCCAATCAGTATTTAAATTTCCGATCATACTGCAGCTTTTTTCTTTGGTTCCGGATCCAAATAAGGTTGATATATTGTGATTGCTTTATAGCCTTTATTTTTATTTTAATCCATAGATTCTCTCCCCATATCTCCTTTTCTCTATTTCCCTGCAATTTGTTTCACTGAAAAAGAGTTTCCTGCCTAGATTTACTCATTGTCTTGCCATGTTGTAGTTTAACACGTTCCTTTGTCCTCTGTATTTTCTGAAACTTGATATTTGGATTCTGGAAGATTAATAAGATGCAGGTTTGACTTTTTTGGCAAGACTACTTCATTGTGATTGGGTGTTTTCCCAATAAGAGTGGCGCAGGTCTGGTTTTATCTCTTTTTTGATGATAGCCACCTTGATACACAGTGCCCCCATCCGTTCATTCTTACTGGGAGTTGTACAGATGGTATTTTGATTTATAAAAATCATGAATTGCAAGAATTAGAATGGCATTCTAACAGAATGTGCATCAGAACAGAATTGCACGCTAACCAACATGCAAATTTAATCCTAGTACCCTTTAACTCAATCATGAACATATATATATATAGGAATATCCTGGTCAGTCTTGTCTACACTGGAGACCATTTTAATCCAACAGCATCATGATTCACGTAAAATTACTCAGGCAATATGAAGTACGAGGAGCATGAAAACTCTGGCCTGTACACTTCTGCAAACTTCTTGCTTGAGTTTATTCATAGGTGTGTATGTGTGCAAGTACAGGCTTATAAAAACTTCAATTTTCTGACTTGTTAATGTTGGTTGAAATAAATTAATTCGTGTGTGTAAAAAAAAAAGAAAAAGACTGCATTGCAAAGTAACTAAATTCTAATAATAATTTTTAATTAAAAATTTTTAAATTATAAAACAGTCAAACATATATGAAAAACATTCTTGAATAGCACATTTAAACACTCAGGGGAATGGGCATAATTGCAGTGATTAGAAACATAAGGAATTATACAGGAATTATTTTATGTAGCAGTTAATTTAAGCAGAAGAGATGGGAATGGTGAAGGAGATTGATGAAAAAGTCATCTCAGGGAAGATGAATACTGTGAACAAAAGTTTTTAGGGGGTAATGAGCAAACCCTGAACTAAGTAAATGGGAAATACCTGGTACAGCATCTAACATAAAACTGGAGTTCAATAAATGGTCACATTTATAGATTGCTATTACAATAAATTTATGCCTTCAGTGGACTCCCAGTGGACTTCAGCCACACTTTAGATAGTCTTACTCTGCAACCGTCTTTTGTATCTTAACTCTGCCAACTAACTCCTGAAGTATGAGAACCCAATTTCCTCAGAGAAACTGTTGCTGCCAGAATCACAGGCCTGGGGTTGGAAACAGACTGGGCAGAAGGGTTGGTGGAATAAGGAAGAGGGTGCCATGTCATCCCAACCCAGAACTCAAACAACAGTCTGCAACTGTTTACAAGATTAAATTCCCAGATTACCCCAAGAACCCAATGGGGTATTTTTGCTTTACATTTAGAAACCAGAGTTGAATCATCAAACTAGAGGTATTTTCACATCTCTGCTTCCTGTAAGTTTTAAGTGAATGTTGAATTCAGTCGAAAGAGAGCACTGAAACTCATGATTCAACAAACTTGTATTACCATCATCAGACTTGCTAAAAGACTTGATCTTAATCGTTTCCACCACAAAAAAGAGGGAATTCATGTGACAGGTTAGAAGTGCTAATTATCCCAATAGTAGTAATCATAATGTGTAAATGAATCAAATGAACATGTTGAACGTCTTTAATCTATACAATGTTGTATGTCAAATACATTTCAATTAAAAAAAAGAAATGCATGACTCATAGTTTTGAGTTGAAACACCAAGTTATTTTACTTTTCTTCGAATGACAGAAGGTAGAAAATGGCAACGCATAAAATTAAAGGAAACAAGACCTAACAAGAAGGCCAGTGAGCAGCCTACAAAAACCAGCTGAAATTTTTGTTTTTGGTAGGTCAAAGCTCATCAAATATCACCATTTCATTTGATTCAAGTTTGAGTGAACCCAGTTAAGCCCTGGATAGAACAGGGGCCGTGGAAGGAGTACTGTGAAGACAGTGACCGGGTGAAGAGATGGCGTTAAAGGAGAGAAACATTACACTGCCCACTTTGTCATTAAACGTGGCGTCTTTCCTAAACTGCAAACATGGATGCTCTGGTAATCTGTGTTTTGTTTATTTAGGATCGAATGTGGAGAAAGAATCGTTCTTTACATGAAAAAAATGCTTGTGTTGGAACAGACCTGAACAGAAACTTTGCCTCCAAATACTGGTGTGGTAGGTTGTTTGCTTAATTTCTAACAACATCTCTTCATTTGAAAGGCGGTATTCCTAAAAACCCATTAATTCAAGCTAATTAGAGGGGAGGACTCTCTGAATCAGGAAATAATTGAAATAAAAAACTTTTTGCTTAAATGCAATGATGTGAAGGTTGGCTAAAATCAGCAGAACATCCTTGCCCTGTCTTTGTCTTAATAGCCACGTCTTAAAAAGAAGGCAGTTGGACCAGTTCTGTAAGGTTCTTTCTAGCTTCAAAGTTCTAAAATTCTTTTTCTCTAGAATCAAAAGGAATTTACCACTCAATCTCCTGCTTTCATAAACCAATAGCATTCATTATGAGGATATCAAAGGCAAGAGTTGGATGGGTACCTCTCATTTTCAATTGTTTAGGAAAATATTTACTTCTGTAATGCTGCAAAACCTTTGTTTGTTTGGCTTGTGAAATCTTTGTTTTCCCGACCAGGACCAGGGATCAGACCTGTGCCCCCTTGCAGTGGAAGTGCAGAGTCCTAACCATTGGATGGCCAGGGAAGTCCCAGTGCATTTTGTGTTGTTAGCCTTCTTTGGGGAGGGCAATGGCACCCCACCCCAGTACTCTTGCCTGGAAAATCCAATGGACGGAGGAGCCTGGTGGGCTGCAGTCCATGGGGTCGCTAACAGTCGGACAGACTGAGCGACTTCACTTTCACTTTTCTCTTTCATGCATTGGAGAAGGAAATGGCAACCCACTCCAGTATTCTTGCCTGGAGAATCCCAGGGATGGGGGAGCCTGGTGGGCTGCCGTCTATGGGGTCACACAGAGTCGGACACGACTGAAGTGACTTAGCAGCAGCAGCCTTCTTATGTTCTTTCCTTCATGAATATCATAAAGACAAACTTGTATCCAGCACCGTAGGAATTCCTTGTTCCTTGATTCAAGTGAGTTACGGTGCTCAGTGAACACTGACTTGGGCTTTCAGGAATATTGTCTGCTCTCAGGGAGGTAGGTGTTAGTTCGCCCACCCTCCAAGGATATTTCATAGTTGCTACATTTAGGAAACAACTACAAAGTTAAACAGTGAGCTGGAGTTATCTATATTTTTGAAAGTGGGAGCATGTGGCTCTATGAGGACAATACAGAGGGAGCAAAGCTGTCGAAGCCACGGAAATATCCTCTTCTTCCCATTCCTTTACCATCCGCAGTCATAGCCTTTAGAAAAGAGGTGCTGCCTGCTAAGTTGCTCCAGTCGTGTCTGACCCTGCAGCCTCATGGACTGTAGCCCACCAGGCTCCTCTGTCCATGGGATTCTCCAGGCAAGAATCCTGGAGTGGGTTGCCATTCCCTTCTCCAGGGGTTCTTCCCGACCCAGGGATTGAACCCACGTCTCTCATGTCTCCTGCACTGGCAGGTGGGTTCTTTACCACTAGTGCCAGCTGGGAAGCCCAAGTGAAAACTCATGATTTCATCATTGTCACAATGTATCAGTTTGGCCAAAAAGTTCATTCCAGTAAAGCTTAAGGACAAACTTGAATGAACTTTTTGGCCAACCTAATAGATACGAAAACTTCACAGTGAAGTACTTTTTTCTCGATTTCCTCTTCCCTCTTCAGTCAGAAACTCCATGAGGGTAGGGACGATTATCCATTACCTAGCTCAGTACCTGGCACACAGAGCAGGTCTCAGAAAGTTATTCAAATGAATCTGTGCAAGAAGTAAGTTGTTCTAAAAAAGCCACAGACACAGTAAGAAAACACAGGAAATAATAGCTGATCCTGCCTCAGGCTCAAGGGAATCATTGAATGGTTTCTTTGTAAAAGCCATCATTAAGATTGTCCAATAAAAGTGCCCACCGAAGCATAAAGACCCCCATGGGCAGTGATAACTGGGGAGGGAGTCAGAGAAGCAGCAGCTAATTATCAAAGGCCTCTGAATAAACAGAGCTGACAGTTGCTAAGTGGTGAGTAGTTTATATACTTCATCCCCTGGGTTTCATTATCTACACATCATTGATGAAGAAACCCAGACTTGAAAAGGTTACGTCCCTTGCTCAAGAGCACAGAGCTAGGAGGCGGCAGAGCTGAGATATAAAGCCAGGCTGCCTGGCTTCAAATTTGCTGAAATTCTTCTGAGTCTGACAATCACTCTTCAGATATAAGTTCCTTTTTGAAACTTCTTTTATCCGCAAGGTTTTTTTTTTCTTTTACTACTCTGTTTTACCTAATGTTTTTTTATGGTGAAACTAATATTACATAATTTGAATAACCAAGTAGTCAAAATATCTTCTGTTATTGTCATCAAAAAATATCTCAGACTCCTGATTAAGCCTGAGGGTATATTATTATATGTCACAAGAGTTAAAAGCAGGAACAGAAGCAGCAATAATATAGATAAGAGAGTTTTCCAAATAAAACAAAACATAACAGTAAGGAACTCTTTTTTTTTTTCCTGAGTGCCACAGCATCTCTTCAGTACTTTGTGAGCAAGACGGTGAGAAAAAAAGAATTAAATTTTATCTCTTCCTTGTCCCTACAACTATTAATAGAATGTGCCTTTAAATACTTTGTAAAGAATCTGAAAGAACACCTCACTTAGGAACAGGAAATTATAATATCAAGCCTATTTATTAATTAAAAATTTTTTAATTCTTTTTTATATTTAACTGAATTGCTTAACAGTATTGTGTTGGTTTCTGCCAAACAACAACATGAATCAGCCATAGGTACATATGTCTCCTCCCTCTTGAACCTCCCTCCCACCTTCCTCCCCATCGCACCCCTCTAGGTTGTTCAGTTCAGTTCAGTGCAGTCGCTCAGTCATGTCCGACTCTTTGCAACCCCATGAATCGCAGCACACCAGGCCTCCCTGTTCATCACCATCTCCCAGAGTTCACTCAGACTCACGTCCATCGAGTCTGTGATGCCATCCAGCCATCTCATCCTCGATCGTCCCCTTCTCCTGCCCCCAATCCCTCCCAGCATCAGAGTCTTTTCCAGTGAGTCAACTCTTCGCATGAGGTGGCCAAAGTACTGGAGTTTCAGCTTTAGCATCATTCCTTCCAAAGAAATCCCAGGGTTGATCTCCTGCAGAATGGACTGGTTGGATCTCCTTTCAGTCCAAGGACTCTCAAGAGTCTTCTCCAACACCACAGTTCAAAAGCATCAATTCTTCAGCGCTCAGCCTTCTTCACAGTCTAACTCTTTCCATGTGCTGTCTATTTCACATATGATAACGTAGGTTTCCAAGCTACTCTCTCCATACATCCCACCCTCTCCTTCCTCCTACCCTCAATCATGTCCTAAAGTCTGTTCTCTATATCTGTGTCTCCATCACTGTCCTGCAAAGCTTGCTGCTGCTTACTTACTCATTTTATATTCATTTTACCTTTCCTCTGTATTAAAATTGTGTATATGTATGTGTGTTTGTGTGGGAGCTGGAAATATAGGTCAGTTCAGTAGGTCAGTTCAGTTGCTCAGTCGTGTCCAACTCTTTGTGACCCCATGAATCGCAGCATGCCAGGCCTCCCTGTTCATCACCAACTCCCGGAATTCACTCAAACTCACATCCATCGAGTCAGTGATGCCATCCAGCCATCTCATCCTCTGTCGTCCCCTTCTCCCCTTGTCCCCAATCCCTCCCAGCATCAGGATCTTTTCCAATGAGTCAGTGCTTCTCATCAGGTGGCCAAGTATTGGAGTTTCAACTTCAGCATCAGTCCTTCCAATGAAAACCCAAAACTTATCTCCATTAGGATGGACTGGTTGGATCTCCTTGCTGTCGAAGGGACTCTCAAGAGTCTTCTCCAACATCACAGTTCAAAAGTATCAATTCTTCAGTGCTCAGCATTCTTCACAGTCCAACTCTCACATCCATACATGACCACTGGAAAAACCATAGCCTTGACTAGACAAACCTTTGTTGGCAAAGTAATGTCTCTGCTTTTGAATATGCTATCTAGGTTGGTCATAACTTTTCTTCTAAGGAGTAAGCATCTTTTAATTTCATGGCTGCAATCACCATCTGTGGTTTTGGAGCCCCCCAAAGTAAAGTCTGACACTGTTTACACTGTTTCCCTATCTATTTCCCATGAAGTGATGGGACCAGATGCCATGATCTTAGTTTTCTGAATGTTGAGCTTTAAGCCAACTTTTTCACTCTCCACTTTCCCTTTTATCAAGAGGCTTTTTAGTTCCTTTTCACTTTCTGCCATAAGTGTGGTGTCTGCATATCTGAGGTTATTGATATTTCTCTCGGCAATCTTGATTCCAGCCTGTGTTCTTCCAGCCCAGCATTTTAGCCAATCTGATCACATGGACCATAGCCTTGTCTAACTCAATGAAACTAAGCCATCCATGTGGGGCTACCCAAGATGGCCAGGTTTCATAAGTGTGGTGTCTGCATATCTGAGGTTATTGATATTTCTCTCGGCAATCTTGATTCCAGCCTGTGTTCTTCCAGCCCAGCATTTTAGCCAATCTGATCACATGGACCATAGCCTTGTCTAACTCAATGAAACTAAGCCATCCATGTGGGGCTACCCAAGATGGCCAGGTTATGGTGGAGAGGTCTGACAGAATGTGGTCCATTGGAGAAGGGAATGGCAAACTACTTCAGTATTCTTGCCTTGAGAACCCCATGACAGTATGAAAAGGCAAAGTGATAGGATACTGAAAGAAGACCTCCCCAGGTTGGTAAGTCCCCAATATGCTACTGGAGATCAGTGGAGAAATAACTCCAGAAAAGAATGAAGGGATGGAGGCAAAGCAAAAACAATACCCAGTTGTGGATGTGTCTGGTGATAGAAGCAAGGTCCGATGCTGTAAAGAGCAATATTGCATAGGAACCTAGAATGTTGGGTCCATGAATCAAGGCAAATTGGAAGTGGTCAAACAGGAGATGGCAAGAGTGAACGTCAACATTCTAGGAATCAGCGAACTAAAATGGACTGGAATGGGTGAATTTAACTCAGATGACCATTATCTCTACTACTGTGGGCAGGAATCCCTTAGAAGAAATGGAGTAGCCATCATGGTCAACAAAAGAGTCCGAAATGCAGTACTTGGATGCAATCTCAAAAACGACAGAATGATCTCTGTTCATTTCCAAGGCAAACCATTCAATATTACAGTAATCCAGTCTATGCCCCAATCAGTAATGCTGAAGAAGCTGAAGTTGAACGGTTCTATGAAAACCTACAAGACCTTTTAGAGCTAACACCCAAAAAAGATGTCCTTTTCATTATCGGGGATTGGAATGCAAAAGTAGGAAGTCAAGAAACACCTGGAGTAACAGGCAAATTTGGCCTTGGAGTACAGAAATAGAGGTAGGGATATCTTAGTCTGCTTGGGCTGCCATAACAAAATATCACAGGGTGGAAGGCTCAAACAAGAGAAATGTATTTCTTGTAGTTCTGGAGGTTGTAAGTCCAAGATCAAAGTTGTCAACAGGGTGGGTTTCTCTTGGGGCTTCTCTCCGTGGCGCACAGATGGCTGCATTCTTGCTGTGTCCTTACACAGCCTTTTCACTGTGTGCATACGTCCCTAGTGTTGCTTTCTTCTTATAAGGACACCAGTTATAGTAGATCAGGGCCTCATTTTTATGGCTTTATCACCTCCTTTAAGGCCCTGTCTCCAAATATAACACATGATGTCTTATGGCTTCAACACAGGAATTGGGGGTAGAGTGGGGCTTCCCAGGTGGTGCTAGTGGTAAAGAACCTGCCTGCCAAAGCAGGAGTGGTAAGAGACTGGGGTTCGATCCCTGGGTCAGGAGGATCCCCCGGAGTGGGGCATGGCTACCCACTCAAGTATTCTTGCCTAGAGAACCCCATGGACGGAGGAGGAGGAGCCTGCTGGGCCACAGTCTATAGGGTCACAGAGTCTGACACGACTGAAGCGATTTAGCACGCACACATGGGGAGAGAAGAATTCAGTCTCCAACAGGGAGTATTTGTGAGGACCTCTGGTCTCAACTTCTTTTAACAATTCTACTCATTTTTTGATCTTCATGACCCAGATAATCACGATGGTGTGATCACTCATCTAGAGCCAGACATCCTGGAATGTGAAGTCAAGTGGGCCTTAAGAAGCATCACTATGAACAAAGCTAGTGGAGGTGATGGAATTCCAGTTGAGCTATTTCAAATCCTGAAAGATGATGCTGTGAAAGTGCTGCACTCAATATGCCAGCACATTTGGAAAACTCAGCAGTGGCCACAGGACTGGAAAAGGTCAGTTTTCATTCCAATCCCAAAGAATGGCAATGCCAAAAAACGCTCACACTACCACACAATTGCACTCATCTCACACGCTAGTAAAGTAATGCTCAAAGTTCTCCAAGCCAGGGTTCAGTGATATGTGAACCGTGAACTTCCTGATGTTCAAGTTGGTTTTAGAAAAGGCAGAGGAACCAGAGATCAAATTGCCAATATCTGCTGGATCATTGAAAAAACTAGAGAGTTCCAGAAAAACATCTATTTCTGCTTTATTGACCATGCCACAGCCTTGGACTGTGTGGATCACAATAAACTGTGGAAAATTCTGAAAGAGATGGGAATACCAGACCACCTGACCTGCCTCTTGAGAAACCTGTATGCAGGTCAGGAAGCAACAGTTAGAACTGGACATGGAACAACAGGCTGGTTCCAAATAGGAAAAGGAGTACATCAAGGCTGTATATTGTCATCTTGCTTATTTAACTTCTATGCAGAGTACATCATGAGAAATGCTGGGTGGGAAGAAGCACAAGCTGAAATCAAGATTGCCAAGAGAAATATCAATAACCTCATATATGCAGGTGACACCACCCTTATGGCAGAAAGTGAAGAGGAACTAAAAAGCCTCTTGCTGAAACTGAAAGAGGAGCATGAAAAAGTTGGCTTAAAGTTCAACATTCAGAAAATGAAGATCATGGCATCTGGTCCCATCACTTCATGGGAAATTGATGGGGGAACAGTGGAAACAGTGTCAGACTTTATTTTTTGGGCTCCAAAATCACTGTAGATGGTGATTGCAGCCATGAAATTAAAAGACGCTTACTCCTTGGAAG
>SJYX01015863.1:123591-140366 GCA_006410675.1 Oreotragus oreotragus
GACTGAGCGACTTCACTTTCACTTTTCTCTTTCATGCATTGGAGAAGGAAATGGCAACCCACTCCAGTATTCTTGCCTGGAGAATCCCAGGGATGGGGGAGCCTGGTGGGCTGCCGTCTATGGGGTCACACAGAGTCGGACACGACTGAAGTGACTTAGCAGCAGCAGCAGCAGCAGAGACCATATGGTCTTTTAATTTTTCTAATCATAGTAAAACATATATAACATAAAAATTTTGCCACTTCAGCCATTAAAAGCTATAGTTCAGTGACTTTGAGTGCATTCCCAATCTTTTGCAAGCATGACCAACATGAGTTCCCCAAATTTTTCATCATCCCAAACAGAAATTCTAAAACTGTTAAGCAATAGTTTCTTGTTCACCACCCATAGGAGCCCCTGGTGGTTTCTAACTGACTTTTTGTCTCAATGAGTTTGCTATTCCAGGTATTTTTTGATCCCACATTTTATAGATCAAAGAATGATTGAACATGAAGGAACCTGGAAGACCAAGCACCTCTTGGTACAGATGAAGCATTTGGGCTGAGAGAGATGATGTGGATTGTCCATATTAACATCCCTATTTAAAGGCAAAACAGAATCTGAAACACAGATTGACTCTAGATGGCTCTTTCAAACAAAAGTTTGAAATCTCTAGAATAACAGTCACAAAATGAGAATCTGAGGCGACACTGTTCATTACAGTAGCCTCTAGCCATATGTGGCCGTGGAACACTGGAAATGTGGCTTGTCCAAACTGAGACATGCAATGAAGGTGAAATATACCCCAGACTCTTCAAATGAAAAAGTAACACAAAATATCTCACGAGTAATTTTTATGTTGATTACATTTGAAATGATAAACTTGTACCTATGGGGTTAAATAAAAGAAAGGCAACTAAACTATCAAAAATAGTTTTTCCAATGACATTATTGATTAAAAACTAACACAAATATTTGGAAAGACCTGAGTGCAACATTTCCTTGGGTGCGAGGGGAATGTTTAACAAACATTAAGTTTGTTTCTGTTGCAGTAAAAGGAAGAAAGTGAAGCAAGCTTAAGTAAGAAAGGCAGACTCTGTAAGGATAATGGAACCCAAGGACCAGGATTCAGGCAGACCTTGGAAATAGACTGAAACTGGGCCTGGAGCACCTTAGGGGACTCAGTGGTCCTTTCTCTGCTCATCTCATCTCTGCAATGCACACTGGCCTTCTCTGTGTCCCAATCCATGTGATGATGACGACAATGATGATAAACAATAGTTACTGAACACTCCGTATATGCCAGGCACTGGGCAAAGCATTTTATGATTTTTCCATTTAATAGATAAAAGAAATTGAAGTATGAGGTGAGGTGAGGTGAAGTCGCTCAGTCGTGTCCGACTCTTTGCGACCCCGTGGACTGTAACCTACTAGGCTTCTCCGTCCATGGGATTCTCCAGGCAAGAATACTGGAGTGGATTGCCATTTCCTTCTCCAGGGGATCTTCCCGATCCAGGGACTGAACCCGGGTCTCCCACATTGGAGGCAGACACTTTAACCTCTGAGCCACCAGTATAGATAGGTTTTAAAAAATTCAATATCGTTTTGCCTCTTAGGACATGTACAAGAATTCTACTCTTTCTCACCTATTTGAAAAGACCCTGACCCTGGGAAAGATTGAGGGCAGGAGGAGAAGGGGACAACAGAGGATGAGATGGTTGGATGGCATCACCGACTCGGTGGACATGGGTTTGGGTAGACTCCAGGAGCTGGTGATGGACAGGGAGGCCTGGTGTGCTGAGGTTCATGGGGTCGCAAAGAGTCGGATACGACTGAGCGACTGAACTGAACTGAACTAGAAGACTGATTGAAATACAAGTGAGGGATAAATAGCTTAAGGGCCAAAATAGAAGATTAGAAATTTTTTTTTTGTTTTGTTACTGTTGAGTCTTAACAATTAGCAGTGCCTTATAGAGTAAATGGCGTTTAAAAAAATAAAACCAAAAATACATTTGAAATGAAAATTTCTAACTTGTTAGAGGTTGATGGTGCCACATACCCATGTTGTGCCAAAGTGGCTTTTTTTTTTTTTTTTAATGTAAAGCATCCATTGAATTAAAAGGCTTGTCTTGCTTGGCTGCTTCGGGAAGCCAGAGAGCGTATGGATAGTCAGATTTCCTGCAGGGCCAAGTAAGTTCTGTTGATGTTATATAGAATGGGAATTCCTGACAGTCCTTATGACGAAAGTCTAAAAGTGGTGTTCAATTTAAAGCCTCATCTTTAATTCCCATTATTCTTTTCTATAAAGACTAATTTGGATTACATCAACTTTTGACTCATAGGTTAAAAAAAAAATCACCCAAGCCAGATAACTATTAAATGGCAATGCCAAGATTGAAATCAAGTAATAGGCTGATTAACAGTATGCTCCATAGCATCTATTGTAAACAATGGTTACCACCCCTAATGCCCAATTTGCATCTCCTAAAATAACAGCATTTGCTTCATAGATTTGCTGGGAAGATTGAATGAGATACTCCCTACAAGTTTTAGCAGAGTTCCTGACATACAACTTGTGTTCTTTGCAAGTCAGCTGGCATTGTTATTGTTGTTCTTTGTTTTCAAGAGAGCAGCTGGAAACTAGAAACTGCATTTCCACTTCAAGTTACCGGTGGAGGGATTCTGATTGGCAGAACACAAGTGAAGGAGGCAATTTGAGGCTAATAAACTGTTTCTAGAAGAGATCATCTTTGGGGAGAAAGTGGCTCTCTGGGCCCCAACCCTTGACTTAGGTACAGAAAAGAGAAGTGTTAAGAGTCAGGCTGCTATCTAAAATGATGCTTACTCTAATTTCTGAAAGGAATAGACATGCATTATTCTGGCACCAAATATTGCCATCCCATTTTACTTACTAATCTTTTTAGCAGGTTAGAGGAAGCACTGACAGCAGACCTGCGTTCCCAAGTGAGACTTTTCTATTGTGGGCTCTATTCATTACTGATTTTTAAACTACACACATCTGGCTTTCCTCGTGGTTCCACAGTAAGGAATTTGCCTGCAGTGCAGGAGACGCAAGACACATAGTAGGTTCGATCCCTGGGTCGGGAAGATCCCCTGGAGAAGGAAAAGGCAATCCACTCCAGTATTCTTGCCTGAAAAAATCCCATGGACAGAGGAGCTTGTCTAGCTATAGTCCAAAGTGTCTCAAAGAATCTGACTCAGCTGAGCACACGAGCAACCAAACTATACACATCAGAAAAACCAGCCTTACAATGATTAGAGAAGATGGGGCTTATTTTTCTCATGTAACCACCCATTCAGAGGCGGAGCTGGCATTTCTGACATTCTCACAGCCACTTTCTGCAAGATAGGAAGATAAGCCACAACTGGTGGATTTGCTATGAGGGCATATAAATTTTGAATTCAAAATAAACACAGACAACATTTTTTAAAAATCATTGTTTATTTATTTGGCTGCACTGGGCCTTTGCTGTCTCATGAAGGATCTTCACTCTTCACTGCGGCACGTGGTTTCTTTGTTTTTCCTTTCTTTTAGTTTCGGTATGTGAACTCTTAGTCGCTGCATGTGGGATCTAGCTCCCTGACCGGGGACTGAGCTCCAGGTGCCCTGCATTGGGAGTACAGAGCCTTGATGACACTGTCACAAACACGTTTAGGGCGCCCAACCAAACCCATTTATCTAAAAATGTTACTCGCAAGATATTAGGAGAATACATTGCCAGGGAGATCATAAATAGGAAGTGTGGCCCCTTATAATTCCACTCCATCGATTTCACTCCAGGGGAGGGTGCCTCAAGTTCCTCGTGCTCAGAAATCTACTGTGGAACTTACCCTGAGTCGGAACCAGAAGTGAAGGCGGTGGCTGATTTCTTGAGAAGAAATATCAAGCACATAAAAGCTTATATCAGCATGCATTCCTACTCCCAGAAGATAGTGTTTCCATATTCCTACAGCCGAAGCAGAAGCAAAGACCACGAGGAGCTGGTAAGTGCTGCTTAATTCATTTTTTGTTAGCATTTCATATAAAATAATACTTAGTTCAAGAATTGAAAACTGTGGGGGAAACCCTTCTTCCATAGAGTACGAAGAGGGATAGATGCTTTCTATCTTGCTCTAACTCTTTTGAGAGTCACCCTGGGCCAGGGTTCATTGAGAGATTGTGAAGAACTGAGCCTTGCTCTGAGGACATGAACTTCTGTCCAGCAGAGGGGCTACCTAAGAAAGCGTCAGACAAGCTCTTGGGATGTCAGGAGGGAACCGGTCCACCTTGACCTGACCTGCATACGAAGCCAAGGACAAGACTTTCTGGAATTATTGGTCTGTTTGTGGTGACTAGTTTTCTATGCCAGCCTGCCACAGGTCAAGTCTTAGCACAATACTTACTGATCTGATATTAGCATTGGGAATTGCTTTTATACTGACCTCCCTTACTTGCAGGGATTTGGTCCTATTAAAAGCAACTCCAATTTCAGCATTGAGGCAAGACCATCCCTCCTCTTTTGGAATGCAGTGGATGGTACAGTGAGTTGAAAGAGGACTTACACAGCCTGCTAGTTCCTCAACCTCTCTTTGGTCGCAGATATTCTATGCTTGGGTAAGATGCCGAAAGATGAGGGTGCAAGGGTTCTTGATGGATTGTGGTTAGGTTTGAGCAAATCATCACCCCAGAAGCTCTCTAGTCAATGGAAGTGCTATGACAACATTCCAGTTCTTGCCCAAGTTCTGATCTTTATGTAGTGGTTTTTTTCTCATTGACTTGTTTTGTCCTGGTTCTCTTAACAGAATAAACCATAGCCATGTTAGGGGCCAGCGATTCCTGATGACAAATGTAAAGTTATTTGCAGTTGCTAAAAATAACTCCTGTAGAAAAGAAACATACTTGATACTTAGGATTCCTTTTTCCTCTCAAGGGAAAATTTTTAAGGAAAGCTCCTTGATTGGTGATTGAAGAAGTGAGAGGGTATTTATCATGATCTGGAAATAGATTTAATGTGATTTTGAGTTATTTTTGGACTGCTATTATCACAACTGTTTGTTGAGTTATTACGTGTAAAATACTGTGTTTGATGGACCCTGAAAGAAGCACTGGGTAGGGCCCTGCCCTTTAAGAGAACATTATATGGTTAGAGAGCTCATGCATTGGCAAATGTTACAGATTTCTCTGCTCTAAGGCAGTGATCCCCAACCTTTTTTGGCACCATGGATCGGTGGGGAGGATAGTTTTGGGGTGATTCAAGCATGTTACATTTATTATAAGGGTGGCCTTATTAATTCATTCAGAGGGAAACAGATAAGTGAGGGGATAGAGTCTCCACCTTGAGGACTTATAATGGCATCTGGTCCCATCACTTCATGGCAAATAGCTGGGGAAACAGTGGAAACAGTGGCTGACTTTATTTTGGGGGGCTCCAAATGCAGATGGTGATTGCAGTCATGAAATTAAAAGATGCTTACTCCTTGGAAGAAAAGTTATGACCAACCTAGATAGCATATTCAAAAGCAGAGACATTACTTTGCCAACAAAGGCCCATCTAGTCAAGGCTATGGTTTTTCCAGTAGTCATGTATGGATGTGAGTTGGACTATAAAGAAAGCTGAGCGCTAAAGAATTGATGCTTTTGAACTATGGTGTTGGAGAAGACTTGAGAGTCCCTTGGACTGCAAGGAGATCCAATCAGTCCATCCTAAAGAAGATCAGTCCTGGGTGTTCATTGGAAGCACTGATGTTGAAGCTGAAACTCCAATACTTTGGCCACCTGATGCAAAGAGCTGACTCATTTGAAAAGACCCTGATGCTGGGAAAGATTGAGGGCAGAAGGAGAAGGGGACGACAGAGGATGAGATGGTTGGATGGCATCACCGACTTGATGGACATGGGTTTGGGTGAACTCCGGGAGCTGGTGATGGACAGGGAGGCCTGGTGTGCTGCAGTTCATGGGGTCACAAAGAGTTGGACACGACTGAGCGACTGAACTGAACGGAACTGAAGATGTGATGTACTGTAAAGAAGAAGGAGTGGTAAAGTGCTAGTGAAGTCAAGGACCAGGTACAGTTTCAGACAATACTGAAAGATAGAATTTCTATAAGTGGGCAGTTTCTATAAGTGGAAGACTTTCTATGCAGAGGCCATAGTTTCCCCACAGGAATTACATTCAGGGAAATGTAGGGGCAAGAAAGGAAGTTGATCCCTCAGAAAGCAGATGAGGTCCATTTGTGAAGAACAGTTAGCTTGTTTGAATGTCAGAATAAATTTACATTTTATTCTGTAGATCATATCGTTCCACTGAGACTTATTTTGAGCAGGGGGTGACACAGCATCATATCCACTGATATTCCTTGGGGTCATTCAATGGAGCAACAGTAAGTATTATAATGCTAGTGCCAGTTTCAGAAAAGATCTGCATAAGCTAGAAACAAAAATAATGGAACAGTGAATTTAGTTACCATCTTGCTGCACTCCAGGGATATAATCTTTTTTATTTGATGAGTCTTTGCAGATTTTACACAAAAAAAGAAATAGAGTGTGTGAGAAGGATGAAGAGAGAATCATCCATTACCTGAGATGTGCATATTGTTTAGAGAAGCTGAGTTTAAAGTGATAATTTTGCCTAACTGTTTGTCTTTGAAATATAGTTATATTTTGTCTTACAGTATAACTTTGTTATGTATGCTTTGTTTTACAAAATAAATGAATACCTTAAAAAGGCATGTGAGAATTCTTTTTCCTTCAAATTAAATTAAAATTTCATTATATTGGAAGGATCCGTGTTTGTAGCCACCCAACTGTGATTTCCATAAAGAGAAAAACATTTTTAAAAGTTGATTTATTCTTTTCAATTTACCTTTTGGATAAATGCAGATTTTTCATTATACTATTTTCCCTCAGCTTTATTGAGATATAACTGACTTTTAATTTTGTGTAAATTTAAAGTGTACAGTGTGATTATTTGATACATATATATATATATATATATAGTGAAATGATCAGAATAAAGTTAATATATTCATCACCTCACATAATTATTTTTTCTTTTGTGGTAAGAACCCTTAATGTCTATTCTCTTAGCAACTTTTAAGTATGTAAAATAGTATTGTTAACTAGAGTCATCAGACTGTATTTTAGATCCTCAGAAATTGTTCACCATATAACTGACCAGTATCTCCATTTTCTTCCCACCTCCACCCCAGCCCCTGACCACAACCGTTCTGCTGTTTCTTCATATCTACAGTCTGATTCAAGTACTATATAATTTTCTTTTAGAAACGTGTACCTGTCTTCTTTTAAAGCTGCACAGTAACTGGAATTCCATATTCTGTTGATTTCAGTCTCTAGTGGCCAGAGAAGCAGTCTACGCTATGGAGAATGTTCATAGAAATATCAGATATACACATGGCAGTGGTTCAGAAAGTTTATGTAAGTATTTCTTCTTCGGATCTTGGGGGACTGTGAGGTGCTAAAGAAATTTGTGTTTGGTTTTTCTGTGTGGATTTAATTTTTCTAAGCGGAATCTTTTAAAACATGGTCACACATAAAACAATTGGATTGTAACAATTGGAAATGGAAGAATAATAGCTATGACACTGTTGAACAAAGCTGCGTTATTCGTACTAAAAAGGAACCAAAATGACAGTTAGGAAATTATGCTCTTTCCTATTGAGTAGGGGAGTAGGGATTATAGAATTGGTATCACATTAGCGGACCGAAGCAGAAAAGGTCATACAAGTACAAAAGAATGTTTAAGATGCCCAAGGCCACCATGTAAGGTTGCGCAGGTTGAACACTCTACAAATCTAGGAATGCCATTTACATTAGATGCTTTTAAGGGACAACCTATGTCCAAGAGTATAGCTCGTGGCACGCTGGAGTTGAACATCCTTTGTTTATATCACACTGATGAGAACGTGTATGTGGCAAGTTCTTAACAAATATCTTAATCTCTGCTGGGAGGTATTTATTGAGGGATTCCTTTGTATCCACAGAGGGAATAACAAACAATTTAGCTCTTTTTGAAACTGGGGGTTGGGAGGGGGACAAGAGAAGAGAAAACAGAAAATAAGCATGTAACAAGGCATCAGCAAACTATAATCCACAGGCCGAATCTAGCCCACTGCTTGTTTTGGATAGCTTGCAAGCTAAGAATGGTTTTTCTACTTCTTAAATGGTTGAAGAAAACCAAAAGAAGAATAAGATTTTGTGACATGTAAAAATTACATAAAATTCAAATTTCAGTGTCCACAAATAGTTTTATTTGAGCACACCACACTCATTCATTTGCATATTGTCTATATAATTTTCATGACAGTGGAATTAAGTAGCTGTGTCACAGACTATGTGGCCCTCAAAGCCTAAAATATTAATTATCTGGTTCTTTACAGAAAAAGCTTGCCGATCTCTTATGTAAACAATTAAAGAGTAAAATGTAGCATAATCCCATTGATAATGAAGAACATAAAATAGGCGTATTCATTGTTGTCATTGTTCAGTTGCTCAGTCATGTCCAACTCTTTGTGACCCCATGGACTGCAGCACACCAAGCCTCCCTGTCCATCACCAACTCCCACAGCTTACTCAAACTCACGTCCATTGAGTCAGTGATGCCATCCAACCATCTCATCCCCTGTCATCCCCTTCCCCTCCTGCCTTCAATCTTTCCCAGCATCAGGGTCTTTTCCAATGAGTAAGTTCTTCACACCAGGTTGCCAAAGTATTGGAGTTTCAGCTTCAGCATCAGTCCTTCCAATGAATATTTAGGGTTGATTTCTTTTAGGGTCTACTGGTTTGATCTCCTTGCAGTCCAAGGGACTCTCAAGAGTCTTCTCCTAAATAAGCGTAAAGGTTTGAAAATGACTATCAGAGAGAGATGCAACTTAGCCCAGGTGGCCTGGGAAGATCTTTCTCGGTAGGTGACATGTCTGTGAGACCTACCCTGGAAGTGGCTGCCAAACAAAGGTGTGGGGAAGATCCAGGGAGTGGGAATGGCATGTAAAAAGGCTTTGGGATAATATACTTGAAGTCCCAGAATTTCCTTCAGCTGGTATGATCTACAGGGGGGTGAAAACATTCATACTGAATAAATTACCTGAGTACATGAGGCTTTATTACCACAAAGTTCAGAATCTTCCTCCTCCTCCTCAATCATTCCAGACAATCCCAGGACAAACTGAGGCCAGACTGGTCCATGCCGGGGTCCAGCACCGGTGGATCCAGGGAATTCGAAGCGGGGACAGCGTTGGCGAGGAAAACTTATTTATTTATTAATATAAGATTAGATTAGGAAGAAACAGTGTAGTAGGAAAATTTAGTGGAGAAAAGAGGCTGATTAACTTGGGTTACATGGAAGGCCAATAAAGTTCCAGACAAGGAGCTTGCACCATCTATGTTGAGCCACCAGCGCCCACTTGAATATCGAAGGGTGCCCCACCTTAGGCTCCCTTTTGCGCGGGTCTTAAAAGCCAGGGCAAATAAGTAGACTTGGTGAGCCTCCATGCCCCAGATGGGAATTCAGCCTGAAATTAGAGTAAAGAGGAGACATGGGGGAAACCAGTCCTTCCAATGACTTTCCCCCCCTCTATTGTTCAGAAGGCTTTTTATACTTTTGATAGTACATGGAGATCAATGGGCAATACAAAATTATGCATTAGCAGCCCAGACTCATCAAAACTAGGCTTTTCTCTCTGCATACCTAGTTGTATACACAAGTCTTAGATAATTTACATCATCTTCTGGCCAAAAGGCTTGCTAACACTTTTTGGCTCTCTTCCTTAATGAATGTTAATCTCGTTTCCCCCGAAGTGTTTTTCTTTAATCTGCATCTCCTTAAAGCACTAAAGTTACATCTCTATAGAACAAAGGCACCAGTGGGTTATAACAAAGAAGGTACTTAACTCAAAAATCTAATGTTGCTACTGGTTTTTCTGTATACCAACTATATCAACAAGTAAAAGATATGAAAATTTGGCAGCAAATATTGGCTCAACAATGAAACGCTTAATCAGTTTTATTCTAATGATCTTGACTCCTCAGAAGCCCCTACATTCCTAGGATGTTTTAAGCTTCCTGTGCCTCCTGCGGTTGGGAGGCCTCAAAAATCACATGCGCAGCTGTACGAGTCCTGCAGGCAGGCTAGAAAGCCATCAGCGGGGTTTTTGGACTGAAACACACATATTATGCCCAGGAGATTTATTACCTAAAAGCTCTAAATTAATTTTTTTTTCCAGAAAAAGGTGGTGGGGGGACAGCCCCCTGTTAATGACAGAAGAGTAGGTGGAAAGCATAACACAGTAAAGAAGGCAGACTCTGTCTTGGGGGGGTGGATGCTCAGGAAATTCCAGGGGGAACCCCTGAAGCCTGATCACGTCCTTGCATTTTGTCAGGCTTCCTTCCGCATGACCTTGTCACGGGTGGGATTCCTCACGCTGGCCCCCGGCAGGTCCACGTGATATTTCTGCCTCTTGCTGTCACAGTCTGCCTCTGCCTTTGCGGACCCAGGTCCTTGCTCTGGGCCACAACTTCCTTCCATAAATCACCCCTTTCTTGATTCCCATTGTCTTCTCTACTATTGTTTCCTTCAGGGCTGGAGGAATTTCTAGAGAAACATCCTGTTTTGATGAAATAATTCCATCTTCATGCATGCATTCGTTTAATACAAATCTGTGTGTATGTATAAGTATAAAAATATAGTTGGAAGAATAAATGCCAGATATTAATAATAACTATTAGAAACATTTGCTGAATGAGTAACTTAACTAATGCACTGTTGATCAATATTTTTCAGTACTTCAGTAAAGACTTGTGTAATTAATTCAAGTACAGGTATTAGAAAGAAGAAAAGTGGTCACTTTGCTTCTTATATGATTGTCTACCTGGAAAACAGTAGGAAATCAACCAAAAATATTATTAACAATCCAAGAGTTGAGTAAGGTGACTGACTATGAACTAAACATATATAAATCTATAACTTACATACCAAAAATAATCAGGAAGCAAATAAGTGGAAATAAGTTCCTACTACCCCCTCCAATATACATGTAGACACATGCAGACATATATACATATATATATAGGTAGATACATATGTACATAGATTCATTGTTAAATGTATATGTGTGCACATACACAAATCCAATGATCTAAATGAAAAACTTAGAGAACTTTACTGGTGTACATAAATGAAGACAAATAAAATGAGAAACCTACTGTTTTTTGAGTGGGAAAGCAATATAAAAAAAGTGCCAATCATCCTGAATTAGTTTGTGTATTTAATGCAGTCCAATGAACACTTAAATAACTTTGAACTTCATTTATTTATTTGCGTTTAATTTTTTGGCTGTGCCTCATGGCATGAGGGATCTTAGTTCCCTGACCAGGTATCAACCCTGTGCCCCCAGCAATGGAATTAAACACTGGACTACAAGGGAAGTCCCTGAACTTTATTTGAAAAAATATACTTGGTAGGAGAACTTGTAAAATTCTGAAAAATAAGACTAATAAGAGAGAATCTGCTCCAACCAAGTATTAAAATACACTACAAACGTTGTAGTTACAGTGTTGTTCTAATTATGGTAATTATAAAGAAACAAAGAAGCAATTGTATATAAATAAGAATATTCATTGTAAAGGAACTCAGCCTGGAAGAGACAGATCAATAGTGAGGGAATAGTGAGGACAGAAAGACAGATATACAACATCTAGTATCTCAAAAAGAAGGCATTTCAAACAGTTAAGAATGTTCAATTATTGGGGTTGGAAAAACGGATAAGTTGCTTAGGAAAAAAAACTGTATTTGGATTACTAACATGTCTTTCTCCAAAATAAATTCCAGATACATAAACCAAACTGAAAGCTAAATTACCAAATAAGACAAAAAATTCTCCACATATTACAGAAGGCTAAGAACATAAATGTTGTTTTGTAAGTAATCTATAAAATGAATCAAGAAAAATGAACAAAGAAAATAGATTAAAAAATATAAAGATGGACAATAAATATATCAAAATGTCCAAATCACTCACAATCAAGCATAAAGACAATTTGATATTATTTTTCACCCATAAAACTGCCAGAAATGTATGATTCCCATAGATGGTGTGGGAAGAGGAAGTGGACATAGTCATACCCAGCTAATGGAGGTATAGATTGCTCAATTCTTTTGAAGGCTATTTGGCAACAGGTAGCTCATCAGTGGGAGAAGGCGGTGGCACCCCACTCCAGTACTCTTGCCTGGAAAATTCCAATGGATGGAGGAGGCTGGTAGGCTGTAGTCTATGGGGTCGTGAAGAGTCGGACACGACTGAGCTACTTCCCTTTCACTTTTCACTTTCATGCATTGGAGAAGGAAATGGCAACCCACTCCAGTGTTCTTGCCTGGAGAATCCCAGGGACAGTGGAGCCTGGTGGGCTGCCATCTATGGGGTCACACAGGGTCGGACACGACTGAAGCAACTTAGCAGCAGCAGCAGCAGCTCATCAGTGAAAAGTACATACCCTTAGCCTAGAGAATCTGCTTCTAGGAAAGAATATTCTAAATAAACAATGAAGCAATTATAGATAAACAAAGATGTTCATTGTAAAGTTGTTTCTATTAATTACAAAAAAACTCCCAAAGCTCTCTAGATAAATATTAAAATTAATCATACCAGCTTTACAGAGCAATGCTATGAGATCATTAAAAATGATAAGGTAGATTTGAACCCATTAATACATACAGCAACAGTTAGAACTGGATATGCAACAACAGACTGGTTCCAAATAGGAAAAGGAGTACGTCAAGGCTGTATATTGTCACCCTGCTTATTTAACTTATATGCAGAGTGCTGCTAAGTCACTTCAGTCGTGTCCGACTCTGTGTGACATCATGAGAAACGCTGGACTGGAAGAAGCATAAGCTGGAATCAAGATTGCCAGGAGAAATATCAATAACCTCAGATATGCTGATGACACCACCCTTATGGCAGAAAGTGCAGAAGAACTAAAGAGCCTCTTGATGAAAGTGAAAGAGGAGAGTGAAAAAGTTGGCTTAAAGCTCAACATTCAGAAAACAAAGATCATGGCATCCGGTCCCATCACTCCATGGAAAATAGATGGAGAAACAGTGGAAACAGTGTCAGACTTTATTTTGGGGGGCTCCAAAATCACTGCAGATGATGATTGCAGCCGTGAAATTAAAAGACGCTTACTCCTTGGAAGAAAAGTTATGACCAACCTAGAGAACATATTGAAAAGCAGAGACATTACTTTGCCAACAAAGGTCCGTCTAGTCAAGGCTATGGTTTTTCCAGTGGTCATGTATGGTTGTGAGAGTTGGACTATGAAGAAACCTGAGTGCTGAAGAATTGATGCTTTTGAACTGTGGTGTTGGAGAAGATTCTTGAGAGTCCCTTTGCCTGCAAGATCCAACCAGTCCATTCTGAAGGAGATCAGCCCTGGGTGTTCTTTGGAAGGAATGATGCTAAAGCTGAAACTCCAGTATTTTGGCCACCTCATGGGAAGAGTTGACTCATTGGAAAAGACCCTGATGCTGGGAGGGATTGTAGGCAGGAGGAAAAGGGGACGACAGAAGATGAGATGGCTGGATGGCATCACCGACTGGATGGTCGTGGGTTTGTGTGGGCTCCGGGAGTTGGTGATGGACAGGGAGGCCTGGTGCGCTGCGATTCATGGAGTTGCAAAGAGTCGGACACGACTGAGCGACTTAACTGAACTGAATTGAATACATACAGCTGCTCAGGATAGATTATGTTTAGAAATGTTACTGAACCGCTTACATAGAATGATCTTATTTATGTAGGAAAAAAATTATGTTCAAGTATGCACTGAAAAAGAAAGCACTAGAATATAAACGGTGATCATCACCTCTTTGTAGGGTTACATGTATAATTTTTCTTTTTTTCCTTAAACTTCTTTCCTTCAATCTCTATTTTCTTCCAGAAATTTATAAAATAATCAGAAAAAAGCAAAGCTATTTTCATTAAAAAAAAAATCCCACCTTATTGAAGAATCTGTATTTCAGAAAGTAAATTTTTTTTTTTTTTTTCTATTTTAGATCTAGCTCCCGGAGGTTCAGATGACTGGATCTATGACTTGGGTATCAAATATTCGTTTACAATTGAACTTCGAGATAAAGGCAAATATGGATTCTTGCTGCCAGAGCGTTACATCAGACCGACGTGTTCAGAAGCTCTGGCTGCTGTCGCTAAAATAGCTTCGCACGTCGTCAGGAATGTTTAATGCCCTTGATTTTTTCACTCTCTTCCCATATTTTAATTTACTGATTCCAGCCAAACCATTGTACCCATTTCTTTTTGAGTTTTATCAGTAGTTTTGATCAAAGGTTTTCTCATTCCTTGTTTTTGTCAAAGAACAAAATAAACTGTACCTTGAAATTAACGCCGACCAGGGTTTATATATTTTTTTTAATTGTGAGAGGCTAGGTACTGGGTTTTTCTTGATCCGTGACATTTGACTAGCCATCTCAAGCAATTTCAGTAGCTTCATACAGATCATTGTATCCTAAACAAGGAAAGAAGGTTGTTAGCACAGTCAAGGTTTCTGCTCCCAATTTACAGTAAATTTCTGCTGGCTCTTGTAAAGACGCAGTCGTGCTTGCCTTTTGCTCCACAGTAATAGGCGACAGCTGTTACTGTCTGAGAAGGCAGAGGGACACGAAAAACAAGACAAATACCGCGCGTCTCTCTAGTTCAGCTGCTCAATAAAATCTTTGAGGGAATTGAATAGCTACAGTTATTTCGACAACAAATGTGCCATTCTGCACATTTACAATAGCCGTTTATTGTAAGAAATTATGTAATAAAATGAGAAATCTCTTCCTCTTAAATTCATTTTAAAAGTGGGAGTTTCTGCTCTCCCTGATTCCTGGTTTCTTCTCCAGGGATTTCAGGTAAAGCACAGATTTGTTGATTTTATCGAACGTCTCGGCGCCGACGTCACGCCCGGGAGGTGTGTCCACGAGGGAGGCGGAGCCTGCGCTCTGACGACTAATCTGGAGGCCGGAAGTGGCCTCGATCTTCTGAGGAACAGGGCAAACTCTTGACTTCCGGCGGCGTTTTGAGGCCTGACAGTGTTTTCCTTGTCTTTTCTTACTCTCGGTCTCTTTCTTTCTTTCTTTTTTTCCCCTGCGTCCCAGGCTGGCTCGACCCTGGCGAAGCGGCGAGCGGGCTCTGCTTCCCAGCCATCGCGGAGTCCCGCGCTAGCCGAGGGCCTGTTCCCGGGGTCCGCGCGCGCACCTCCCTCTCGCCGTCGTCTCCCCGGGGCCGGGCGCGGGGACACAGTCGTCTCCCCCGCTCCTCGGAGCTGAGGCGGCGGTGCCACCTCTGAACTGCGCTTGCGAAAGAAGCTTGGGAAGGAGGTAAGCTTGAATCCTGTGAATTGGTGTGGGTCCCGGGGGGAAAGGGGTTGGTTGGACGGGCCCAGGCCAGGGAGGCCCAGCCGGTCCTCCCTCCTGCTTGGGTCGCGCCGGGCTTTTCAGCCCTCCGTGAGCGTCCCACCCTTAACTCTGCGGAAGACCCCTGTGCTCCTGCCGGGCTTCTCGCTGTCATCCTGAGGTGTTCTCAGGCGCATTTGCCTGAGGGGGCCAGTGAATTCAGACGGAAAACCTGGCTAGGTCACTACCATTTAATGTGAGCCTGGGAACTCTTGCGTGGTATTCTCATTTGTGTGAGATGGAAGGGTGCCGGAATATGGTCACGCATTCCCCAGACCTCTTAAGGAAAGGTATCTTTACTTTTGCTTATATTTGGGCTTGCTTATTTCCCAGCAGTGGTAACGACTCAACGTTCTCGGAGTTAAGGAGAACGGAGTTAAGTAGCATTTAACTACTTAAGTAGTCTGTCTTCACAGTCCCTCGGTAATTACTTTTGGCAGCTATCTGTCAGAAACCAGGGAAGGCGGGATGAAAGGCGAGGCTCAGATGTTTTGGCATCAGCTCTTTCTAAACAGGTGCAAACAATTTATGTGGCTGGAACTTTGAGTTGATGAGACTGCATTGTCGCTAAGATATTGGTTGTGGAGCCTAGGGTCAAGCCATTGGGTTATATTCTGAGATTTTCAGATCATTTGAACTGCTTTGAAAATTGTGGGCGTGTGCAGCCTCTTCAGGTTTTTTATTTGTTTTTGAAGAAATAATTTTAGAAGTTTGGAAGGATCTTCACACCTCTAGTTTTCAAAGTTTTGCTAGACATACTGTTGCAGTAAACCCAGATGCTTATGCAGAACAATTCATTGGTGTGTGGTGCCGGCTACCAGGGTCTCCTTCTGCAGTGTTTGAATTTACTGACTTTAGAATCTACGGACATATCTCTTGATTTTCGAATGATTGAGAATTTAATGAAGTATTTAGATGATAACATGACGATTTCAACAGGAGACTAAGAATGTAGATGCTGGTATGTAGCGATTTGTGTCTGCAAAAATAGTTGTGAAAATTTTGTGAAAAATATTGTGACATTAAGACTGTGGGGATCTGGGAGGATCTAGTTTTGTCAGATGCACGCCTCTTTCTCGCCTCCGAACTATTGGTGTTTTGAAATGAACTTTGACTGCAGATTTTAAGATATGCACGTTTATCTGATTTGCATATTTGTAAATGAAAACTAAAATCCCACAGGTGGATGCTGTTTTAATTTCTGTATAAGTTATTGGAAATTTAACAGTCATTGGTGTGTATTGTAATATGCACTGACATTTACTTATAGAAAGCAGTTGTTTAGCGTATTTATTTACAGAATTGGTTTTCAGTGTTAGTCTTTCCTATCCGCCCC
>SJYX01015863.1:140508-158621 GCA_006410675.1 Oreotragus oreotragus
TCACCCGCCCCCTCCCGCCCGCCCCCACCACTGTGCTCTTTTTTTCCTGTAGAGTTGAGTTGGAGCTATTTCAGCAGATACTTAGTAGCAGTTGAAATGTTAACTGGTTGGTTTACAAAGTGTCTTTTATTCTTTGTTTTGGTAGTTTTGTTTGTTGTATTTCACTTTATAGTAGTTGCCAGCATGGGATACTCTCCCTACATAGTCTTTTTAACAAAATGTGTCTTCCACACAGCGCCAGTATATTACCTTCCTTATCCTCGCATAGTCAGTTTAGATCTGACAGTTCAGTTCAGAATTTGCTTTTGTTAAGTTGTTTTAGTCTATCCACATATAAGCAATCTGCAAGATTGTTAATGAAAATTCTTTTATTCTAAAATTCTGAAGAAAAAATTCACAGTATGCATCAAATAAACTGTTTTCTTTCAAAACTAAGATAAATATGATGAGATCCTTAACACTTTTAGAGTGCCAGTGGAAAGGGGTTTATTCTCCTGCTAGTTGGTAGCAGGAATTCTGTAGCTTTGTTTAGTTATTTGACAGTTTCCTAATATGGTGCTTCTTATCCAGATTGAAGTGTTTTCATGCTTTCGTTTATGCTAGTGGAAGATGAGATCTCAAAGATGTAATTGTGGATTGAAGTGAGAATACTAGAACTAATGTTTTATTGAAAGGTTTTAGTTATCAGGCTTCAGAAATAATTGTTTAAAAAGAGGCCCATTTGTGTTTTTCTTTTCTCAAATATTTTTGTAATATGAAGCTATGAATACATTGTGATATTTGTAAGTTAATGGGGGAAGGAAGACATTTCCCATTTATTAAGACTTTTTGTTGTGTCTTAATAGATTCAAACTTTGTGGCCATGTTTTTCATTTTTTTTTATAGTCTTTTTAACAAAATGTGTCTTCCACACAGCGCCAGTATATTACCTTCCTTATCCTCGCATAGTCAGTTTAGATCTGACAGTTCAGTTCAGAATTTGCTTTTGTTAAGTTGTTTTAGTCTATCCACATATAAGCAATCTGCAAGATTGTTAATGAAAATTCTTTTATTCTAAAATTCTGAAGAAAAAATTCACAGTATGCATCAAATAAACTGTTTTCTTTCAAAACTAAGATAAATATGATGAGATCCTTAACACTTTTAGAGTGCCAGTGGAAAGGGGTTTATTCTCCTGCTAGTTGGTAGCAGGAATTCTGTAGCTTTGTTTAGTTATTTGACAGTTTCCTAATATGGTGCTTCTTATCCAGATTGAAGTGTTTTCATGCTTTCGTTTATGCTAGTGGAAGATGAGATCTCAAAGATGTAATTGTGGATTGAAGTGAGAATACTAGAACTAATGTTTTATTGAAAAGTTTTAGTTATCAGGCTTCAGAAATAATTGTTTAAAAAGAGGCCCATTTGTGTTTTTCTTTTCTCAAATATTTTTGTAATATGAAGCTATGAATACATTGTGATATTTGTAAGTTAATGGGGGAAGGAAGACATTTCCCATTTATTAAGACTTTTTGTTGTGTCTTAATAGATTCAAACTTTGTGGCCATGTTTTTCATTTTTTTTGTTTTTTGGCCACACCTTGTGGCTTGCTTGATCATAGTTCCCTAGCCAGGAATTGAACCTGGGTTCTTAGCGGTGAAAACGCTGGGTCCTAACCACTGCACCACCAGGGAATTCTCCTTATTTTCTTTTTCAATTGAAAAAATGTTAAAGCTTCTAATATTTATTTCTCTGCAAATGAAGAGGAAAAATAGAAGAATTACTCAATAGGCTTTTATCAGTGGCACTGTGGCTTTGATAATGTTGGTGTTTGGGAAAGACATGATAATGTGAGTGGGAGGGTGATGCCAACTTAAAACTAAAGAATAAATTGAAAACTGAGGGGAAGCCTTCAAAGTCTGTGAGATAGGGAAGACTTTAATATTTACATTTTAATCTTATCTCTGATTTTTCCCATATACAATGAAACATTTACTTATTGAAGTCTGTTCATATATTAATTGAAAGGATTTTCCCCTTCTCAGTCAGATCTACATTTTATTCTTTTGTGGTTTGTCTTTCTCTTTGTGCCAAATCTTCAGATTGAAAATTCTAATTCTCACATTATATGTAACCTAATTTTTAATTAATATATATGAACAAATGCTTTTCTATTGTACTGTAAATTGTGTGTGTTTATTTAGACAAATAGGATTTAAAATATATTTTATATTTGTGGTGCAAACTTAAGGCATTTTATCTGTACAAAATCATAAATGCTTCATAGTAATATTTAGATAATTTGTTGACTACTGATAGAAGTTCCTAGATAGATGATCAGAAAAATTTCTCTATCAATTAGAAAACTTCAATTTCTACTTTTTCCCACAGGGTTGTTTTTTTTGTTTTTTTTTTTTTTCTGTCTAGAACCTCCCTGTAGCCTAGACCTGTTTCTGAAACTCAGTGTTATTTTAGGCCATGTTTTGGTACTGTTGACTTCTGAGAGAAGTGACTACGTTTCTACTTCATTGCTTGTCTTCCCTAAGTTGGAAGACTCAACAGTAGCATAAGTAAAATTCTTGGGATAATCACCCAATAGGTGAATCTTGTAGTACTCGATGTGAAAGCTACTTTATTTCTGTGGGAAGAAACTTTTAGAGTCAATACAAAGGAGGGGTAAGGTTGGATCATTAGTCCTCACTACATTGTCTATTGCAGCCCAAACCCCTTGAAGTCTTCAAAGTTTGTGTTAGGGATGGATCTAACATGGGAGAGAAGCTGTGAGACCATGCTTCCCAGCAGTAGGTCAGAGGAGAGGGTCCTGATCCAGCCAACAGGTTATAGGCAGAGAAGAGAGGCAGTTAATATCTGGAGCCCTCAGAAAGACAAGAAAAGAGATAATAGATGACTAGTGTTTCATGTATACTAAGAAATAGCTTGTTACCCCAATTGTGGAAAACACTACTGTGGATTTTGTTTTTTTGAAGAGGTAAGGTGTGTTGGAAGTAGGGTATGGTTGGGGATAGAGGTTTGGGGGGCAGACATGATCGTTTCCTTTGATACTGGAAGGAAAAATGTAAGGTTAGGGTTAGTCATCTTGATGCAGTGTGGTGGGATAGTGTGCCTGTTCCCAAGTTGCAGGTAACTAGAAATACCTAATCAACTTTTAAGACACATTCATTTTTAAGTTACTAATGTTTTTCAATTAGTGCATGTGAATTTGTGTATGCCTATATATTTTTATAGTAACATGATGAAATTTAAAAACTTTGTTTATCTTGTTACATATTTCTTATTGAATCTCAGTTATAAATTATAAAAAGTTGTTTTTCTCAGTTAGTCAAAGCTCTACATTTTCTAGATCTTTTTCAACTCCACTTATCACTTATCTTGGCTTTTAGTTCTTTATATTCAGTAAGTCAAATGTACATATGGAATTTACCCACCTTTTCCTTTATAAATTCACAGTAGGACTGAGAATGAGCTCAGGAAAAGTTAAATCAAAGATGATAATATTCACTGTTGTCTGGAATTTGAAGAACATTTGATACATAAGTGATTTTATGTTGAACATATTCTTGTTCACTTATGGATGCTCTACATAATTTTTTAAAATTTGTAATTACTCTAAAGTTACTTTCTAACTTTTTTGAATCACTAGAAATTGATTCTAACCCTAACTAATGGTTACATTGTATATTAGAAAATAATCATACAATTTCCATTTTAAAACTACCATATTGTATCATATCCTGTATTTTTCTTTTGGTTCATTATCTGTTAGTTTGTCAACTGTTGTCCTTAATCTTTGGACCTTTTTAAAATGTGACTTGACAAGAAGTATCTAACTGGACCAAACATTGTTTATAATTTATTTTATAAAAGTTTTGATTCTGTACTACCTTGATTTAACTTCCTTGCAATTCATGGAACCTTACTTTGACATCACAGTAACAAACATTGTAAACTGTATAGAGACCAGTTCTTTACCAAATGAAGTTTCTACTTCTTTAGCTGACATCATTCATTCTAGTAGCATTTGCCTACTAACAAAATTTCAACTGATGTTTAGTGTATAAAGTGTGATATGGTTGGTTCTTTCTCTTAGACATTTCTTGCCCGCTTCCCACAGTAGTGTACCATCTAGATTATTCTAGGTCTAGAATTTAAGATTTTTTTCTAATATTTATCATAGTACTTTTATCTGTTATTTTCATGTCCAGTTGAATCACCTGATTGTATATTTTAGTTTCTAATGTTTTATTTGCTTTTGTAAAATATTTTCATAATTTCTTTTCTTGTTACTAATAATGGAAAATAGCCTGTTTATTTCTTTTAGCACCTTTGGCTTTTATGTCAGTGCAGTATAGATTATCAAAACATCTTCACTGTTTCTAGTTGTTCATTCATCCTGTCCTATTTTGAAAGAAAGTCATTTTATCAATATTGAGGGTTTTTTTCTGTTTTGTTTTTTTTTTTTGGTAATACTGCAAAAGAGTATTCCTGATTATACTGTTCATCTTTGACTTGTGTAAAACAAAGAAAATACTTAAATTTTTCTCCCAGGCTGATTTTTTTTTTTTTTTTTTTTCTGTCTAGAACCTCCCTGTAGCCTAGACCTGTTTCTGAAACTCAGTGTTATTTTAGGCCATGTTTTGGTACTGTTGACTTCTGAGAGAAGTGACTACGTTTCTACTTCATTGCTTGTCTTCCCTAAGTTGGAAGACTCAACAGTAGCATAAGTAAAATTCTTGGGATAATCACCCAATAGGTGAATCTTGTAGTACTCGATGTGAAAGCTACTTTATTTCTGTGGGAAGAAACTTTTAGAGTCAATACAAAGGAGGGGTAAGGTTGGATCATTAGTCCTCACTACATTGTCTATTGCAGCCCAAACCCCTTGAAGTCTTCAAAGTTTGTGTTAGGGATGGATCTAACATGGGAGAGAAGCTGTGAGACCATGCTTCCCAGCAGTAGGTCAGAGGAGAGGGTCCTGATCCAGCCAACAGGTTATAGGCAGAGAAGAGAGGCAGTTAATATCTGGAGCCCTCAGAAAGACAAGAAAAGAGATAATAGATGACTAGTGTTTCATGTATACTAAGAAATAGCTTGTTACCCCAATTGTGGAAAACACTACTGTGGATTTTGTTTTTTTGAAGAGGTAAGGTGTGTTGGAAGTAGGGTATGGTTGGGGATAGAGGTTTGGGGGGCAGACATGATCGTTTCCTTTGATACTGGAAGGAAAAATGTAAGGTTAGGGTTAGTCATCTTGATGCAGTGTGGTGGGATAGTGTGCCTGTTCCCAAGTTGCAGGTAACTAGAAATACCTAATCAACTTTTAAGACACATTCATTTTTAAGTTACTAATGTTTTTCAATTAGTGCATGTGAATTTGTGTATGCCTATATATTTTTATAGTAACATGATGAAATTTAAAAACTTTGTTTATCTTGTTACATATTTCTTATTGAATCTCAGTTATAAATTATAAAAAGTTGTTTTTCTCAGTTAGTCAAAGCTCTACATTTTCTAGATCTTTTTCAACTCCACTTATCACTTATCTTGGCTTTTAGTTCTTTATATTCAGTAAGTCAAATGTACATATGGAATTTACCCACCTTTTCCTTTATAAATTCACAGTAGGACTGAGAATGAGCTCAGGAAAAGTTAAATCAAAGATGATAATATTCACTGTTGTCTGGAATTTGAAGAACATTTGATACATAAGTGATTTTATGTTGAACATATTCTTGTTCACTTATGGATGCTCTACATAATTTTTTAAAATTTGTAATTACTCTAAAGTTACTTTCTAACTTTTTTGAATCACTGGAAATTGATTCTAACCCTAACTAATGGTTACATTGTATATTAGAAAATAATCATACAATTTCCATTTTAAAACTACCATATTGTATCATATCCTGTATTTTTCTTTTGGTTCATTATCTGTTAGTTTGTCAACTGTTGTCCTTAATCTTTGGACCTTTTTAAAATGTGACTTGACAAGAAGTATCTAACTGGACCAAACATTGTTTATAATTTATTTTATAAAAGTTTTGATTCTGTACTACCTTGATTTAACTTCCTTGCAATTCATGGAACCTTACTTTGACATCACAGTAACAAACATTGTAAACTGTATAGAGACCAGTTCTTTACCAAATGAAGTTTCTACTTCTTTAGCTGACATCATTCATTCTAGTAGCATTTGCCTACTAACAAAATTTCAACTGATGTTTAGTGTATAAAGTGTGATATGGTTGGTTCTTTCTCTTAGACATTTCTTGCCCGCTTCCCACAGTAGTGTACCATCTAGATTATTCTAGGTCTAGAATTTAAGATTTTTTTCTAATATTTATCATAGTACTTTTATCTGTTATTTTCATGTCCAGTTGAATCACCTGATTGTATATTTTAGTTTCTAATGTTTTATTTGCTTTTGTAAAATATTTTCATAATTTCTTTTCTTGTTACTAATAATGGAAAATAGCCTGTTTATTTCTTTTAGCGCCTTTGGCTTTTATGTCAGTGCAGTATAGATTATCAAAACATCTTCACTGTTTCTAGTTGTTCATTCATCCTGTCCTATTTTGAAAGAAAGTCATTTTATCAATATTGAGGGTTTTTTTCTGTTTTTTTTTTTTTTTTTGGTAATACTGCAAAAGAGTATTCCTGATTATACTGTTCATCTTTGACTTGTGTAAAACAAAGAAAATACTTAAATTTTTCTCCCAGGCTGATTTTTTGAATGTACCTGGTATTATCACTAAAGTTGTATAAAACACAATTTCTACTCTAAAATTCCTACCTGAAGAAATTTTTGGCATAGCTTTCTTTTCCAGTAGACCAGTTGATGGAGAATGATAGCACACTTTTTCTTTAAAAGATAATTACTAAATTTTGAAACAGCTTTTATAAGGAACTTAGAAACTTTTTAAATAATGTTTTCTATAGAAACTTTTTTATAGTGAAATTGAATGTACTGTGGAAACTGTGAGTAGAATCTTATTCATTCTATAGAAGAGGTAAAATTCTAGTCCCAAAGAATCAAAGTCCTAACAAATTCACTAACAAGGTGTGTCTTAGAAGATAGTTTCTTCTGTTCCTCTGTTTACTTGTGACCTCGCCTATGTCTTTTTTCCTTCTGAGAAAAATCCCTTGTAATTTTATAGTGTTATCTACCAGCTTATTTACTTGTAAGTTATTGGCTCAGATATTTAAAACTAAACAATTTTACAGTTTGCCTCTCTCTTTTTTGGTTAAAGTAGTACAAAATGTCAAAAATTAGAAGGAAGGTCACGGTGGAAAATACCAAGACCATATCTGATAGCACATCCCGAAGACCCAGTGTATTTGAAAGGCTTGGACCCAGCACTGGCAGTACAGCAGAGGTGAGTTGTCACTAGTATAGTCACAGGGGTTCTCTTGAATTACTGTTCTTCAGATCCTTATTTATATCACAAAAGTGAATAGGATGTTGTAGGAATATTGGTTAAATGTGGTTCATAGCAAAGGAGTGAGATGGGCATTAGGGTTTATATGCCACTTTTTCCTGATGTTTTCATTATTTGGGGAGTAATGTAGCTGGATTTTTGATAGCATTTATTTTAATTTTGTTCCGCTAGCATTTTTTTTTCCAGAAATAAATATGACTAAATATGAAATTCACATAGTAATATCTGTCTCTTAGACACAGTGCCGTAACTGGCTGAAGACTGGCAACTGCCTCTATGGAAACACATGTAGATTCGTACATGGCCCTTCACCCCGTGGTAAAGGTTATAGCAGCAATTATAGAAGGTAAATTGAGAACTTTGAATTGTTCCTATGCTATTAGAAGATGGCTGTTGTAATTTTTTTTTTTGGCTTTTGTAATTTATCTAGTATAAAATTTGAAATACTGCCATATATTTGGTCAGGTTTTCTATTTTGGTGGTAGTCTTATCAGTAGTCAAGATTGACAAGATTATTTTAGTTATTAATTTCAAGATTAATAAAAATGTTTGCTTTAAAATTTATTTGCTCAAAAATTTGTTTTTGTAATATGTATATGGCTTATTTTCATGCCCTGCTCCCCAGTTATATATGTTAAAATGCTGTTTAAGATGGCAGAATTTCATGGATTTGTTTTTAGTGAGGAGAGACTACTTTCAACTCTTGAAATACTAAAATTTAAATAGAATATAATTTTTGGCTTTTTAAGATGTTCAAAATTAAAAACTTCATTGCAAAAAATAATATAATGCAAGCTTCATAGGTTAAAATACATTTGCCAAATCTCTTATCACAATATACTGAGGTAGATGAAAGTATATATTTATATGTGGATAAGTATACTACCTATTTAGAACATCATTTTGCCTTTAATAAAGGCATGGCTAAATTAGACCTTCCCAATAAAAAATCTTTTACTTTTCTTTCGGCTCCCTCATGATGATTTTGTTATGGTGTTTAAAGATGTCACATACATAAAGATTGTCAGAAGAGTTTAAACTTAATTGGTAAACAACTAATTTACCTAGTCTTAAAATTGGATGTGCTGATTGCTTTGGCTTCAGCATCAGTATAAAAACTGCACATTAACCTTTGGAGGTGTGTTTTTTAATTGGGTGAATTTTTGTGTATGTGTACTGAGTTTGAAGTTTAATACAATTTAAAATTCAAACCCTTAACATTAGCTGATTTTCTGTTCACTTAAATGTTGTACATTTTAGTTTACTTGTGATGCTGAATACTGTTTTATTTGTATTTAGATTGTCATCTGTCCTTTCTGTCAATGTGGGAAAATTAATCTTTATAAGTTTAATATGTATAAGTAAATACAAATCTGGGGAAACTGTTACAGTAATTTTAATGTCTTGCTTATATTACTGTATTTTTAGTACATGCTTTATTTCATCTTTGACTTTTATTATCAACTTACAGAATTTTTATACAAGTGGTTGTAAGGAAAATGGGCACAGAAATTTGTCTAAAATGGAAAAAAGTAGTGTCGTTACTAGATTTAGAATAAAGGATTTCTGTCATAATTTTGCTATTTTGTACATTTTCCCCGTGATAACTTTCTTTGTATTTGTGTATTTTCCCTTTTTTTGTGAGGAAGAAAAATATAGTTCATAATGTGATTCAAAGATGAAAAGAAAAGCATTGTGTTTCAGAAATACTTGTTTAGTCACAAATGATTTAAGTCACTGAGCATTTACTATATGTGGAGAATTCTGTTAGGTACTATTTAGGATAGAAACAAGTTATCATAAACTGTCTTATTATATAAAGGAAACTAGGGTACAAAAAATTGACTTGTGCATCATAATTTAAAGCATTTAAGTGCTGGTTCTTAATAAGAAATTCCATTTACCAGTTCAGCTTTAACTGTTAAAACATTTAATATAGATCTATATAATGTGCATGTAAATGTAAATGTTATGAGATCCCTTAAAAAGAATTGACTGAAATTATTTTTTCACTAACCATGTGATTTGTATTAGTGATTGATAAAGGAGTTGATTGATCAACTGTTACTTGAAATAGATGTGAATATTTATATAATTTGTTTATATCTTTTAGAAATATTATAGACAGTATTCTTTGGTGGCTAAAGAGCGCCATAGTGTTTCTTAATAATTCTTGCCCTTTTTTAATGGTGCTCTAGGAATATTTTTTAAGGCAGTGTGTTTTCTGTCTTTACTTTGTTTTTCTCCTTAGTGATGGTGTGAAAATGATTGAACAGCCATTTATCAAATGGCTAGTATAAATTATGAAGCTTTACCAGTATTGAATATAAATATGTGTATTTTTCCTAAATAAAACCAGTCCGTAGCAAAGTGTAAAAAGTATAAAATTCAAATCTTTGAATTTTTCAACTGCTTTTTATTCTGAAATAATTTCAAATTTAAGAACAATTAAGAATAACATTTAAAATTCCTATATTTGCTTTGCTTCTTGAGATGCATAAAATATTTTCATAGTTGTTGATGTTGCATCCAACCACATACTGTGTAAATAATATTGTTGTTTCTAGATTAATTTTGCAGTGTTGTGGTTTAAAACTTTACGTTCCTACTGTTTGCTTTCAAATATAACTAGTATATTTGTNTTTTTTTTTTTTTCAGTATTCTGTAGATTTTATTTCATCCTCTGTAGCTTTAGACTTTTAATGGGGAACCTGGTGCCAGGCTGATAGTTTTCTTTTTTGAGTAACTTTTTCTTTCTACCCAGTAGATTCTAAGATGAGTACTTCTGGACTTCCTTGGTGGTAGAGTGGATAGGAATCACACAGCAACTAGAGAAAGCCCACATGCAGCAATGGAGACCCAGTGCAACCAAAAATACATAAATTAATTTAAAAAAGATTAGTACTGTTGACTTTCGAAGTTTTTAGGAATTTTACTAGAACATACTTGTATGTAAATATATGTTTGTTTCTTTGTTACTACCATGTTTTAATCAATCTGACTGGAGCTCAGGAAGACCTTTCCATTTTCAGATTCAAATTGTCCTTTTGCTCATATCAAATTTCCTCCTTTATTGGTTCAGTTATTGCCTCGTCTCTGTGTGTCCCTCTCTCTCTCCCTGGTAATATTATTTACACACTGCATTTCTGGTATCTGTCTTCCATGTCTCTATTCATTTATTTATTCTTCCATTTCTACTGCTTTTTTCTTTCTGTGTTTTGAAATCTTTCTTCCCTTTGTACTCAGTCACTCAGCCATGTATGATTTGTTTTGACCCTATGGACTATAGCCGGACTCTAACCTGCAAGGCTCCTCTGTCCATGAAATTTTCCAGGCAAGAATACTGGAGTGGTTCCTACTCCATTTTTCCCCTTTCCAGACCACTAATTCAGGTTTCAACATTACCATCTTTTATTTAAATCTATCTAATAAATCTTAAATTTAGAAAATTATCCTTAATATTCCCAAAAATTCTCTTTCATGCTGTAATTGAATCACATTAAATTCTCTGGGTTTTGGGGTTGTGGTTCAGGTTGTCTTCACTCTCCTGGAGTAATTTCTATTTTGCTGGGAGGCACCAGATATATTAGCTATCTTTTGCTGTAAGCCAAATTACCCCCAAATCTCTGTATCTGAAAACAACAGCAAATGTGTATTTTCTCTGGAAAATTCAAGTAGAATCAAAGTACTCCAAGAAAAGTAAAAGTCCATTCAAGATTTTTGAGCAAAAGCCACCTGTCCTCTTTGCTTGGACCTGCAATAAACTTTTCTCTCCTACAAAAAAGAAAGGTCTTCCTTCTACCCCAGGACTTTGCATCCATCTATTCATTCATATACCCAGAGATAGTGACTTTTTATAGTTTTAAAACATGTCTAAGAATATAAAAACAGATATAAATATGTGTAAAGATACATTTTTGGCTTTTTGCCTTGAAATAATTTCAGACTTATAGAAAAATTGCAAAATGGCACAGAAAATACATACCCATCACCTAGACTTCTCAAATATTAGCATTTTGCCATAATTTGTTTTATTATCCTCTCTTTATATACTTTTTTTGAAAATTTTGAAATTGGGTTGCAAATATGATGCCCCCTTACCATTAAATCCATCAGTATGTATTTCCTGAGAAAACAGACATTTTTCTCTATAACTATAGTATAATTATAAAGATTAAGAAATGGGCATCAATAGGAAAATAGTATGGACGTTTCTCATAAAACTAAAAATAGAGTTGCCATATGATTCTGCAATCCCTCTCCTGGGCATATATCCAACCAAAACTATAATTCAAAAAGATACATACACCCCTGTGTTCATAGCAGCACTATAGCCAAGACATGGAAATAACCTAAATGTTCATTGACAGATGGATGGATAAAGAAGATGTTTTAAACACACACACACAATGGAACACTACTCATCCATAAAAAAGAATGCAATAATGCCATTTGCAGCAGCACGGGTGGGCCTGCTGCTGCTGCTAAGTCACTTCAGTCGTCCCCGACTCTGTGTGACCCCATAGACAGCAGCCCACCAGACTCCCCCGTCCCTGGGATTCTCCAGGCAAGAANAATGGAACACTACTCATCCATAAAAAAGAATGCAATAATGCCATTTGCAGCAGCACGGGTGGGCCTGCTGCTGCTGCTAAGTCACTTCAGTCGTCCCCGACTCTGTGTGACCCCATAGACAGCAGCCCACCAGACTCCCCCGTCCCTGGGATTCTCCAGGCAAGAATACTGGAGTGGGTTGCCTTTTCCTTCTCCAATGCATGAAAGTGAGAGATTATCAAATCCAGTGAAGTAAGTCAGACAGAGAAAGACAAACATCATGACATCACTTACAGGTGGAATCTAAAACATGACACAAATAAATCTGTCTATGGAACAGAAATAGATTCAAGGACAGAGAGAATAGACTTGTGCATACCAAGGAGGAGGGATTGACTAGGAGTTTGAAGATAATAGATGTAAATTGTTATATATAGAATGAAAAAACTACAAGGTCCTACTCTATAGCACAGGGAACTATACCCAGTATTCTATGATAAACCATAATGGAAAAGAATATAAAAAAGAATGAATATATATGTATAACTGAATCACTTTTCTGTACAGCAGAAATTAACAGAACATTGTAAATCAACTATATTTCAATTTTTTTAAATGGCATCAACAGAAACGGTATGTATCTAACAGAAGCAGCAGATATTAAGATGGGGTGGGAAGAATACACAGAAGAACTGTACAAAAAAGGTCTTAATGATCCAGATAACCATGATGGTGTGATCACTCACCTAAAGCCAGATATCCTGGAATGCGAAGTCAAGTGGGCCTTAGGAGGCATCACTACAAACAAAGCTAGTGGAAGTGATGGCATTTCAGCCAAGTTATTTCAAATCCTGAAAGATGATGCTGTGAAAGTGCTGCACTCAATATGCCAGCAAATTTGGAAAACTCAGCAGTGGCCACAGGACTGGAAAAGGTCAGCTTTCGTTCCAATCCCAGAGAAGGGCAGTGCCAAAGAATGCTCAAACTACCGCACAGTTGTGCTCATTTCACATGCTAGCAAGGTAATGCTCAAAATCCATCAAGCTAGGCTTCAACAGTATCTGAACCAAGAACTTCCAGATATACAAGCTGGATTTAGAAAAGGAGGAGGAACCAGAGATCAAATTTCCAACATCCGTTGGATCATAGAAAAAGCAAGGGAAAAAAAAAAAAAAAAAGCAAGGGAATTTCAGAAAAACATTTATTCCTGCTTCATTAACCATGCTAAAGGCTTTGACTGTGTGGATTGCAACAAGCTGTGAAAAATTCTTAAAGAGACAGGAATACCAGACTACTTTATCTCCTTCCTGAGAAACTTGTATGAAGATCAAGAAGCAACAGTTAGAATCAGACAGGGAACAACAGACTGGTTCCAAATTAGGAAAGGAATATGTATAGGCTGTATATTGTCTCCTTGCTTATTTAACTTATATGCAGAGTACATCACATGAAATGCTGGACTGGATGAAGCACAAGCTGGAATCAAGATTGCCAGGAGTATCAATAGCCCCAGATATGCAGATACCACCCTAATGGCAGAAAGAAGTGAAGAGGAACTAAAGAGCCTCTTGATGAAGGTGAAACAGGAGAGTGAAAAAGCTGGCATAAAATCTGATGTTCAAAAACCTAAGATCATGGCACTTGGTCCCATCACTTCATGGAAAATGAGTGAGTGAGTGGGTGAAATCGCTTAGCCATGTCCGAGTCTTGGCAATCCCATGGACTGGAGCTTACCAGGCTCCTCTGTCCATAGGATTTTCCAGGCACGAGTATTGGAGTGGGTTGCCATTTCCTTCTGAAAGGTTGCTGCTGAACCACGAAAGATGCCGGGATTCTTGGCCTCCAGAAGAGAAGAACTCAATCCGGGGCCAGAGACAAGGTTTGATCGCTCAGAGCTTTTGTGTAAAAGCGTTTTATTAAAATATAAAAGAGAAAGAGAAAGCTTCTGACATAGACATCAGAAGGGGGCAGAAAGAATACCCCCCTGCTAGTCTTTAGCTGAATGTTATATAGCTACTAGCAGTCTGCTAATTTAAGAAAGGAAATGTCTCAAAACTCAGGACTCAGAGAATGGCACCGGGCCCCTCACCCACAAGATGTATTCTGAGATAATCTTGGCACCAGATGAGTCATCTCGGGCCATAAAATGATTGACATGAATCTTGAAGAAAGGTAGTTTCATTAACGTAGATTAGGAGAATAATGTACGAGTATAACATACTGGTTTGTCAAGTCGGTTCTGAGCCTTTAGGGGGAACTGACTTGAAGATAGACTGTGGGGTAAATGCATAGTACATTAACATAGCTTAAAACAAACATTTCCATGAGAAAAAATGCATTGGTTAGCTCCGGGTTTGAGAAAAGTTCAGGTGGAGCCAGGTGTCATTATGGAAACACAGACTTTTAAGAGAAACTTCTTTTTAAATTTGTATAGAGAAGGGGAAAAAAATGTAACACTAATTTGTTTCTTCCTGCCGCTTAAGAGAGAGAGAAAAAAAAAAGGCAAGACACTTGCAGCCTATTTCCTCCGTTTGGAGACCCCTGGCCTTCCTGACTGTTACCCTCTCACTTCTCCAGGGGATCTTGCCAACCCAGGGATCGAACCAGGGTCTCCCACATTGTAGGCAGATGCTTTACCTTCTGAGCAACCAGGGAAGTCCTTTCATGGCAAATAGATGGGAAAGAAGTGGAAACAATGAGAGAGCTTATTTTCTTGGGCTCTAAAATCACTGTGGATGGTGATTGCAGTTATGAAATTAAAAGACATGTGTGCCTTGGAAGAAAAGCTATGACCAACCTAGACAGTACATTAAACAGCAGAGACATTACTTTGCCAACAGAGGTCCGTCTAGTCAAAGCTATGGTTTTTCCAGTAGTCACGGATGTGATAGTTGGACTATAAAGAAGACTGAACACCAAAGAATTGATGCTTTTGAACTGTGGTGTTGGAGAAGACTCTTGAGAGTCCCTTAGACAACAAGGAGATCCAACCAGTCAATCCTAAAGGAAATCACTCCTGAATATTCATTGGAAGGACTGATGGTAAAGTTGAAGCTCCCAACACTTTGGCCACTGATGCAAAGAGCCGACTCATTGGAAAAGACCCTGATGCTGGGAAAGATTGAAGGCGGGAGGAAAGGGGAAGACAGAAGATGAGATAGTTGGATGGTATCACCGACTCAATGGACGTGAGTTTGAGTAAGCTCCAGGAGTTGCTGATGGACAGGGAAGCCTGGCATGCTGCAGTTCATGGGGTCACAAAGAGTCGGGCATGACTGAGTGACTGGATTGAACTGAAGTTACAGATCTTATTCAAGTGTAACTAATTATCTTACTAATGTCTTTTATAGTAAAAGAAAAACCAACTGATGATCCAGTGGTTGAGACTCCAAGCTCCCAACGCAGGGACCTGGATTTGATCCCTTGTCAAGGAACTAGATCCCACAAGCCACAGCTCAGAGTCCAAGTGCTACGACTGAGACTTGGTGAAATCAAATTAAAAAAAAAAAAAGAAAGGCATTCTTCTGTGGTCCAATATCCAATAGTAGGTCATATGCTGTTTTTAGTTGGCATGCCTCTTTCATCTCCTTCATTTGGAAGAGTTCCTCAGTCTGTCTTTTTCTACAGATATGTTTTCATAAAACCATTGTTCAGTCAGTTCAGTTGCTCAGTTGGGTCTGACTCTTTGCGACCTCATGGACTGCAGCACACCAAGCTTCCCTGTCCATCACCAACTCCCGGAGTCCACCCAAACTCATGTTCATTGAGTCGGTGATGCCATCCAACCATCTCATCCTCCGCTGTCCCCTTCTCCTCCTGCCTTCAATCTTTCCCAGCATTAGGGTCTTTTCAAATGAGTCAGTTCTTCGCATCAGGGGGCCAAAGTATTGGAGTTTCAGCTTCAGCATCAGTCTTTCCAATGAATATTCAGGGCTGATTTCCTTTAGGATGGACTAGTTGGATCTCCTTGCCATCCAAAGGACTCTCAAGAGTCTTCTCCAACACCCCAGTTGAAAAGCATCAATTTAGAATAATTCTGTATAAATCTATGTCCCTTGTCTTTTTCACTTAGTCTATCTCGGGCGTTTTCCATTTCAACTCATTTTTATCTGCCTCATTCCCTTTACTGGCTGCTTAGTAGACAGTATCAGTCAGGATAATCTATGTTATGCTATCATAACAACACCAGAACTCAGTGGCCTAACACAAAAGCTGATTTCCTGTGCGTGTGAAGTTTGCTGACCTGGCTGTCAAGGTGCAGTCTAGCTGCTTCTGTCTCTCCCTCCCAATGTGTATTTCTGCAAATGCTACACTAGAAGGGAGCATGGAGGATCAGCCAAGGGCTCCTAAAATGCTTGTTGAATCTCAGGGGCCAAATCAAATCACATCAGCATGCTCCGCTTCAAAGGGGCATGGAAGTACATTCCCTTCATGGACTCAGAAGAGAAGAGACCAAGAAATGTTGGTGAGCACTAGGTTCACCTACCAAACATATCACTGAATTGTTATTCCATAATTTTATTTAAATAGTCTCTTACTGATGGACATTTAGATTACTTCTGGCTTTTTTTTTTCCAGAGATTTTTATATATTTATTTTTATGCCCTTGTATATTTACAGCATAAATTCCAAGAAATGAATTTTCAAAAGCAAACGGAATGTCCAGCTGAAATCTTGACACATCAAGTCTGCTATTTTGAGCTATGTGCAACGTGAGGGAACAGAAGAAGGCAGGCAACAGTGAAGGAGGCAGAAACAGGAAAATCAAGAAAAGAAACAGATGTAAGAGACAGAGTAGATTTCAAAGCCCAACTTTCCAATTCACATGCCCTTTGAATGCAAGCATTCACATCTACTAAACCTCAGTATACTTTCAATAAGCCCCTGTTTTTCACTTTTGCATGTTTATATGTGTTTCTGCTCCTTGCCATAAGTTATATCAGACTTCAAGGGGGGCCAGAAAGAGGCATGGCATAATCCTTACTCTCTTGTCAGTTTTCAACCTAGTAAACAGTTGAGGCAGGAAAAGACATGAGCACTGAATTATCCAACCAGAAGCTACCCCACTGAACAAGGGTATATGATTTGACCTGTTTTTAAATCCAGGACCAAAGGTTGATGGAATGAACTTTCCTCACATCTGGAAAAAGAACACAGTCCAAGAAAATTCTTGTTTTTCCATCTCTGCACCAGAGTATATTTTTCTCATTTTGAAAAGCCCAACTCACATTTCACTTACTTCATGAAGCTTCATCTGCTGCTATCAGATTTCATATGATCTCCAACTTTTCTAAATTCTTATGACACATGACATATAAGTTAGCCTAAATTTGGTTTCATAATGTCCTGTTTGTCTTATTTCTAGAATTAGATTTTAAGTTCTTTGAGTATAGGGAAAATATTTTGTATTTTTAAAATTTCCTACAGAAACTTGTAGATATACTACTTAATAAATGTGTAATTGTTGACTGATTAATTCTACCTAAGCCATGAAAACCAGACTTAACATGGGTATATTTAAAGCCACAAATGAAGGAAGGACAACTCGGCTGAAACCAACATGTGGTTCACATTTGCCAGGATTCCCAAGGAATAAAGATTACTGCCTTGTTGATATAACTGCAGCAATTCTGAACGTCTATATATGCACCTTCTAGTGACTACAAACTATTTTCTTAGACTTTTATAAACTTGGCTTAAGTAAGCTAACACACATTTTATAAGCAGATTTATAAAATATTATATTCAGTTCAGTTCAGTTCAGTTCAGTTGCTCAGTTGTGTCCGACTCTTTGCGACCCCATGAATCGCAGCACGCCAGGCCTCCCTGTCCATCACCATCTCCCGGAGTTCACTCAGACTCACGTCCATCGAGTCCATGATGCCATCCAGCCATCTCATTCTCTGTCGTCCCCTTCTCCTCCCACCCCCAATCCCTCCCAGCATCAGAGTCTTTTCCAGTGAGTCAACTCTTCGCATGAGGTGGCCAAAGTACTGGAGTTTCAGCTTTAGCATCATTCCTTCCAAAGAAATCCCAGGGTTGATCTCCTTCAGAATGGACTGATTGGATCTCCTTGCAGTCCAAGGGACTCTCAAGAGTCTTCTCCAACACCACAGTTCAAAAGCA
>SJYX01015863.1:177682-195334 GCA_006410675.1 Oreotragus oreotragus
ACTCCTCTGCCTTTTCTAAACCCACCTTGAACACCTGGAGGTTCACAGTTCACATATTGCTAAAACCTGGCTTGGAGAATTTTGAACATTACTAGCATGTGAGATGAGTGCAATTGTGTGGTAGTTGGAGCATTCTTTGGCATTGCCTATCTTTGGGATTGGAATGCAAACTGACCTTTTCCAGTCTTGTGGCCACTGCTGAGTTTTCCAAATTTGCTGACATATTGAGTGCAGCACTTTCACATCATCATCTTTGAGAATTTGAAATAGCTCAGCTGGAATTCCATCACCTCCACTAGCTCCAGCAATTTGAACATCAGTACTTTTTAAAGAAATCTGTTCCATCTTTGTACAGTATTGTCTGTTAAAAAGTTGCTCCTAAGAACAAATAGGAAACTTCTCTATTAGTTCATTGGGATTTCAAAACTAACACTAATATCTCCTATAGAATAGCAGTAAATATTCCAAACCTTGACTGTTCAAATTTGAATGGCTAACTTTTTCTAAAATCTAAGGGATTAACGCCAAAGACACCCAGTGTTTTTCCTTTTCATTTTAATTATTGTTTTGGAAAAAAAAATCCTGAAATACATTGGATGCTTATTTTTAAAAATAGAAACTTGTGTATTTTCATTACAGTATTACATGCTAATTGTTGAAATTTAAATGTTCAGAAAAGCCTAGGTCACTTTGCTTCTTTTTTCATAGTAGCTCTTTCAAACCCTCTCCTTAAATCTCCACCCTTCCAACCCCTTTCTCCTGCTTGTTTATAACACATAAGTGATGTAACTCTTTAACCACAGACTCTTTTCGCTTCCTGCCAGCACATCTGTAAACTAGTTTTTATTCACTAAACTTTTTTTATTTCCTTCTTGTTCTTAATAAGAGGCTTCCCTCCTGCTGCATGAGGTTAGAGTCCCCTGATTTCCTTCCACCTCTGCAATCTTATTCGTTTATCTTACATTTTCTTTTTTAGCTTTAGGGTCATCTTGGCACATTTTCTCTTTTCACCATATTATTTTTAGTCATTACCTTGTTTAGTCCCACTTTATAGCTAAATTGTACCTTTTCACTTCATGTTTATTCCGTCTTCTGATGTGCATCTTCACTAAAACTGCTCTTTAAGGTCACAATAACCTCCTTTTTGCTAAATAAATGAAGACATACTTGTCTCTTTCTCCTGTAATCTTCCTGCAGCATGTGAGACATCCCATAACCTTTCTTCTTGAAACACTTTCCCCTTGGCATCCATCTGTCACTCGTGGGGTTTTCTGTCTTCCTAGTCAAACTCTTCAGCCTTCCAGAGACTCCTTGTATACTATCTATCCCTTCCCAAGGCTTTGCTCTAGACTCATCTTTAAAAAAACTAAACAGATTTTTACTGCAAGAGCCTTTTATATGTAAAATTCTTTTAAAAGGTGAGTAAATATCTTTTATAGTACTTTTACATTCAAAATATTCACATGGCTGTTTCTTAGGTTTTCTCTTGATTTTAAAACTCATAGGTTCTGATTATTATAAATCGCTATGGTTTAAAAGTTTCTGTTTGAATAAATATTGAAGCATAGAGTTAGAGAGTGAGACTCACCTCATTTAATATGCTCACCCTCTGCATTTTCAATCTAAATGACAATTTTAGCTAGACTCAGAAGAAGTTTGGTCTTTATAAGTAGTTCTCAAACATTTCGATCTCAGGACACTTTTCACTCTTTTTAAGGACCCTGGAGGGCTTTTCTTTTTGTGGATTATCTGCTTCAGTAGTTTCCATTTTAGAAGTTAGTTATGAGAAAAAATTTAAATTTTAATTTGTTAAATAGTGACAGTAATAAATCTAGCATACAGTTTTATGGAAAACAGGCATGCTTTGCAAAGCAAAAATAAAAATTGGAGGCGGTGGCATTGTTTTAAATGCTTTTGCAAATAATTTTAACTTCTTAAAGCAAACTTCTTAACTACCTTAATGAAAGATAACCTAGATTTTTGTGTCTGCTCCTGCATTCAGTCTGTTAATGATAGCACATATCATGTGACATCTGGAAAAAGCCCCAATATACTCTAGAGATTGAGTAAACCAGGCAAATAATGTAGCATTATGGAAATACTTTTGACCTTCTGGAAATCCAGAAATTGATCTCCCTTGGGGATCTCAGGGAATCCTCATACTGCTCTTTGAGACCCATTTGTCTTTAGAAGCTGGTTTAAAAACTTTTAGTTGTTTCCCCTTCCCACTTCCCAAGACTTTTTTCCCCCCCTCACTTTCAGTTTTTCTCTCCAGATGAAATCATGCTCCCAGGGCATCATTAACATCTACGTATCTACATATTAATGACTCCAATATGTAGAGCTCTTAATTGAGGCATTACCAGTTAGATATATCTACCTGAGTTCCATGTCTTAAAGGTACCAGTTTTCCTACTGGTTTCCCGAAAGTCTAAGGGTCATTGCTGACTCCTGTTCAACCCAGGCACTTAACATAAATCTAAACACTTCTGTCTGTTGAGTGTCTTTCAAAACCACCTGTTTCTCTAAATTACTAGTACTACTATTCTAGTTCTTAAGATACTTATTTGTTGCCTATAAATGTGTTTTACAAATAAATCTCTAACCTCACCTCATGCGTTGAGGTTAGTCTTGTCTCCTAAATCATTTTCCACTTGAACCCCAGACTAATCTTCACAAAAGATTTCTTTTTATTAAAGTATAATAAGAACTTTCAGAAGAGTACATGATTCATGTGTACAACTTACTGAATTTTCACCAGTAGAACAGGCTTGTGTAAGCAGCATACATCAATACATAGAAAATTACTCGTATCCCATAAGCCCCTTTGTACTCCCTTTTTTCAGTCACTACTTTCCCAGCCTCCACCTCCTGAAGGTACCTGCTGTCTTGATTTTTACCAACATGGGTTAGTTTTGTCTGTTTTTGAAGTCTACATAAATGAAATCTTTAGCATGAACTCTTTCTGTACTTAGCCAAAACAATATGTTTGTGAGATTTTTGAACATAGTTCATTAATTCTTATTGGTATATAGTAGTTCATTGTATGAGTATACCATAACTTATTCATTTTTCTGTCAATAAACATTTGGTTAATTTCTAGTTTGGGGCTATTTTGAATAAGTTGCTACTCCTAATCATACCTTTGATAAACATGTACTCATTTCTCTTGAGTTTATGTTTGGGAGTAGGATTGTTGGCCATTGAGTCTACATATGTTCATCTTTAGTAGATAATGTCAGGTCAAAAATAGTTCTCCTTTCTATGGTATTTTTGCCTTTTTCATCATAATTATTCTAGAGATAGGTGGTTGTTTCTTACTGTGGTGGTTTTAGTGTACATTTCCCTAATGAGTAACAAGTTGACAATTTTCTCACATTTACTGGCCACTGTGCCACCTGTTTAGTAAACTCTGTAGACTTTTGGCTACTTCTTTACTGTTAACTGCTTTTTTTGATTGTTGAATTTTCTTTATATTGGAGAAGAAAATGGCAACCCTCTCCAGTGTTCTTGCTTGAAGAATCCCATGGACAGAGGAGCCTGGCGGGCTACAGTCCATAGGGTCACGAAGAGTTGGACATGACAAGCACACAGCACGTTCTTTATATGGTCTGAATATGTAATCTCTTAATCAGTATACATATTATAAATATCTTCTCACTCTGTGAGTTAGAGTGAACTTATAATAAATTAGTTCATTTCACTCCCCTGTTTAAAATTCTCTGATTTCCCATTGCCTACAGGATCAAGTATAGATTCTTATGTACCTATAAAACTTTTCATTATCCCCAGTTGTTTTATGTATTTCCAGCTCCCATTCCCCAAATCTTTATTTTTTGTTTGATTCGCTAAACTTACCATATTTGTTTGTCACAAAGAACAATGCAGTAATATAAAAAGCAAAAGCACCATTGTAGTAGAAGAGACAATGTATGAACATATTTGGGAAATCTTGGAGGTATGTACATTCTCCTAAAATAAGCATAAAATGCAGAATTCATAAAAGATTTGATTGTATAAGGATTTAAAATTTTATACCTAACTAAACATAGATGTCATCTATTAAAAACAGATCACAAAAGAAAATATTTGACATGTGTCATGTGTAAGCATATAGTAAAAACATTGTATTAACATATAATGAACTTCCACAAATACATAAGGAGTTCAGTTGAAAAATGGGCAAAAAATAAAAAAATTGAATATGTAATTCATATTCAGTAAATGCTCAGCTTTACTATAGGGAAATACTGGTGAAGATAGATAACATTCTTCACCCATCATACTGGAAAAAGTGAAAAATACTAATATTATCAAGTGGAAGTTTACTTTGGTAAATCTATTTCTGAGTATGAAAGTGGAAGTGTGGTCTCTTAGTCATGTCTGACTCTTTGTGACCCCATGGACTGTAGCCCACCAGGCTCCTATGTCCATGGAATTCTCCAGGCAAGAATACTGGATTGGGTTGCCATTCCCTTCTCCAGGGAAACTTCCTGACCCAGGGATTGAACTGAGGTCTCCCATATATTGCACATAGATTCTTTGCTGTCTGAGCCACCAGGGAAGCCCCCAAAATTTCTGATTATAATTTGGCAATATTATAAAAATATAAATTATATTAATATAAATATTAATATAATCAAATTCTGAGTGTACCTGGCAATATACTACTACATGGCAATAGTATAGTTTGTCAGGAAAAAAAAAATATTGTTTGCCAAACAAACAAGTATAGTTTGGCAAATTAAAAATTACACTCCAGCAAATTTAATTCAAGAAATCTGTTCTGAAAAGAAAATATTTGCACTTGTAAACCAAAATAGGTTACAATGTTCATTGAAGTCTTGTTTATAATAGCAAAATATAGAAAACAAACTAAATGTCAGAAGGAAAATGCTTAAATAAACTATGATATGTTTATATCATGAAATGTGTTGCTGACGTTAAAGTGAAGTTGTTTGACCTTGTGTATGACATGGAGAGATCTTTCTGTAGGGCAGTGTAGAAGACTATAAATTTAAAGCTTTACTTTTATATCTATTATTAGTTGCAATAGATTTCTAAAAGTAAAATTGTCATACTAAAGGGTATGAATATTCTTAAGACTTTTACTCGGCTACCAAATTATTGTCCAGGCTGAATGTATTAGTTTATATCACTACCTCCAGAGAAGGAACATGCCTTTTATCTGTACCTTTGTCAGTACCAACTATTACCATTAACGGGGAAAAATGGCTCTTTAATACATGAAAAAGACTTATTTATTTATCATCTGCATTTCTTTTTATGAATTGCCTGTTCATTTCCTTTGGCCATTTTCCCTTTTAATTAGTAGGAATTCTTTAAAGAATGTCAGTGATGTCCATATTTTTGTGCTTTAAGCAATCAACTAGGACTCCTTTATCTTTTTTATTTTTTAGTTCTTCATTTTATTTATTTACCCCAGGTTAAGAAATGATGATCTTAAGTGCTAGAAGTGTGACTTGAGAAGGTTCTTCAGTTTGTAAATGGTCAGTCCCAATGTGGTCAGGTGTTAGGATAGCAATATTCTTTAAAGAATGTCAGTGATGTCCATATTTTTGTGCTTTAAGCAATCAACTAGGACTCCTTTATCTTTTTTATTTTTTAGTTCTTCATTTTATTTATTTACCCCAGGTTAAGAAATGATGATCTTAAGTGCTAGAATTGTGACTTGAGAAGGTTCTTCAGTTTGTAAATGGTCAGTCCCAATGTGGTCAGGTGTTAGGATAGCAGTCAGTGAAATTTCCTCCTCTAGGCTTGTTGACATTAATAACAAAGAGATAACAGTCCCAGTTGGCTCTGAAAACATCTATATGCATTTGTAATGAAATAGTCTATACCTCACTCTTCCTTGTTTTCCCCTCTTTAATCTTCATATTCTTTTCTTTGAAAGGGTAAATAGAAATAGATACATGGTATCAGATCTATTGAAGAGATGGACAGTTCTAATCTAAGGAACTGCTACAAACCACTTATAATGAAAATGTTATTCAGAAATGAGCTCATGTACACATTAGTATTAAAATTACTTTTAGTAATATTAACAAAACTACAGAAACAAGATTGTACATTTAATGTAACCTTAATACTAATGAGTCTCTAAGAAAAGCAGGGAGATAATGAATCACATCATATACAGTATGAAATATTAAAGGTTTTGGTAGCCTTAATACTGAGAATTTGTAGCTGAGTATTTTAATTATATCTTTAAAAAATTCCAGCTAACCAAAAACCCAATCCCCAAACAACCCAAAATGACTTACAGAAAACCAGGAACCTTAAGACTGGTTTTTCACAAAGAAATTAGCTATATCAATTTTAAGTGTTTATAGAAATAGTATTCTGCTGTGCTTAGTCATTTGGTCGTGTCTGACTCTTTGTCACCCCGTGGACTGTAGCCCGCCAGGGTCCTCTGTCCATGGGGGTTCTCTCAGCAAGAATACTGGAGTGGATTGCCATGCCCTCCTCCAGGTAGAAACAGTATATATTTCTTTTATTTTTTAGAAATGTGTTACTCATATTAAAGAATCTATAATTTTAATTTGTATAAAAAATAGTTGAAAAAATTGTTATATATAATAGTTTTTGAAAAGTAATGGAATTTTTATTTTAAAGATTCTGACAATGGAGATATTAATTATGATTATGTTCATGAGTTGTCATTGGAAATGAAGCGTCAAAAGATACAGAGGGAATTAATGAAGCTGGAACAAGAAAACATGGAAAAAAGAGAAGAAATTATTATTAAAAAGGAGGTATGCTATTTATTGAAACATGTTAGTCATTAACGTCAACATGGATATTGATTGCAGAACTCATTAACTGCTTGCTACATCTAAAATTGTATTGGGATATTGATACTTCATACATGTTAATTAATTAATCTTCACATTACTCTATTAGATAAATAGGGCATATTTTTAATATTGAACAGATAAAACTGAGTTTCTGTTGCCTGGAGTCACCAACTAGTGTGAAATGGAACTTGAATCTATATACACCTGATTTTTAGGCCGTGCTATCTCTATAGAGTACTTATTTCCTTTCTAAAGAGTAGAAAGAGATAAAATATATTTGAATATAATTTGTGATTTTTCTGAGGAGATTTTGAAATTTCATAATTTTAGCTTGCTTAATTGATACTAATGTTAATAGTTGTGTGACAGATATAGAAGGGGCTGGAGAACCTGATGCCTCTAGGTGCTGAGCAGAGTTGTGTTTTAGACTGTTTGTGATGAACTTGGACATCCTGCCCCAGCCATGCCAGCTCCGGTCAGCTCTCTCTGCAGTCCTGCTGTCGCTTCCCTGTTAACAGTCATAAGCTCCAAATAAGAGCCTACAAACTGCCTATGACTTCCCTGGTGGCTCACATGGTAAAGAGTCTGCCTGAGGTGCAGGAGACCTGGGTTCAATCCCTGGGTCGGGAAGATCCCCTGGAGAAGGAAATGGCAATCCACTCCAGGATTCTTGCTTGGAGAATCCCGTGGACAAAGGAGCCTGGTGGGCTACAGTCCACAGGGTCACAAAGAGTCAGACATGACTGAGCAACTTCACTTTCACTTTTGATATTAATGTTGGGGCAGTTAGCATATTGGTTAACAGTATAGGTTTAGGAGCCAGGCTGATAGTAATGTGTGGTGGCTGTTATAATACTTAATGTTTTATCTGAAGTTTGTTGTTGTTGCTTTGTTGTCTGATTGTAGCAACCATGATTGGTACACTTTCTGACTTACTGAATTCTTTTGAAAGGTTTCACCAGAAGTGGTTAGATCAAAGTTGTCTCCATCACCTTCTCTAAGAAAGTCTAGCAAATCTCCAAAGAGAAAATCAAGCCCTAAGTCATCATCTTCAACTAGCAAGAAAGACAGGAAGACAACTGCCGTTTCCTCTCCATTGTTGGACCAGCAGAGGTCAGTAGGGTGATAAAGAGGGCCAGAATGAAATCACTTTTTCTGACATGATATTCAGAAGAATTACTTAGTAGATTACAAAAGGATACTTTTAATACATTGAGCATTTAATATAAGCTTTTTCCTTAAAAAATAAAAAAGTATGGAAAGTTTCCACTTAAAATTATAGAGAACGATGAAACAAAGATCTGTGTCATACCTATATATGCTTCAGAACTCTCCCCGCCCGCCCCGCTCCTGCCCCCCGCCAAAAACTAAGCAGGTGTATTTCCTGTCCTTCCTTCTTGAATTTGTTGTTTATGATACTTGTGCATGTGTGTTTATACTTCCATATCATATTATCTTACAATATATAATATTTTATTTAGTCTTAATATAGATACAACTTTTCTTCTGTAATTTACTATTTTACTTAGCTTTTTTTTGGCAGTTTTTTACATTTACCTATGTTGATACATATATAGCCATAGTTCTTTTGTATTAATATTTATATATTTACTTTTTTGTTATTGAATATTTAAGTCATTTCCAGGTTTTAGTTATTACAAATTATGCACAGTGAACAACATTCTTCTTGTCTCCTGCTGTATGAAGCAGTATGAATACATTTTTTAGATTTACATTGTTGTAGTAGCCAGTTGAAAGAATAAGGATAGAAACAAATTACATTGGGGGGTTGAAAATAAGGCAGGAGATAGTTTTCCATATAGTGTCATCTGTACTCTTTGAATTTTATTTCAATTAAAGGGCATACACTAAATTATTATTTAAGAACAAGGCTAAACGTTTTCTCAATATTAGCCAGTTGGTAGATGTCTGTATGATCCCATAATGAAATTTATATTTGTTCTCCCTCTAGTTTCTGGGGGCTTTAACCCTATTCTAGACTTCATTTACTTCTTGCCTAGTTTATTATTAATATATCTTCCTACAAACTATATTTAGTTTAGGGTCCATTCCCTCACACATGTAAACATATTCAGTTGAACATAACCGTTCACTTTACAAATGTTGTAAGAGATATCTTAAAATAAAAATTCCTATTAATTTATTATGCCATTGAAAAACTCAGTAGTTTTCCATTCTATTGAATGAAATTCAGATTTTTTAGAGGGGAATTCATACATTGATCTTCATATTTTTGTCCAACGTTCCTCCTATACTCATCATCTTTAGTCCTTCAGTGTCTAGCTCAAATTCTGTCTTTCCATTAAGATTTCCCGTTTCTCCTTACTGAACATAATTTCTGCTCCCTTTGTATATCTATCAGATTTTATTTATACCTTTTGCATAATACTAACTGCTGTTTCCATTATTATATTTTAGCCGTGGCATACATGTTTTACAACTTCTATTAAATTTAAGCTCTCTGAAGACTAGCATCTTGATGGTTCACTATTCTATCTTTCCATAGCACCTACTCTTCAAAGAGCTTTGCGTTGTAATAAGGCACTCTGTAAAGCAGGCTCAATTCTCTTCTTTGCTCCTGAAATTGAGTAAAGAGATATGAAAGAAGTCAAACTACAGAGTGATACGATTTAACCCACCTGCTCTTTTTCCTTTTAACTAACCAATTATATAAATTCTCCTAACCATTTATTTCCCCCCAAAACCCAGCATGCCAGAAATACTCTTTTTCATTTTCTTACCCTTGTTATTTATGAAATCTTCAGTATTTAATCTCTTCATAGAAAGTTTTGATACCTATTTAGTTGAAGGGTTAGTTTCATCCTGTTTTTCCTGTAGTTTTCTCTAACAGTCTTATTGGAAATTCACTTATACTTTTAATATTGAGCATGAATTATTGGGTGCTGCCCAGATGACATTAGTGGTAAAGAACCCACCTGCCAACGTAGGAGACTTAAGAGACGCAGGTTCAATCCCCGGGTTGGGAAGATCCCTGTAGGAGGAAATGGCAACCCACTCCAGTGTTCTTGCCTAGAGAATCCCATGGACAGAAGAGCGTAGCAGGCTGCAGTTCATGGGGCCACAAAGAGTCAGACATCACTGAAGCAACTTAGCATGCACACATGAATAATTATATTGATTTAACTATTATATTTTTGTATTATGCGATCCTGAGTTTAAGATGGATCATTAATTTAATAATAGAAACAGAGGGACCTGGAAAACAGTACATTGAAGATACAAATAAAACACTGAGTTGGATATAGCACTTCTGTAGTCATGCAGTTTAAATTGCCTAGAGTGTGTCAGATCATCACCTTATAGTTTCATTGTGGATCATACGATAAACTGTTTGAAGACATTCAACAACAAGTAATGATTAGAATTTCAGTTAAAATTCAGTGGAATATTGCAACCAATGCCAGTAAGTAAACCGAGGGGGAAATCAGGTAAACTAACTCCTTGTTTTTACATGGTTATCGTATTGACGGGGCAGAGATAATCACAGACAAATTAAGACTCACACTTCTCCCTGAAAGTTAGCAGTTTTCTGTGACATTTGTTGTGAGAGATAGTCTGATACTAAGCTTTATGCTGAGATGATATGTGAAGTATGTGTAAAGCTATTCAAAAGCATTAAGTTTTGGGGAGAGAGAGAGAGGCTCTACAAAGTGATGGAAGTAGATAATTGAGCTCTGTGCCACAAATAGGAAATGGGCTCTGTGCTCCTAAAAGGACGATCGTTTGACTTAAAAAAATGTTGAGAGATCTTGCTGACTGCAGAGTGCACAAGACCAGTTTGGCCCATTCTGTTGGAAGGTACTTGCAAACTCTGTCTGTAACACAACTGTTTCCCAACTAGTGAATGTGTATATTTTTGAAGATATTTGAAGAAATTCTGCACTTTAATGAATGTAGTGGCACAATCTTGGTTGTTATGATAGCTTACTCCCAGAATGTGAATTTAACACAACCAGAAGTTTCTCACTCAAGCAAGAAATGGGTATTTCTGATTAAGAGGTGACTCTCCTATACATGGATATGAGTAACTAAGCTCCTTCTGATTGTGGCTTCACTTTCCTGTGTTATTGAGGATCAAAAAATGAAATATGCAAAGAAAAAAAGAGTATTGTACTTATTTAGTTATATAGTTAATAATTACCTGGAATATGAGAGGCTTTTTTATCAGTTAGGCCTGGAAGTGGTATACATCACTTCTTATGTTCTTTTGGCCAGAACTTGGTCATTTGGTCACATCTAACTTTATAAATGTCTAGAGTATTGTTCAACAGTATGGCCTGGACATAAGTTTAGTAAATACCTAGTCTCTGTCACAGGAAGTAATGTGAAAATACAGTTTGTGTCAAGAATTCCTCTATCATTTTGAAATGATAATGGTTGATTTTGATATTATATGTACCAACTATTGATTAGTGTGTCATTTTTTAAATTGGAAGACAATTACTTTACAATGTTTCGGGTTTTGCTATACAACAACTAGAGTCAGCTATAAGTATACATGTCCCCTTCCTCTCTGCTTCCCTCCCCCACCCCCAGTGTGTCTTTTAAATGGGAAAGACATTTATCACTTATCTGTTAAATACATTAAAAGTTTCAGTCATCTCATAAATATGCAGTGAGATAATGTAGCTAATAATGGTTCTTGGCAGGAGATGAAGATGTAAAGCAGATTTGGTCATATTTTAATTTCTGACTTGCTAGATGGTTTACCCTATCTGTGATAATAAGTAGGGAGAAAGACTAAGGCAGATTTTCTGAATGCCCACTCTGAGTCAGTTGCCTTTTTTAATCTGTTTTTAATCTTACCAGCAATTTTGAGGAAGATACTACCTGTTACTTTTTAATTTAGCTAAGGAATCTTGGGCTAGAGAACTCTAGGTCACAGGTAGTAAGTTCTGGGATTTTGGCTTAGGTCATCATTTATAAATATCAATAGGTACTGAAATAAGTAGCTAGTGAAAACTTTCCAGATATCTGAAAAGAAAGGACTCCTTTAAAACTCAGTACCAGACTGACCATTCCATGTTGCAGAAAATAGGAATAAATTGAAACAATAAATTCATTCAAAAATTTAGTATGATTTGAGAGGATATTGCATTGATCTGTTGAGAGCAGTTGATCGTGAAAAAATTAAAGCTGTCTGTGAACAAGGATATTTTGGAATGAAAATGATTTTTATACTGGGAATAGCAGAATAATGAGATTGCCAAATTTAGAATTAAAAGAAAACTTACTGATTTGAAAACACATTTAAGATACTGGAAAGCAAAAGGAGAGATGGGAATAATGAAAAATAATGGAGAAGTGACCTAGGAGATATGCAGTAACTGCAATAAAGCAAACTAGAGAGACCCAGGTCCTATGGAGAATTGATGAAATAAGAATAGGAAAAACAATGAGCAAAACACTTAAGGTTTCAAATTGAAACAGCACATTGAGTACTGGAAAAGGTTAAAAAAGAAAACCTAGATTTATCTTGATGAAATTTTTAATTTCCAAAGAATAATCTTTATAAGCATACCAGCAGAAAAGCTGAAAAACCTGCATAGGAAACGTAATTGACTCTCTTTGGATTTTTCATCCAAAACACTAAATGCTGCAAGATACTGTAACAGTATTTATAGAGCTCTGAGGGAAAAGGATATCATTCTGAAATCCTCTAGTATTCAGTCAAACCACTGTCAAGGTATGAAGACAGACAATTTGTAATGTGTAAGGGCTTGGAGTTATAGCATTTAGTCAGTTCCAGATGGATTAAAACCATGAAAGACAAAAATTCTAAAATTTAAAGGATCATCTCTGGAATCTAAGAATTGGAAAAAGTTTAAATGAATGTTTAAGATATAAAACAAAGATTTAAATAAATATTTACTAACAATGCTTCGGGTTTCATTTATACTTGATGTCATTGTCCTTTATAATGCTGAAAACATGGAAGCCACCTAAAAACCTTATGAATGTGAAATTGTTTAAAGAAGTTATAGAGCATATCTATTAAGGGAATTCTGTACAGTCCATAAGAATAATTATAGGGATCCACTTTTTGTTAAAGAAATATACCAATACTGTATTTAGTACAAACAATATTTAAAAAATATTGCATTATGACTGTGCATATGTTGGGCAGTTTTTTACATTTACCTATGTTGATACATATATAGCCATAGTTCTTTTGTATTAATATTTATATATTTACTTTTTTGTTATTGAATATTTAAGTCATTTCCAGGTTTTAGTTATTACAAATTATGCACAGTGAACAACATTCTTCTTGTCTCCTGCTGTATGAAGCAGTATGAATACATTTTTTAGATTTACATTGTTGTAGTAGCCAGTTGAAAGAATAAGGATAGAAACAAATTACATTGGGGGGTTGAAAATAAGGCAGGAGATAGTTTTCCATATAGTGTCATCTGTACTCTTTGAATTTTATTTCAATTAAAGGGCATACACTAAATTATTATTTAAGAACAAGGCTAAACGTTTTCTCAGTATTAGCCAGTTGGTAGATGTCTGTATGATCCCATAATGAAATTTATATTTGTTCTCCCTCTAGTTTCTGGGGGCTTTAACCCTATTCTAGACTTCATTTACTTCTTGCATAGTTTATTATTAATATATCTTCCTACAAACTATATTTAGTTTAGGGTCCATTCCCTCACACATGTAAACATATTCAGTTGAACATAACCGTTCACTTTACAAATGTTGTAAGAGATATCTTAAAATAAAAATTCCTATTAATTTATTATGCCATTGAAAAACTCAGTAGTTTTCCATTCTATTGAATGAAATTCAGATTTTTTAGAGGGGAATTCATACATTGATCTTCATATTTTTGTCCAACGTTCCTCCTATACTCATCATCTTTAGTCCTTCAGTGTCTAGCTCAAATTCTGTCTTTCCATTAAGATTTCCCATTTCTCCTTACTGAACATAATTTCTGCTCCCTTTGTATATCTATCAGATTTTATTTATACCTTTTGCATAATACTAACTGCTGTTTCCATTATTATATTTTAGCCGTGGCATACATGTTTTACAACTTCTATTAAATTTAAGCTCTCTGAAGACTAGCATCTTGATGGTTCACTATTCTATCTTTCCATAGCACCTACTCTTCAAAGAGCTTTGCGTTGTAATAAGGCACTCTGTAAAGCAGGCTCAATTCTCTTCTTTGCTCCTGGAATTGAGTAAAGAGATATGAAAGAAGTCAAACTACAGAGTGATACGATTTAACCCACCTGCTCTTTTTCCTTTTAACTAACCAATTATATAAATTCTCCTAACCATTTATTTCCCCCCAAAACCCAGCATGCCAGAAATACTCTTTTTCATTTTCTTACCCTTGTTATTTATGAAATCTTCAGTATTTAATCTCTTCATAGAAAGTTTTGATACCTATTTAGTTGAAGGGTTAGTTTCATCCTGTTTTTCCTGTAGTTTTCTCTAACAGTCTTATTGGAAATTCACTTATACTTTTAATATTGAGCATGAATTATTGGGTGCTGCCCAGATGACATTAGTGGTAAAGAACCCACCTGCCAACGTAGGAGACTTAAGAGACACAGGTTCAATCCCCGGGTTGGGAAGATCCCTGTAGGAGGAAATGGCAACCCACTCCAGTGTTCTTGCCTAGAGAATCCCATGGACAGAAGAGCGTAGCAGGCTGCAGTTCATGGGGCCACAAAGAGTCAGACATCACTGAAGCAACTTAGCATGCACACATGAATAATTATATTGATTTAACTATTATATTTTTGTATTATGCGATCCTGAGTTTAAGATGGATCATTAATTTAATAATAGAAACAGAGGGACCTGGAAAACAGTACATTGAAGATACAAATAAAACACTGAGTTGGATATAGCACTTCTGTAGTCATGCAGTTTAAATTGCCTAGAGTGTGTCAGATCATCACCTTATAGTTTCATTGTGGATCATACGATAAACTGTTTGAAGACATTCAACAACAAGTAATGATTAGAATTTCAGTTAAAATTCAGTGGAATATTGCAACCAATGCCAGTAAGTAAACCGAGGGGGAAATCAGGTAAACTAACTCCTTGTTTTTACATGGTTATCGTATTGACGGGGCAGAGATAATCACAGACAAATTAAGACTCACACTTCTCCCTGAAAGTTAGCAGTTTTCTGTGACATTTGTTGTGAGAGATAGTCTGATACTAAGCTTTATGCTGAGATGATATGTGAAGTATGTGTAAAGCTATTCAAAAGCATTAAGTTTTGGGGAGAGAGAGAGAGGCTCTACAAAGTGATGGAAGTAGATAATTGAGCTCTGTGCCACAAATAGGAAGTGGGCTCTGTGCTCCTAAAAGGACGATCGTTTGACTTAAAAAAATGTTGAGAGATCTTGCTGAGTGCAGAGTGCACAAGACCAGTTTGGCCCATTCTGTTGGAAGGTACTTGCAAACTCTGTCTGTAACACAACTGTTTCCCAACTAGTGAATGTGTATATTTTTGAAGATATTTGAAGAAATTCTGCACTTTAATGAATGTAGTGGCACAATCTTGGTTGTTATGATAGCTTACTCCCAGAATGTGAATTTAACACAACCAGAAGTTTCTCACTCAAGCAAGAAATGGGTATTTCTGATTAAGAGGTGACTCTCCTATACATGGATATGAGTAACTAAGCTCCTTCTGATTGTGGCTTCACTTTCCTGTGTTATTGAGGATCAAAAAATGAAATATGCAAAGAAAAAAAGAGTATTGTACTTATTTAGTTATATAGTTAATAATTACCTGGAATATGAGAGGCTTTTTTATCAGTTAGGCCTGGAAGTGGTATACATCACTTCTTATGTTCTTTTGGCCAGAACTTGGTCATTTGGTCACATCTAACTTTATAAATGTCTAGAGTATTGTTCAACAGTATGGCCTGGACATAAGTTTAGTAAATACCTAGTCTCTGTCACAGGAAGTAATGTGAAAATACAGTTTGTGTCAAGAATTCCTCTATCATTTTGAAATGATAATGGTTGATTTTGATACTATATGTACCAACTATTGATTAGTGTGTCATTTTTTAAATTGGAAGACAATTACTTTACAATGTTTCGGGTTTTGCTATACAACAACTAGAGTCAGCTATAAGTATACATGTCCCCTTCCTCTCTGCTTCCCTCCCCCACCCCCAGTGTGTCTTTTAAATGGGAAAGACATTTATCACTTATCTGTCAAATACATTAAAAGTTTCAGTCATCTCATAAATATGCAGTGAGATAATGTAGCTAATAATGGTTCTTGGCAGGAGATGAAGATGTAAAGCAGATTTGGTCATATTTTAATTTCTGACTTGCTAGATGGTTTACCCTATCTGTGATAATAAGTAGGGAGAAAGACTAAGGCAGATTTTCTGAATGCCCACTCTGAGTCAGTTGCCTTTTTTAATCTGTTTTTAATCTTACCAGCAATTTTGAGGAAGATACTACCTGTTACTTTTTAATTTAGCTAAGGAATCTTGGGCTAGAGAACTCTAGGTCACAGGTAGTAAGTTCTGGGATTTTGGCTTAGGTCATCATTTATAAATATCAATAGGTACTGAAATAAGTAGCTAGTGAAAACTTTCCAGATATCTGAAAAGAAAGGACTCCTTTAAAACTCAGTACCAGACTGACCATTCCATGTTGCAGAAAATAGGAATAAATTGAAACAATAAATTCATTCAAAAATTTAGTATGATTTGAGAGGATATTGCATTGATCTGTTGAGAGCAGTTGATCGTGAAAAAATTAAAGCTGTCTGTGAACAAGGATATTTTGGAATGAAAATGATTTTTATACTGGGAATAGCAGAATAATGAGATTGCCAAATTTAGAATTAAAAGAAAACTTACTGATTTGAAAACACATTTAAGATACTGGAAAGCAAAAGGAGAGATGGGAATAATGAAAAATAATGGAGAAGTGACCTAGAAGATATGCAGTAACTGCAATAAAGCAAACTAGAGAGACCCAGGTCCTATGGAGAATTGATGAAATAAGAATAGGAAAAACAATGAGCAAAACACTTAAGGTTTCAAATTGAAACAGCACATTGAGTACTGGAAAAGGTTAAAAAAGAAAACCTAGATTTATCTTGATGAAATTTTTAATTTCCAAAGAATAATCTTTATAAGCATACCAGCAGAAAAGCTGAAAAACCTGCATAGGAAACGTAATTGACTCTCTTTGGATTTTTCATCCAAAACACTAAATGCTGCAAGATACTGTAACAGTATTTATAGAGCTCTGAGGGAAAAGGATATCATTCTGAAATCCTCTAGTATTCAGTCAAACCACTGTCAAGGTATGAAGACAGACAATTTGTAATGTGTAAGGGCTTGGAGTTATAGCATTTAGTCAGTTCCAGATGGATTAAAACCATGAAAGACAAAAATTCTAAAATTTAAAGGATCATCTCTGGAATCTAAGAATTGGAAAAAGTTTAAATGAATGTTTAAGATATAAAACAAAGATTTAAATAAATATTTACTAACAATGCTTCGGGTTTCATTTATACTTGATGTCATTGTCCTTTATAATGCTGAAAACATGGAAGCCACCTAAAAACCTTATGAATGTGAAATTGTTTAAAGAAGTTATAGAGCATATCTATTAAGGGAATTCTGTACAGTCCATAAGAATAATTATAGGGATCCACTTTTTGTTAAAGAAATATACCAATACTGTATTTAGTACAAACAATATTTAAAAAATATTGCATTATGACTGTGCATATGGGGGTGGGCAGGGAGGGAAAAAGGAAAAGAGGCATAGAAAAAGTGTG
>SJYX01015863.1:195516-219983 GCA_006410675.1 Oreotragus oreotragus
TGTGGACGTTTATCCATGGTGTTACTATGTGCTGCCCTTGGGTAATGGAATTGTAGGTGTTTTTTACTTTTCTGTCTACTTTTTTATAATAAGCTTAGATTTATCTCAGTTCTTTTTTTTTTTTTTATGACATTTTCTTTCCTGAATCTCTTCCTAGTCCACCTCTATCTTTTCTCAGAAATCTACCTTTTAAAAGTATACAGTAAGCACTGTTAATGAAATAGGTAGCAAGAAAATCTTTGCTCATTTCTCTGGGTTTTTTTGTTGTTGTTGTTGGGGGGGATATTGATTACTAGTATATAAAATAGTAAATGGCAAGTTATTGAAAGGAATGCTAACCATTCTTTAATCATGCTTTGTTAAAATGAAAAAAAAAAACAAAACAAAACTTATTTCACCTTCTAAAAGTCTTTAGACTTCTGACAGCTTTGTGTTAACTTTAGGAATTCAAAAAGCAACCAAAGTAAGAAGAAAGGACCTCGAACTCCTAGCCCACCCCCTCCTATACAGGAAGATATTGCTCTAGGGAAAAAATACAAAGAAAAATATAAAGTGAAAGACAGGATAGAGGAAAAACCAAGAGATGGAAAGGACAGAGGACGAGATTTTGAAAGACAAAGAGAAAAAAGAGACAAGCCGAGGTAAGTAGGATTTTTAATAATCTTTCTTAAAATCTGTAAGATTTTAGGCATTACTATCCTGGATTTTTTAGTGTTTTTTAAACTCTACCTAATAATTACCATATTGAAGTATGACTACTTCAATAAATGTTAATAACATAACAAATCATTATTATCTAAGAAACATAAAATTTCTAATTTTACCCACTTTTAAATGTGCGGTTCAGTATTGTTTTATATATGCGTGTGTATATATATATATTTTTTCACAGTGTCATGAAACAGATTTCCAAAACCTTTATCTTGCAAATCTGAAACTCTGTACCCCTAAAACAACCTATCCCCCACTCCTCAGTCCCTAGTAACCACTATTCTGTCTGTTTCTATGAATTTGACTCCTTTAGATACCTCATATAAATGGAATCACTTTGTCTCTTTGCGACTGGCTTGTTTTACTTAGCATTAGGTCTTCAAGGTTTACCCACGCTGTGCACATAACAGGACTGCCTTCCTTTTTAAGGGTGAATAATATTCCATCATCTATATGCCACGTTTTGTTTATCCATTCATTTGTCAGTGAACATACAGGCTGCTTCCACCTCTTAGCTATTGTGAATAGTGCTGTTATGAATATGGGTATGTAAACATCGCTTTAAGGCCCTTCTTTGAATTCTTTTGGACATAGACTCAGAAATGGGATTGCCAGATCATATGGTAGTTTCATTTCGTTTTTAATTTTTGGAGAAACTTTCATACTGTTTTCCATACCAGCTGCACCACTTTACAGTCCTGTTAAGAGGGTTACAAGAGTTTGAGTTTCTCCACATCCTCATCAACACTTGTTGTTTTCTGTGTTTTGGATAGTAGTCATCCTGACCGGTGTGAGGTGATACTGTGACTTTGATTTGTATTTTGCTAATGATTGGTTATATGGAGCATCTTTTCATTGCTTTCCTGCCACTTGTATGTCATCTTTGGAGTGATGTCTGTTTAAAGTCCTTTATGCATTTTTAAATTGAGTTAATTTGATTCTTCTTGTTGAATTATAGAAATCCATTATTCTGGATGTTAACTCCCTATCAAGTACATGATTTACAGGTATTTTCTCCCTTTTCATATGTGCCCTTTTCATTCTTTTGATGGTGTTTTTTGATGCACAGAAGTTGTTAAAGTATGATGTGTCCTATTTGTTGATTTTGGTTTTGTTGCCTGTGCTTTTGGTATCAGAACTAAGAAATCATTGCCAACTCCAATGTTATGAAGACTTTCCTCTATGTTTTCTTGTAGGAGTTTTATAGTTTTAGACCTTACATCTAAATCTTTAATACCTTTTAAGTTAATTTTTTGTATATGGTGTAAGATAAAGTTCCACCTTCATTTTTTGTGTGTAGAAAACCACACTTCTCAGCACTGTTTTTTGAAGGAACTTTTCCTTTCCCCATTGAGTGCTTTTGGCACCCTTAAAGATCATTTGACCATATATATGAAAGGAAGGATTTCTGGGCTCTCAGTTTTACTCCGTTGGTCTTCGTGTCTGTTTTTATGCTAGTACAACATTGTGATTACCGTAGATGAAAGTGAAAGAGGAGAGTGAAAAAGTTGCCTTAAAACTCAACATTCAGAAAACTAAGATCATAGCATCCAGTCCCATCACTTCATGGCAAATAGATGGCGAAACAATGGAAACAGTGACAGACTTTATTTTGGGGGATTCCAAAATCACAGCAGATGGTGACTGCAGCCATGAAATTAAAAGACACTTGCTCCCTGGAAGAAAAGCTAAGTCCAACCTAGATAGCATATTCAAAAGCAGAGACATTACTCTGCCAACAAAGGTCTGTCTAGTCAAGGCTATGGTTTTTCCAGTAGTCATGTATGAATGTGAGAGTTGGACTATAAAGAAAGCTGAACGCCGAACAATTGATGCTTTTGAATTGTGGTGTTGGAGAAGACTCTTGAAATTCCCTTGGATGGCAAGGCGATCCAGTCAGTCAATCCTAAAGGAAATTAGTCCTAAATATTCACTGGAAGGACTGATGCTGAAGCTGAAACTCCGATACTTTGGCCACCTGATGTGAAAAAGCAACTCTTTGGAAAGACCTTGATGCTGGGAAAGATTGAAGGTGGGAGGAGAAGGGGATGGTTGGATGACATCACCTACTCAAGAGTTTGAGTAGGCTCTGGGAGTTGGTTGATGGACAGGGAAGCCTGACATGCTGCATTCCATGGGGTCTCAAAGAGCTGGACACAACTGAGTGACTGAACTGATAATACTGAACCTCGCTGATTTTGAAATCAGGAGCATGAATCCTCTGACTTTGTTATTTTTGAAATGATTTTGTCTATTTGGAATCCCTTGAAATTGCATGTAAATTTTGGGGTGGTTTTTTAATCCTCTGCAAAAACTGCCTTTAGGATTTTGACAGGGATTGTATTAAATTTGTAAATCACTTTGGATAGTATGGACCTCTTAACCATGCTAAATCTTCTAGTCCATGAGCATGGAATGTCGTTCTGGTTATTTGTGTCTGACATAGTTTTGTAGTTTTCAGTATACAAGTCTTTGACCCCTTTGGTTAGGCTTATTCCTAAGTATTTTTTATGTTAAGTGTTTTTTTGTGTTTTATTCTTTTTTATTCTATTCTAGATGGAATTATTTTTTAAATTTCCTTTTCAAATTGTTCGTTATATTGTGTAGAAACACAAGTGATCTTGTGTGTTGATTTTGCATCCTTCAGCTTTGTTAAACTTGTTTATTCTAGCGATGTGAAATTTGTAGTGTTTTCTAAATATAAGATCGTGCCATCAGCAGGTAAAGATTTTATTTTTTTCTTTCCAATTTGGATGCCTTTGAAGAATTTTTCTTAGCCGATTGTCCTGACTAGAACTTCGAGCACTGAGTTACATAGAAGTGGTGAAAGTGGGCATCTTTGCCTTGTGCCTTAGAGAAAAGTTCTCAGTCTTTCACCATTGAGAGAGATGTTTGCTGTGGGTTTTTCATAAACAGCCTGTGTTATACTGAGGTCATTCAGGATAAATTATCCACTCAGTAAGCAGTTAATACAACTTTATAACGTATATATATAATATAAATATAAATAACATATATATGATATAAAACCTATCCTTTTCCCAAAAAAAGATTTTGGTGATAAGCTTAACCCTCTTCCCCCACTTTTTTTTTTTTTCCTTTGGTCTTTGTGAGAGGTCATCTTGTCTAACTCATTTAGGTGAAATGTTTTTTTTTTTTTTTTTTTTTATATATATATATTTTTTCACAGTGTCATGAAACAGATTTCCAAAACCTTTATCTTGCAAATCTGAAACTCTGTACCCCTAAAACAACCTATCCCCCACTCCTCAGTCCCTAGTAACCACTATTCTGTCTGTTTCTATGAATTTGACTCCTTTAGATACCTCATATAAATGGAATCACTTTGTCTCTTTGCGACTGGCTTGTTTTACTTAGCATTAGGTCTTCAAGGTTTACCCACGCTGTGCACATAACAGGACTGCCTTCCTTTTTAAGGGTGAATAATATTCCATCATCTATATGCCACGTTTTGTTTATCCATTCATTTGTCAGTGAACATACAGGCTGCTTCCACCTCTTAGCTATTGTGAATAGTGCTGTTATGAATATGGGTATGTAAACATCGCTTTAAGGCCCTTCTTTGAATTCTTTTGGACATAGACTCAGAAATGGGATTGCCAGATCATATGGTAGTTTCATTTCGTTTTTAATTTTTGGAGAAACTTTCATACTGTTTTCCATACCAGCTGCACCACTTTACAGTCCTGTTAAGAGGGTTACAAGAGTTTGAGTTTCTCCACATCCTCATCAACACTTGTTGTTTTCTGTGTTTTGGATAGTAGTCATCCTGACCGGTGTGAGGTGATACTGTGACTTTGATTTGTATTTTGCTAATGATTGGTTATATGGAGCATCTTTTCATTGCTTTCCTGCCACTTGTATGTCATCTTTGGAGTGATGTCTGTTTAAAGTCCTTTATGCATTTTTAAATTGAGTTAATTTGATTCTTCTTGTTGAATTATAGAAATCCATTATTCTGGATGTTAACTCCCTATCAAGTACATGATTTACAGGTATTTTCTCCCTTTTCATATGTGCCCTTTTCATTCTTTTGATGGTGTTTTTTGATGCACAGAAGTTGTTAAAGTATGATGTGTCCTATTTGTTGATTTTGGTTTTGTTGCCTGTGCTTTTGGTATCAGAACTAAGAAATCATTGCCAACTCCAATGTTATGAAGACTTTCCTCTATGTTTTCTTGTAGGAGTTTTATAGTTTTAGACCTTACATCTAAATCTTTAATACCTTTTAAGTTAATTTTTTGTATATGGTGTAAGATAAAGTTCCAACTTCATTTTTTGTGTGTAGAAAACCACACTTCTCAGCACTGTTTTTTGAAGGAACTTTTCCTTTCCCCATTGAGTGCTTTTGGCACCCTTAAAGATCATTTGACCATATATATGAAAGGAAGGATTTCTGGGCTCTCAGTTTTACTCCGTTGGTCTTCGTGTCTGTTTTTATGCTAGTACAACATTGTGATTACCGTAGATGAAAGTGAAAGAGGAGAGTGAAAAAGTTGCCTTAAAACTCAACATTCAGAAAACTAAGATCATAGCTATGAAGACTTTCCTCTATGTTTTCTTGTAGGAGTTTTATAGTTTTAGACCTTACATCTAAATCTTTAATACCTTTTAAGTTAATTTTTTGTATATGGTGTAAGATAAAGTTCCAACTTCATTTTTTGTGTGTAGAAAACCACACTTCTCAGCACTGTTTTTTGAAGGAACTTTTCCTTTCCCCATTGAGTGCTTTTGGCACCCTTAAAGATCATTTGACCATATATATGAAAGGAAGGATTTCTGGGCTCTCAGTTTTACTCCGTTGGTCTTCGTGTCTGTTTTTATGCTAGTACAACATTGTGATTACCGTAGATGAAAGTGAAAGAGGAGAGTGAAAAAGTTGCCTTAAAACTCAACATTCAGAAAACTAAGATCATAGCATCCAGTCCCATCACTTCATGGCAAATAGATGGCGAAACAATGGAAACAGTGACAGACTTTATTTTGGGGGATTCCAAAATCACAGCAGATGGTGACTGCAGCCATGAAATTAAAAGACACTTGCTCCCTGGAAGAAAAGCTAAGTCCAACCTAGATAGCATATTCAAAAGCAGAGACATTACTCTGCCAACAAAGGTCTGTCTAGTCAAGGCTATGGTTTTTCCAGTAGTCATGTATGAATGTGAGAGTTGGACTATAAAGAAAGCTGAACGCCGAACAATTGATGCTTTTGAATTGTGGTGTTGGAGAAGACTCTTGAAATTCCCTTGGATGGCAAGGCGATCCAGTCAGTCAATCCTAAAGGAAATTAGTCCTAAATATTCACTGGAAGGACTGATGCTGAAGCTGAAACTCCGATACTTTGGCCACCTGATGTGAAAAAGCAACTCTTTGGAAAGACCTTGATGCTGGGAAAGATTGAAGGTGGGAGGAGAAGGGGATGGTTGGATGACATCACCTACTCAAGAGTTTGAGTAGGCTCTGGGAGTTGGTTGATGGACAGGGAAGCCTGACATGCTGCATTCCATGGGGTCTCAAAGAGCTGGACACAACTGAGTGACTGAACTGATAATACTGAACCTCGCTGATTTTGAAATCAGGAGCATGAATCCTCTGACTTTGTTATTTTTGAAATGATTTTGTCTATTTGGAATCCCTTGAAATTGCATGTAAATTTTGGGGTGGTTTTTTAATCCTCTGCAAAAACTGCCTTTAGGATTTTGACAGGGATTGTATTAAATTTGTAAATCACTTTGGATAGTATGGACCTCTTAACCATGCTAAATCTTCTAGTCCATGAGCATGGAATGTCGTTCTGGTTATTTGTGTCTGACATAGTTTTGTAGTTTTCAGTATACAAGTCTTTGACCCCTTTGGTTAGGCTTATTCCTAAGTATTTTTTATGTTAAGTGTTTTTTTGTGTTTTATTCTTTTTTATTCTATTCTAGATGGAATTATTTTTTAAATTTCCTTTTCAAATTGTTCGTTATTATTGTGTAGAAACACAAGTGATCTTGTGTGTTGATTTTGCATCCTTCAACTTTGTTAAACTTGTTTATTCTAGCGATGTGAAATTTGTAGTGTTTTCTAAATATAAGATCGTGCCATCAGCAGGTAAAGATTTTATTTTTTTCTTTCCAATTTGGATGCCTTTGAAGAATTTTTCTTAGCCGATTGTCCTGACTAGAACTTTGAGCACTGAGTTACATAGAAGTGGTGAAAGTGGGCATCTTTGCCTTGTACCTTAGAGAAAAGTTCTCAGTCTTTCACCATTGAGAGAGATGTTTGCTGTGGGTTTTTCATAAACAGCCTGTGTTATACTGAGGTCATTCAGGATAAATTATCCACTCAGTAAGCAGTTAATACAACTTTATAACGTATATATATAATATAAATATAAATAACATATATATGATATAAAACCTATCCTTTTCCCAAAAAAAGATTTTGGTGATAAGCTTAACCCTCTTCCCCCACTTTTTTTTTTTTTCCTTTGGTCTTTGTGAGAGGTCATCTTGTCTAACTCATTTAGGTGAAATGTTTTTTTTTTTTTTTCTTTCTGTCCCCCCTCCAGTGACTTGAAAGAACTAGAATGATTGTGTCAGCTGTTGCTAGGATCTAGCAACATTATTGGAGAAGGCAACCCCACTCCAGTACTCTTGCCTGGAAAATCCCATGGGTGGAGGAGCCTGGTAGGCTGCAGTCCATGGGGTTGCAAAGAGTCGGACACGACTGAGCGACTTCACTTTCATGCATTGGAGAAGGAAATGGCAACCCACTCCAGTGTTCTTGCCTGGAGAATCCCAGGGGTGGGGAGCCTGGTGGGCTTCCGTCTATGGTGTCGCACAGAGGCGGACATGACTAAAGTGACTTAGCAGCAGCAGCAGCAACATTATGTCTTAGTGGAGCAATAAGAATTGGTTAACTGGAACATCCATAATTCTTGAACATATTTTCCTAAAATAGACCTATCTTAACTCAGTCTGATAGGTTTGTTTTTGAAAATGACATGTAAACCAGGTATAAATCATGTTAAATGTTCTTGCTGAAGTTTTTATTCTTTTCTAATGGTTCTTGGTGCTGTTATTTCGTTATTTTGACCCAGAAATCTTTTGTGAGAGGTGATTTTTATGTCCCTGGAGTAGTTTGCCATTCCATTTTTTTCTCCTTGACTGTCTCTATCAGAAGTAATAAGGTATGTCTAGGACCCCCCTGTTGCTCTCTGTACAGAAAACTCTGAACTTGGTTTATTTCTTCTGTGTAAGGAAACTAAGAAGCAAATTACTGAAGGACTGCATGGGTACCCTGTTGGCACTGGAGTCCCAAAGGGGTCCAATTTGACTTTGGTGTTTGACAAGGTTGAAAGGGGCCACTTTGAGTTAGAAACTGATTTGATTTGTAGGTTTTTGTTTATTTTTAAGGCAGGTTTGTTAACTTATCTCCAGTTCAGCTCAGTTGTGTCCATATCTTTGCGACCCCATGAACTGCAGCTTGCCAGGCTTCCCTGTCCATCACCAACTCCCAAAGCTTGCTCAAACTCATGTCCATCCAGTTGGTGATGCCTTCCAACCATCTCATCCTCTGTCATCCCCTTATCCTGTTTTCAATCTTTCCCAGCATCAAGGTCTTTTCCAATAAGTGAGTTCTTCACATCAGGTGGCCAAAGTATTGGAGTTTCAGCTTCAGCATCAGTCCTTCCAATGAATATTCAGGACTGATTTCTTTTAGGATGTTCTGGTTGGATCTCCTTGCAGTCCAAGGGACTCTCAAGAATCTTCTCCAACACCACAGTTCAAAAGCATCAGTTCTTCAGCACTCAGCTTTCTTTATAGTCCAACTCTCACATTCAGACATGACTACTAGAACAACCATAACTTTGACTAGAGAGACCTTTGTCAGCAAAGTAACGTCTCTGCTTTTTAATATGCTCTCTAGGTTGGTCATAGCTTTTCTTCCAAGGAGCAAGCATCTTTTAATTTCATGGCNGGCCTCACATCTGCTGCCCTTGGGAGGTGTGCACTGAGCTTCCTGCGGGTTTTCTCTCTCCCTTTGGGGATTCTGTGACGTTCCAGTCTGGGATGTGTCCAACTCTCTGCAGCCCGCCGGGCTCCTCTCTCCGTGGGCTTCTCCAGGCAGGAATTCTGGAGTGGGTTGCCATGCCCTCCTCCAGGCATCTTCCTGACCCAGGGATCTAACCCGTGTTTCTTATGTCTCCTGCACTGACAGACGAGTTCTTTACCGCTAGCACCGCCTGGGAAGCCTTCTGGAATGTACCGTCCGCATCTCTTTCCCAGCACTCATACAGGAAGCCACCCTCCTCTGCAGCCATCACGTGTAAGCAAGACCACAAGCCAGGAGGCAGGGCTGCAAAACCTACCCTCCAAAACCAAAGTCCATCATTGCTGTCTCTGGGCTTGAGAAGCAGGATCTTCTCTTTTCTTATATTTCATGACAGAATCCCTTTTGCACTCCCCTTTGTACTCAGTGTTCTGGGTAATGGTGTGTCAGAGATGACAAGTTTAGAAAAGGAGAGGAGAGAGGCAGACAGAAAGGGGAAACAGGAGAGCTTTGGTGCCAGCAAGAGCGGAGTTCAAATCCTGCCTCTACCACTGACTGTCGTGTAACCTCGGGCCCTCTGATTCCAGTAAGAACACCTAACTTCATAGGACTGTTGTGAGGATAAAATGTGCCAAAATGCTGGAAGAATTGAAAGTGCAACATAACACATGCAGCATGCCTAGTCTGGCCTCTGGCAGCCAGCTGGTATTAGACAGTGGTAATCATAAGGAATCCATTTTTATGATTCAAATCTGAGACGATGATAGATGAAACCAAATGGATGTTCCCTGTCGTCAAACCCAAGGTCGGTTTCTGCCTGTTGCGCCCGCCCTCCCGCCTCTCACTGTATCCCAGACGCTGGGTTCCCACCCACCAGCTCTCCTCTGTGCTCCCTTGGTATGAGCACTCTCCCCAGAGGCCTGTTCCGAGTCCTCTTCCCGACTTTGCTGTCCCTCTCCTGGTGAGCCGCTTCCTCCTGGGGCTCTAAAGGTGCCTATAGTTTAAAGACTCTACAGACGACCTGCTAGTCTGCCCATGGAGACGTCAGGCCACCACCTCACAGCCCACATAGTCACAGTCAAAAGGGCCAGCTTTTCTGCCCCCCATTCTGAGTCTCTCATTTCAGTCAGTGGCACACCAGCCTGTCAGCCGTTCGTTCATCATCAAGTCCTTCCTCCAGCTGGTCAGATCTATTTCTGCGATGCATCTGACTTCTTTAGGTCTCATTTCCGTAGCCTCTTTCTCTTCTCTTTCTTTCTTTCTTTGTGTGTGTGTGTGTGTGTGTGTGTGTGTGTGTGTGTGATCTTAGGTCCCTGTCCTCCCTGCAGTGGAGTGCAGAGTCTTAACCACTGGGCCGCCAGGGAAGTCCCTGACCTTCTCTTAAAGAGAGTCCAGGAGCTTGGCTCTTCACTGCTAGAAGAAACCCAGGATCCTGCCTAATCTGGCCCCAGCCTACCTGACACACTCATCTCCCTGTACCCACCTGTGTTAGATTCATATCAGAGGACCTGCCATCCTTGAGCAGGAAACAGTCCCTTGCCTTCCCCCAGGCTGATTCCTGAACTGGGGCTGAAGTCAGTAGTGGTCTGAAGGCAAATTTTACCAAGTGGCCTGGCTTAGCTTTGGAAGATGAGTGGGGAGATGAAACCACTGTCAAGTGGTGTCACTCAGTAATTGTCTGCCTGCTTAGGGAAGGCAAGCAGCTGGCGATAAGGCTGGCCCTTCACCGCACTTGTCACCTCCATCCCCATAATGAGCCCTGTTCACTGCCCCCTAATACCGCCCGCTCTGTGGGACCCCTTCTATGTGCTGTCTTGACACTGCCTTCCTCCCCTGCGGCCTGTCCTTCTGGAGGTCAAGGACGCCGATTCCAGCCGTACACTCCTTACAGCCTAAAGACTCATCTGACTACCCTGACTCGGGCTGTTAAAGTTGGGCCTCGTAATGAAGCGCTGGAGGCCATGCAGAACTGTCCTGCATGCAGGCACCATGACTGGGAGGCGACTTCAATTCAATAGGAGTTAATTACACTTTGACTGTTGAAATCTCTCCCGAATCACTACAGCAGAAGGATGGAATGAACCCAGCCACATTGGGTGAAAGATCAGGTCCCCGGAGGGTTCTTCCCCTCTTTGGAGATTGGGTGCAGAAGGCTGAGCTAATCTTAGCGTTCAGCTCACAGTCCTCAATTCACCTGCCCCCGCCCCTACTCCAGCCCCCAGCCAGAAGCACCCGTTCTGGCCGGTTGACTGGGCCCTGGACGTGTGTTGGGGATGGGGCGTGGGGGGCACTGTTCACTGTGTGTAGCTATCTTCAGTGAGCGTAGTCTCCTGCGTTGCAGGCAGATTCTTCACCGCGAGAGCCCCTGGGAAAGCCCCGGAGATGCATCTAGAAACTTACATCTTACCAGCAAGGGAACCAGGTTTCCTCTGCATGTTCTTCTGAGAGTCTGTTTCCAGAATAGCCTGCATTCTTTCCCTTCCCAGCCTCACCGCCGACTCATCGCTCATTTTTTTAAAAGCTTTACACATTTTAGGGTTTGAACTGTTTTATTGGTTTGTTGGCGGCGCTAGAGCTCTGCTGCTGCACTCGGGCCCTCCTGGTTGGGGCGAGCGGGGCTACTCCGTGTTGTGGTGCACGGGATTCTCACTGGGCGGCTTCTCTCGTGGCGGGCCACAGGCTGCAGGAGTTGCAGGTCTTGGGCTCTAAAGCATGAGCTCCGTGGTTGACACAGGGGCTTAACTGCTCTGTGGTGTGTGGGATCTTCCCGGAGCAGGGATTGAACCCACGGCCCCTGCGCTGGCAGGCGGATTCTCATCCACTGGGCCACCAGGGAAGTCCCCACTCATCTTCAGTTGTCCTAGTCTGGGGATCACTGAATCTCCTATAAAACAGGTGAGATTTAGGCAGACTTTGACTGTAACAAACCCTCGGTATAATTCATTTGCGCTGATAACACCACAGATTTATTTATTGTACACAGGCCTTTGCTGCTACAGGAAAGCTACATAGAAAAACTTAGATTTATTGATCCTTAAGTTTCTCTACCCACCACCTTTGAAAACTGTTCAATGGGCTGGTGCAGATCGCCCCCTGGCGGCAGGAGAAAGGCACCAGCCCTGCTCTCTCTGTTCGTTCCAGTTCTCTCCAGATGATTTTAGTCTTTTCTTCGCCGGTGCCTCTTGCGTTCTCCCAGCCACAGCATTCTCTCTGCAACAGCACAGACTCGCAGCCACTCACCCTCATCGCATTCCTCACGCCCAGCAGTCTGGCTGCTCCCTGCTGCGCTGAAGTCGCTTGGACAGAAGTAGCTGGTGGACCCCCGGTCTGAACGTCCTCATACTCAACAAGGAAACGTCTCTGCTGCTGCATTGGGTCCCCCTCTCCGAATCATGCTTAGAATGCCCTTTCTGAGGCTCACAGGATCCACGGTGTCCTGGTTTTCTTCCGCCTCTGTCATCCTCACTTCTGCTTCTGTGTGACCCTCTCGCTGCCCATCCTAAACGTTTGAGCTCCCGATCTTTTTCCTTCCTCCTTGTCTTCACTTAGGGGCTTCCTGTGTAACTCAGTTGGTAAAGCATCTGCCTGCAATGAGGGAGACCTGGATTCAGTTCCTGGGTCAGGAAGCTCCCCTGGAGAAGGAAATGGCAACCCGCTCCAGTATTTTTGCCTGGAGAATCCCATGGACAGAGGAGCCTGACAGGTTCCAGTTCATGGGATCACAAGAGATGGATACAACTTGGTGCTATCTCTTACCTTTCCTGTCTTCATCTGCTGCCTGTCTCACCCCCTCACATAGTTTCAACCATCACCTGCCTGGACGCACGTGTCTGAGAACCTGCCTTTCTGGTCCAGCACTCTCCCCTGCACGCTTGATCATGTATCTACCTGCCTCCAGCATTTTCTCCTCCAGGTGCTCCAGAGGCCAGCCACTCAGACACGACACGTCCGAAATGGAAGTCCTCCCCTCTACCCTGTCCCCCAGCTCCCGCTGCGCACCCCCATCTCTGCGGCCAGCACCGCCATCTCCCTCCCCCGTCGTCCTGGACTGCCCCTGTCCTCTCACTGTCTGTTGTGTGTTGAATTCTGTTCTCCAAAAAAGGGTTTGAAATCCGAAGGCCTTGATAAGAAATAGGGTTTTTGCAGATACATTAAAATGAAGTCATGCTAGGTTTCCCGGTGGCTTAGACGGTTAAGAATCTGCCTGCAGTGCTGGAGACTCTGGTTAAATCCCTGGGTCAGGAAGATCCCCTAGAGAAGGGAATGACAATCCACTCCAGTATTCTTACCTGGAGAATCCTTACAGTCCATGGGATCGCAGAGTCGGACACACTTGAGTGATTAACACTTCATACTAGGCTAGGTTGGGGCCCTTATTTGAGTATAACCACGGTCCCGATAAGGACCCCAGAAAAGAGAAACACAGGGGAAGGTCGGTGACCACGGAGCAGAGACTGGAGTGATGCAGGTACAAGCCTGGGAATGACCAGGACGCTCAGCCACATCCAGGAGCTGAGATGAGGCAAAGGTGGAGTCTACCCAGCATCTCAGCGGGAGCATGGCCCAGCTGACACGTTGAGTCTGAACTTCAGGTCTCCGGAACTGTGAAAGGATACATTTTCCTTGTCCAAAGTCCCCCACTTGGTAGAGCTTTGTTATGGCAACCCTGGAATCAAATCCACTGTCCAGGCCTCAACATCCCTGGCTTGGCCTCCCGTGTGGACCTCAACATCAGCCTTGTAACTATTTGCCTGGCCTCCAGGCTGATCCAGGCACGTTCCACACGCACGGCCAGAATGATTCATCAGAAATGCAGGTTTGTCCTGAGACCCGCCAACTGCCCAGCCTGTCCCAGCTACTCTGTTCCCATGAGACCCAGAACAGCCTGGTGTTTGCTGATGAAATGGACTCAACCTGTATGCCCTCCACCCTCCTCCGTGTGGCCAGTTCCATCCATCCCAGGTGTCACTGGCCTGTGTCCCGCACTGGGGTCCCCAGCTCTTGGAAAGCACACCCCACCCCAGTGCTCACTGTCTGTCCTGATCTTGTAGGAACCCTCAGCCTATGAATTCTGAGTGCCTGCCATAAAACCAGGCCTTGATGGGCCTTCCCTGGGGATCTAGTGGCTAAGACTCTGTGCTCCCAATACAGGGGGCCCAGGTTAAATGCCTGGTCAGGGGACTATATCCCACACGCCTCAACTAAAGACCCTGCATGCTGCAGTGAAGAGCAAAGATCCCACGTGCTGCAGCTAAGGCCCAGCGCAGCCAAATAAATAAATATTAAGTAAGAAAACAGGCACTGGGTGGCTACGCTGTAAAGCTTTGTGAACCTGACCTTGAAATCTGAAATGTCCAGGGCCCAAGCCTCAGGCTTTGGTGAAATAACAAGAGATACCATCGGCTGGGGCCAGTGTCAAAGCCACCCTCTGCCAACAGCCTCGGGCCCTGGAGACTGGAGCAGACAGGCATCTTTGTTCACTGCATCCGATTCCCTCCTTTCCGAGAAAGAAGACCGTCTGTGGCTCCATCGTGGGGCTGCTTGGTCCTGCATACACCCACAACTTGAGCGGATTTAGACTTTCTAGAGCCCTGGGCACTCAGACTCCTGGAGGTCTCATCACCCAACACGCTCAACACAATCAAAGGCACCCCACATCTGACATCAAAGGTTTTTCCCATAAAAGTTCAGCAGCTGTGATTTATCTTCATTGCCTCCGTGCATGCCCAGGAAACTTCACAAAGAAAATTAAACCTAAAAATGGTCACGCCACAGTAATGAGATGTTCACAAACAGAACATTAAGCAATTAATAAAGTGTTACATTTATTAATACTACTGTTATTAGTGATTTCATTGGATTTCCATTTTATGAGTTTTCTTTCTTATTTTCCCAGGGTTTTCAGCAGCTCCAGGCCTTGGGGTCTCTGCTCATTGGGACGGAAGAGCCAAGGGAAAGGAAGCTCGCGTCCTCAGAGAGGAACCCGGTAAGTGGAAGGCTGCAGCTGCGAGCGCCGGGCTCTGGGCAGGCTGGGAGCAGGCGGGCTTTGTCCTGGGCAGTGGGCCTGACGGGTCAATACCTGAGACACCAAGGGCGTCCTTCTGTGTCACCATGCCAGGCAGAAGACAAGATCTACCCCTGGAAGGGAGGAGGCCAGAGCTCAGGGCCTTGCTGTCCCTTCAGGAGGGGGATCCTGTGAAAGGAGAGGCCGAGGGATGTCCAGGACTCTGCACAGAGCTGTGCCCCGAGGTCTCAGCACTGTGCTGAGACCCGCTGCAGCTCAGAGCAAGAGGCTCCCGGTGGCTTCGGGGCGGGGAGGAGGGAGAGTGGGGGCCGTGAGCACAGGCTTGGGCCGCAGGCAGACTCGGTCAGTGTCCCAGAGGGGCTGTGAGATCATCTTATTTATTTATGGTGGCTGGGTCTCCGTCGCCGCGCAGGCTTTTCTGGAGTTGCGGCGAGCAGGGGCCACTCTCCAGATGCGGCGCGTGGGCTTCTCGCTGCAGCGGCTACTCTTGTTGCAGAGCGCAGGCTTGAAGACGTGAGGACTTCAGCAGCTGTGGCTCGTGGGCTCAGCTGTCGTGGCGCCCAGGCTCCGTTGCTGCAGCACAACAGCCTAGTAGCCCCAGGGCATGTGGGACCTTCCCACCAGGGATCGAACCCGTGTCTCCTGCATTGGCAGGCGGATTCTTTACCACTGAGCCACCAGGAGGCCCTATTTAAAAAAAAAAAAAAAAAGTTTGTTTTTGTTTATTTGGCTACACCAGGTCTTCGTTGTGCCATGCATGTGGAATCTCAGTCACGGCTGAGATTCTCCTCTGCCCTTTTGCGAGCCTTGCAAAGACATTCCTAGCTTCTAGCTTTACTGTCCATGAAAGAGCAGGCTGCTGTGAGGCATGACTGGTGCCTTACTGGCCTCAGCTCCGCTACTGCCTTTCCATTTGATCTAGGACCCAGGCTTACTTGGAGAGGGGTCAGGGTCGGGTTGTTTCCAAACTGCCAAGGGCTACAGCAGTGAGAGTTCTGTCAGAGGTAAGGGAAGAGCAATTGGATGGATTCTCAAGCTGTTACTTGAGAATCTAATTCTTTAACCAGGGGTTGAACCCAGGCTCCCTGCACTGGGCGTGCTGAGTCTAAGCCACTGGACCACCAGCGAAGTCCCTACCGGGCGAGTTCTTCAAGAGATGTTTTACCTCAGGCAAGTTTCTGAATCTCTCTTGTGCCTTATCTGTAAAATGGGAATATTTCAGAGTTATTGTAAAGTGTGGGGGATAATTTAGAACAAATCAATGGTCTGGGAAGTTCCTCAAAAAGTGAAACTTAGAATTACTATATGGCACATCAGTCCCACTCTAAGGTATATACCCCAAAGAATGAAAAATAGGGACTCAAACATTTGTACCCAAATATTCATACAATAGCCCTGTTGTTGTAGGGCTAGCAACAGTTACCAACAGGTAGGAAAACCCCAAATATCCATCAGTGGATGAATGGATCAACTAAACAGATCCATACAATGCAAAGTTATTTGGCCATGAAAGGAGTGCTACAACACAAACGAGCCTCAGTAATGTGCTAAATGAAATAAACCAGATCAAAAGGGCAAATATCATGATTACATTTATATGAAATACCTAGAATAGACTAATCCTTGGAGATGGAAAGTAGACCAGAGTCTGTAAGGGAAGAAGGGAAGGGCCATGGGGTTTCTACTTGGGACGATGAAAATGTTTTGGGTTAGAATAATGGTGATGGTTGCACACCTTTGTGAATGTACTAAAGCCCCTGAAGCACACACTTTAAAAGGATGAATTTTATAATAGCTGAGTTCCAGCTCAACAAAAAGCTAGAACAATATTGCTCCAGTGTGTGTGTATGTGTGTGCGCGCAAGCACCCAGTCATGTTCTACTCTGTGAGACCCCATGGACTGTAGCCTGTAGCCAGGGTCCAGTGTCCGTGGGGATTCTCCAGGCAAGAATACTGGAGTGGGTTGCCATTTCCTCCTCCAAGGGGTCTTCCTGACCCAGGGATCGAAGCTAAATCTCTTGCATCTCCTGCATTGGCAGGTGGATTCTTGACCACTGAGCCACCTGGGAAGCCCATTGCTCTAGTACTTACAATCAAGCAACTTACAAAACCAATAAAGTTGAATCATAGGGTGAAAAAAGCCAGACTCCAGTGCACCGGGTGCCCTCCAAGGACACATCAGTTCTTCACATGTGACCTTGAACTGTCCCCCCTCCCCGGCTGCGCTTGAGGGAAGAAGGAGTAAGCCTCTATCTCACTGCAGGGGCCAAAAGGAAGTCTGATAACACCTCCTCCATGACTTTCTCAGAAAAGCATCTTATTTCCAGCTGCTTGATCAGCTCCAGCCATCTTCCCGAGGGGACCCCAGTGCTGCACATGGGTGAAATGGACATTCAGGTGCATTCACCTGATTGATAAAAATGCTGTAAAAATGCTCACCAAACTCAGGAGACAAAAGAACACTGTGGGAGCTTCAGGAAAGAGTTAGGAAATATAGGAAAGAAACAAAAGATTTATTTTATCTTTATTTAACTTATTTTTAAAAATCAGCATTCCTTGGTTTTTAAAAAAATATTTATTTGTATTTATTTATTTTGGATGTACCTAGTCTTAATTGTGGCATCTGAGATCCAGTTCCCTGACCAGGAAGCAAACCCAAGTCCCCACATTGGGAGTGCAGAGTCTTAGCCACTCGACCGCCAGGGAAGTCCCTAATTTTTATTTTATATAGAACGATAGTTGATTTACAATGTTGTGTTTCAAATATCCAACTAAGTGACTCAGTTATACATACATCCATTCTTTTCTTTTCATATAGTCATTCTTTTTCAGGTTCTTTCCCATTACAGAATATTGAGTAGAGTTCCCTGTGCTAGACAGTATATCCTTGTTGATGACCTATATTTTTTGGTAATTTTTATTGGCATATAGTTGCTTTACGATGTTGTGTTAATTTCTGCTGCGTGGCAAAGTGAATCGGCTACTCATATACACGTATCCCCTCTTGTTTTGGATTTCCTTCCCATTCAGGTCACCACAGAGCCCTTTGTGCTGGACAGTAGGGTCTCCCTAGTTATCTGATGAGAATCGTCTCTTTTTATATATCCTGGTGTGTGTGTGTTAGGCTTCCTGCTGGCTCAGACAGTAAAGAATCTACCTGCCTGCGAGGCAGGAGATAGATTAATCCCCAACTCCTAACTCATCCCTCCCCTCCGTGTTTCCCCTTTGAAGTCTGAATCAGTTTCTGTTTTGTAATTAAGTTCATTTATGTCGTTTTTTTCTTAGATGCCACATATAAGTGACATCGTATGACATTTGACTGACTTCAAATGATAATTCCTAGTTGCATCCATGCTGCTGCAAATGGCGTGGTTTCACTTTTACGGTTGAGTGGTTTTCCACTGTGTATGTACCACAGCTTCTTTATCCGGCCCTCTGCCCGTGGACATTTCGGTTGCTTCATGTCTGGGCTGTTGTGAATAGTGCTACCGTGAACACTGGGGTATATGTGTCTTTTTGAATTATGGTATTCTCAGGAGATATGCCCAGGAGTGGGATTGCTGGATCATATGGTAGTTCTATTTTTAGATTTTTAAGGAACCTCCATACTTTCATGCATTGGAGAAGGAAATGGCAACCCACTCCAGTGTTCTTGCCTGGAGAATCCCAGGGACGGGGGAGCCTAGTGGGCTGCCGTCTCTGGGGTTGCACGGAGTCGGACACGACTGAAGCGACTTAGCAGCAGCATCCTGTTCTCCGCCGTGGCTGTACCAGTTTACATTCCCACCAGCAGTGTAGGAGGGTTGCCTTTTCTCTGCACCCTCTGCTGTATTGTTTGTAGATCTTTTGCATGATGGCCATTATGACTGGTGTGAAGTGGTACCTCATTGTAGCTTTGATTGCATTTTTCTACTAATTAGTAATGTTGAGCATCTTTTCATGTGCTTTTTGGCCATACACACACACACACACACACACACATATATGTTTATCTTCTTTGGAGAAATGTCTGTTTAGATCTTCCACCAATTTGTTGATTGGGATTTTTTTCTTTTATGTTGAACTACATGAGCTGTTTTTATATTTTGGAGATTAACCCTTGTATCCTGCTACTTCACCAGATTCATAGATGAGCCCTGGGAGTTTTCTGGTGTGATCTTTAGGATTTTCTATATATAGCATCATGTCATCTGCACGCAGTGACGGTCTTACTTCTTCTTTTCCAATCTGAATTCCTATTATGTCTTTTTCTTCTCCGATTACTGTGGCTAGGCCTTCTACAACTATGCTGAATAAAGTGCTGAGGATGAAATCCTTCTCTGCTTCCTGATCATAGAGGAAATGCTTTCAGCTTTTTACTACTGAGAATGATGTTAGCTGTGGGTTTGTCCTGTATGGCCTTTATCTTGTTGAGGTAGGTTCCTCTCTGACCACTTTCTGGAGAGTTTTTTCCATAAATAGGTATTGAATTCTTTGAAAAGATTTTTCTGCATCCACTGAAATGATCATATGGTTTCTATTCTTCAGTTCCTTATAATGTAAGTATCACATTGATTGACTGATTTGTGTATGTTGAAGAATCCTTGCTTCCCTGGGATAAATCCCAGTTGATCATGGTGTGTGATGCTTTTAATGTGTTGTTGGATTCAGTTTGCCTGTATTTTGTTGATGATTTTTGCATCTGTGTTCATCAGTGACATTGGCCTATAAGTATCTTTTTTGTGGTATGTTTGTCTGGTTTTGGTATCAGAGTGATGGTGGCCTCATAGGATAAACTTGGGAATGTTCCTTCGTCTGCAGTATTTTGGAAGAGTTTCAGAAGGACAGGTGTTAGCTCTTCTCTAAATGTTTGAATTCATCTGTGAAACCATCTGGTCGTGGACTTTTGTTTATTGGAAAAATTTAAATTACAGTTTCAATTTTAATACTTGTGATTGGTCTGTTCATATCTTCTGTTTCTTCCTGGCTCAGTCTTAGAAGGTGGTACCTTTCTGAGAATTTGTCCATTGGGTATTTTGGAGGAATATAGTTGTTTGTAGTAGTTGCTTATGGTCCTTCATATTTCTGTCAGTTTTAACTTTTTTTTTATTTCTAATTTTAGTGATTTGAGCCCTCTCCCTTTCTTCTTGATGAGTCTGACTAAAGGTTTATCAATTTTGTTTATCTTTTCAAAGAACCAGCTTTTAGTTTCATTGATCTTTTCTATTATTTTCTTCATCTCTATTGCTTTTATTTCTACTCTGATCTTTATGATTTTTTTCCTTCTACTAACTTTGGGCTTCGTTTCTTCTTCCTCCTTCCTTACTTTAGGCGTAAGGTTGGTTTGAGATTTTTCTTGCTTCTTGAGGTAAGATTGTATAGCTATGAACATCCCTCTTAGAATTGATTTCAGTTGCTCAGTCGTGTCCGACTCTTTGTGACCCCATGAACTGCAGCACGCCAGGCCTCCCTGTCCATCACCAACTCCCGGAGTTGACCCAAACTCATGTCCATTGAGTACTCTTGCCTGGAAAATCCCATGGATGGAGGAGCCTGGTAGGCTGCAGTCCATGGGGTTNTTTTTTTTTTTTTTCTTTCTGTCCCCCCTCCAGTGACTTGAAAGAACTAGAATGATTGTGTCAGCTGTTGCTAGGATCTAGCAACATTATTGGAGAAGGCAACCCCACTCCAGTACTCTTGCCTGGAAAATCCCATGGGTGGAGGAGCCTGGTAGGCTGCAGTCCATGGGGTTGCAAAGAGTCGGACACGACTGAGCGACTTCACTTTCATGCATTGGAGAAGGAAATGGCAACCCACTCCAGTGTTCTTGCCTGGAGAATCCCAGGGGTGGGGAGCCTGGTGGGCTTCCGTCTATGGTGTCGCACAGAGGCGGACATGACTAAAGTGACTTAGCAGCAGCAGCAGCAACATTATGTCTTAGTGGAGCAATAAGAATTGGTTAACTGGAACATCCATAATTCTTGAACATATTTTCCTAAAATAGACCTATCTTAACTCAGTCTGATAGGTTTGTTTTTGAAAATGACATGTAAACCAGGTATAAATCATGTTAAATGTTCTTGCTGAAGTTTTTATTCTTTTCTAATGGTTCTTGGTGCTGTTATTTCGTTATTTTGACCCAGAAATCTTTTGTGAGAGGTGATTTTTATGTCCCTGGAGTAGTTTGCCATTCCATTTTTTTCTCCTTGACTGTCTCTATCAGAAGTAATAAGGTATGTCTAGGACCCCCCTGTTGCTCTCTGTACAGAAAACTCTGAACTTGGTTTATTTCTTCTGTGTAAGGAAACTAAGAAGCAAATTACTGAAGGACTGCATGGGTACCCTGTTGGCACTGGAGTCCCAAAGGGGTCCAATTTGACTTTGGTGTTTGACAAGGTTGAAAGGGGCCACTTTGAGTTAGAAACTGATTTGATTTGTAGGTTTTTGTTTATTTTTAAGGCAGGTTTGTTAACTTATCTCCAGTTCAGCTCAGTTGTGTCCATATCTTTGCGACCCCATGAACTGCAGCTTGCCAGGCTTCCCTGTCCATCACCAACTCCCAAAGCTTGCTCAAACTCATGTCCATCCAGTTGGTGATGCCTTCCAACCATCTCATCCTCTGTCATCCCCTTATCCTGTGTTCAATCTTTCCCAGCATCAAGGTCTTTTCCAATAAGTGAGTTCTTCACATCAGGTGGCCAGAGTATTAGAGTTTCAGCTTCAGCATCAGTCCTTCCAATGAATATTCAGGACTGATTTCTTTTAGGATGTTCTGGTTGGATCTCCTTGCAGTCCAAGGGACTCTCAAGAATCTTCTCCAACACCACAGTTCAAAAGCATCAGTTCTTCAGCACTCAGCTTTCTTTATAGTCCAACTCTCACATTCAGACATGACTACTAGAACAACCATAACTTTGACTAGAGAGACCTTTGTCAGCAAAGTAACGTCTCTGCTTTTTAATATGCTCTCTAGGTTGGTCATAGCTTTTCTTCCAAGGAGCAAGCATCTTTTAATTTCATGGCTACAGTCACCACCATCTGCAGTGGTTTTGGAGCCCCCAAAAATACTGTTTTCATTGTTTCCCCGTCTATTTGCCATCAAGTGATGGAACTGGATGCCATGATCTTAATTTTATGAATATTGAGTTTTAAGCCAACTTTTTCACTCTCCTCTTTCACTTTCATAAGGAATTTATTAATTCTAAAGCCAAACCGTGTATTTAAGAATTGTTGTCATTGCTTTCAGATTCTGGGATATATGGTTGAAAATAGTATCTAAATTTTTTTTGGAGAAAATTGTACTTTAAAATTAATTTAGTTGTTACAGTGGGCTTATTGGGAGTTTTTTGGTTATCAGAATGTGCTGGGCTTAAGTGAAAGTATGGTGATACATTTATTCATTCAATTGTTACTGACTTCCTAGTGTGTGTGGGGTGGGGGGAGGGGGGTGCACTGTTTTAAAAGATAGTGATGCACCAGTGAACTAAAATGTTGGCCAAAGCTTTGTTACTACAGGTGGAAGTAATACAGTAATCATGTGTGTGTAAAATAACATCTTTGCATATATAGGGTTTGTTTTTTTTTCCTTTCAGGTAAAGAAGACTTACTAGGCCTATTGGATTTAGGGGATCGCTTACATTTCTTAAAGGGTGGTCCAAATGTATGTGCCTACATGTGAGACACATGATGCCACAAAGCCACATGATTCTATGCCTTTGAAGTCCTTCTTCCTATCTTCTGTATCTCAGTTGGTTCTTCAACTTTCTATATCAAGGGCGACTGACCTGGATTTTAGGGTCTGATTTGTGAGTTAGAATTTGCCTGTGTGTGTTTTGATGAGGGGGAGTATGTCCATAGCCTTCCAAAAGGTTTTTAGAATTAATAATCATTCTTTAGGCCTTTGCCACTAATCTGGCATCGAGAATTCAAGCACTTTCTTCCTAAATCTTTATTGTCCATGTCAATCTTGTTAAGAATATACTCTGTTTCCAGAATATTTTGTTAATTTGAATAACACTAAATTCTGTCATGTAGTTGTTTTTGAAGCAAATAATGTCCATGAAAATATTCTATACACTTTGCTGAATCTCAGGTGCGAGGCAGTATATTAGTGTAGTTTAAGAACAAGGGATTAAGCAAACACAAACTCTTTTTGGATAGTAGTTAACCAGAAAAGTTAGCTAATTATTGCATATAGTTCATTCTGCTGTTAAATATAGTTTTATGGTGGTTAATATGCTTTAATCAGAATACTAGGTTGCAGAATTTTATTGTTTAATAAGATAATATTAAGAGCATAGTAAGTTTTTTTTTTAAGTCACTTTATTGTAATTACCTGAATATGTCTTGATAGAAATATAAATGCCTGTATGAGTCTTACCCAGATATTTTAAAGACAGGTGTGATCATTCAGAACTTGTTGACTGACATCACGTTAGTAGAATAAACAGCTTACCACCAAATTGATAGTCTTATTTTCTTTCAGTGATTGTGCACATCTGAATAATTAAAATCAGAATGTTTCAGACCTTTGACAAAGATTGTTACATATTGGATTAATTATTTGGTTTATTCAGTATCTTATTTATTAAGTATCTACCATTCATAATGTGGACTGGTGAATCTTATTCTGTGGCCATTAAGGACAGGTCAGGGAGGAATCCATGGGTGCACTCAATAAGCGTTTTTAAAGATTGAACTGGTAGATTTCTTGAGTAAGTGTATACACTTACTAATGTTACTCAGTTATATAGAAAGGATGGAAAAATGTTACAGTAACATTATTGTGAAGCTTTTCACACACACAAAAGTTGACAATAGTATAATGATCCTCATATCTATAGTTTCATTTGTACCCCTGTCTGCTTCCCCATTCCAGTGCTATTTTGAAGCAAACCCTAGACATCTTCCTGGAGAAGGGAAATGGCAACTCCTGTTCTTGCCTGGAGAATCCCATGGACAGAGGAGCTTGCAGGCTACAGTCTGTGGGGTCACAAGAGTCATTCACAAATTAGTGACTAAACCAAACGAACAGACCTCTTCAGTTCAGTTCAGTCATTCAGTTGTGCCTGACTCTTTGCGACCCCGTGGATGGCAGCATGCCAGGCTTCCCTATCCATCACCAACTCCCAGAGCTTGCTCAAAGTCATGTCCCATAGAGTCAGTGATGCCATCCAACCATCTCATCTTCTGTCATTCCTTTCTTCTCCTGCCTTCAATTTTTCCCAGCATCAGGGTCTTTTCCAAGGAGTCAGTTCTTTGCATCAGGTGGCCAAAGTATTGGAGCTTCAGCATCATCCTTTCCAATAAATATTCAGAGTTTATTTCCTCTAGGATTGACTGGTTTGATCTCCTTGCAGTCCAAGGGACTCTCAAGAGTCTTCTCCAACACCACAGTTCAAAAGCATCAATTCTTCGGTGCTCAGCTTTCTTCATAGTCCAACTCTCACATCCATACATGACTACTGGAAAAACCATAGCTTTGACTAGACAGACCTTTGTCAGCAAAGTAGTGTCTCTGCTTGTTAATATGCTGTCTGGGTTGGTCATAACTTTTCTTGCAAGGAAGGTGTCTTTTGATTTCATGGCTGCAGTCACTATCTGCAGTGATTTTGGAGCCCAAAAAAATAAAGTCTGTCACTGTTTCCATTGTTTCCCCATCTATTTGCCATGAAGTGATGGGACCAGGTGCCAC
>SJYX01015863.1:221845-238138 GCA_006410675.1 Oreotragus oreotragus
GTTCTAACTGTTGCTTCCTGACCTGCATACAGATTTCTCAAGAGGCAGGTCAGGTGGTCTAGTATTTCCACCTCTGAGAATTTTCTAGAGTTTGTTGTGGTCCACACAGTCCAAGGCTGTGACATAGTCAATAATGCAGAAAGAGATGTTTTTCTGGAACTCTCTTGCTTTTTTGATGATCCAGACATCTTACTTTATTTCATTTGCATATATTTTAGTATATATCTCCAAAAAGAAAGATACTTAAAAATACACAGCCACTGTACACACACACGCAATCACCAGAAATATAACTGAATCACTTTGCTGTATACCAGAAATTCACACAATATTGTAAATCAACCATACTCCAAAAAAAAGCCAGTATCACATCTAAAAGGAAAAAAGGAGTGTAATATAAATTTAAAATTCAAACTTTAAAATTATTGGTGAATTTGTAATATCTTTTATAATATCTTCCCAATTAATGGACTTGAGCACAAATAATATCATGAAGGATATGCAAACCTTTTAATAGTAATTGGAACCTTTGTGTTCAGGTTGGGAATTAGTTGTCTGAGGTATTGTTTTTTTTTTCTGCATTTATTTGAGTCTTGTCTGTAGACCTAAAAAGTATTTTTAGGTGCATAATAATTTAGGCTAGGGATATAAAATTAAGACAAATAAATATAGCTGAAAAGAATTATATGCTACATTCATAATTGTTGTTTAGTCACTAAATTGCAGCTGACTCTTGGAATTCCATGGACTGTAGCCTGCCAGGTTCTTGTGTCCATGGGATTTTTTAGCCACGAACACTGGAGTGAGTTGCCATTTCGTTCTTCAGGGGATCTTCCTGACCCAGAGTTTGGACCTGTGTCTTCTGTGTCTCCTGCATTGGCAGGCAAATTTTTTACAACTGCACCACTTGGAACCCCTACTCATGGTAGCCTTGTGTTAAAATGAAATTATTTTATAGATATCAAAATAACTGCATTGGGGGGGTAAAATCTTTTGTATTTAGTCCAATTGATCAAGGCTTGGGCTCTCTTTTATAGGCATGATATTGAGAAAATTTGTTGAACCAAAAGAGAAGCTTGTATTTTGCCGCCAAAGTCTAGAGTGGTATTTATGTTCCGAAAAATTGTGCCCTCAACCCTTTGTCTATCATGTTTAGAGAGTAAGAAGAAAATTGTTTTTCAGGGAGGTTTTTAGTAGCAGTATGTAGTTGCAAAATTTAGCTCTATTTAATGATTGGTCCAATCATAAAATAGCATATAGAGGCCGAAAATTCAATCCAGTAAATATGTGGACTGTGTTGTATGTAGTGAGATTATGAAATAACAGATAACCAGCCACACTATCGAAATCTTTTGCTGGCTGTGGTTTGATGCTGTCTGCTGGTAATTTTTTTTTTTTTTTTTACTGGCAGTTAAATGACCTGTCATTGGATAGAACTTCTGAGACAGTGGCAGGGATTTCAAGAATCTCCCTAATTTGACATACAATTTGTTGGCCTGAGCTGAAAACATTGTGAGTCTGAGTAGTTGGTCTAGAAACTTGAAAACCATTCTTTACCTCTCTCTCCCCAGGCCTGGATTGCTTGCTGTTTCTTGGCAGGGGCTGATCCTATCTCTTCACCACCCCATCCTATTTCAGGAGAAAGGGATAACTTTAACTTGATGTGCCAAGTAGAAGATAGGAGCCAGCTGTCTTAAATTTGTGTTATGCTGGTGTGCTTTGTTTCTGGGCTTTATTGCATTTTAACTACCAGCTCTTTTACTTTTCAGTTCAGTTCAGTTCAGTTGCTCAGTTGTGTCTGACTCTTTCCGACCCCATGAACCACAGCACGCCAGGCCTCCCTGTACATCACCAACTCCCGGAGGCTACCAAAACTCATGTCCATTGAGTCGGTAATGCCATCCAACCATCTCATCCTCTGTCGTCCCCTTCTCCACCTGCCCTCAGTCTTTCCCAGTATCAGGGTCTTTTCAGGTGGCCAAAGTATTGGAGTTTCAGCTTCAACATCAGTCCTTCCAATGAACACTCAGGACTGATCTCCTTTAGGATGGACTGGTTGGATTTCCTTGCAGTCCAAGAACTTGGAAACAGTCTCTCCATGTGCCAGGGATGCTGGATATTGGTTTCTTCTGACTTTTGATCACAGTGATGGGTACAATTTTTAGTTCACTCTAGTCATGTAAGTCTCTTGAACTAGATTCTGAAAGATCACTTTATTTAAATGGCACATAATTCTGGGCTTGAATATGGTTGAAGGATGTGCTGATAATAAGTCTTAACATTCTTCTTTATTCTTTAATTGAGGTTTTTGAAATAATTCATTTCTACATAAATACAAAAATGAAATTGAACCACAGTTATTAGTACTTGGACAGAGGAGCCTGGCGGGTTATAGTCCATGAGGTTGCAAAGAGTCCGACGCAACTGAGCAACTAAGCACAAACTCTACAAAAATGTTGAATCACTATGTTGTATACCTGAAATTTATAATAAGGCTCCTCTGTTCATGGAATTTTCCAGGCAAGAATAGTGGAGTGGGTTGCCATTTCCTTCTCCAGGGGATTTTCCCAAGTCAGGGATCGAACCAAGGTCTCCCACCTTGCAAGCAGATTCTTTACCATCTGAGCCACCAGGGAAGCCCCTGTTTATATAGAGTCCATTTAGAGCTATTATGAAATATTGGCTATATTTCCTGTGCTGTGCAATAAATCCTTGTAGCTTATTTTATACCTAGTAGTGACTTTTATTTTATTTTATACCTAGTAGTGACTTTTTAAAATAAGTTTCTTATGTAAACAATAAAGCCTAAATATTTCTGTGTGTGAAATGTGTACCATTTTGTGTTCTATTTTACCACTGAAAGGAGAGTTGATTTTGATAGTGTCCATAGTTCATTTAGTGTTTTTTAAGTGTGCTTTTTGCATGATGATTTTAAAGGTTGAATTATGAATTTTAGCTGTGATAGCTTACAGTGAACAGTGTTAGATTTGTGATCTCCGAAGAAGATCAGGGACCAGGCTTGATCACTCAAGAGCTTTTGTGTAGCGGAGTTTTGTTAAAGTGAAAAAGGGACAGAGAAAGCTTCCAACACAGACATCAGAGGGGGATAGACAATGCCTCCTGCTAGTCTTAGCAAAGGGAGCTATATACTTTTGTAATTGGTTATTACAGTAAATCAAAAGAATGTCTCAAAGTTGTAAAGGCCCACTCCCATAATATATATTTTAAAATAATGGGATTAGAACTAACAATAAAAAGATTTTATAAGACCCACTCCCACAATATACATTTTAAGATGACAGGATTAGTCAGAAGGTTCTCAAGAAGGAGAAACATGTCCTTAAGCAAGTAACATTCAGTTCAGTCACTCAGTCTTGTCTGACTCTGCGATTAATTGGTTATTACAGTAAATCAAAAGAATGTCTCAAAGTTGTAAAGGCCCACTCCCATAATATATATTTTTAAATAATGGGATTAGAACTAACAATAAAAAGATTTTATAAGACCCACTCCCACAATATACATTTAAGATGACAGGATTAGTCAGAAGGTTCTCAAGAAGGAGAAACATGTCCTTAAGCAAGTAGCATTCAGTTCAGTCACTCAGTCTTGTCTGACTCTGCGAGTCCACGGACAGTAGCACGCCAGGCTTCCCTGTCCATTACCAGTTCCCGAGCTTGCTCAAACTCATGTCTATCGAATCGGTGATACATTGTTGTTATATAATCCTTAATACACAGTTTAAGCTGAGTTGTTTTGTTGTGTAATCATCAGCTCTGGGCTTAATGAAAAAAACATATGTCCTTTTCTCCTCCTCCTCCTCCTCCAGGACCCCGGACTTCTTATCAACCTACCTAAGAATTGACTCTCAGTTACATTATATAAGCATATTTTCATATTTGAGAAATAGAAACCATTTATTGAGAAAAATTGGTGTTACAATTTTTAAGAAACTCTGGAGTAAACATATCAGTTTGTAGGTGGAATTACTTGAATCTCAAATGAAAGGAACTTTCATTTTAAATTGCATAAATTTTCATATCTTTTCTTCAAGTATACCCCGAATATTCTCATTCCATGTTGTGTTGTAATTATAGCAGCATTAAAAAGCTTTTGAATGGCATCAACTCAAGCTAAAGATTAGCTTTCCTTGTGTTTTATAAATCACAGTGCACTTGCTGACAGTCTGCAGTTTTCTGTTTTAAAATACCGAGGCTTCTGCTTGTGCAATCAGCTTTCCTTTGTTCTTTATTTCAGTGTCAAATGTCACCCTTTTTTCCCTTCTGATAGGAAATCATTCAGTTTTTAGAGTGTACTCAGTTCAGTTCGATTCAGTCACTCAGTCATGTTCAACTCTTTGAGACCGCATGGAATGCAGCACGCCAGGCCCACCTATCCATCACCAACTTGCTTGCTCAAACTCAGGTCCATCCACTATGTGATGCCATCCAACCATTTCATCATCTGTCATCACCTTCTCCTCCTGCCTTCAGTCTTTCCCAGCATCTGTGTCTTTTCCAATGAGTCAGTTCTTCACATCAGATGGCCAAAGTGTTGGAGTTTCAGCTTCAGCATCAGTCCTTCCAATGATTATTTGGAACTGATTTCTTTTTGGATGAACTGTTTGGATCTCCATGCAGTCCAAGGGATTTTTAAGAGTTTTCTCCAACACCACAATTCAAAAGCATCAATTCTTTGCTGCTCAGCTTTCTTTATAGTCCAACTCTCACATCCATACATGACTACTGGAAAAACTGTACCTTTGACTAGATGGACCTTTGTTGGCAGAGTAATGTCCCTGCTTTTTAATATGCTGTCTAGGTTAGTCGTAGCTTTTCTTCCAGGGAGCAAGCATCTTTTAATTTCATGGCTGCAGTCACCATCTGCAGTGATTTTGGAGCTCCCAAAAATAAAATCTGTCACTGTTTCCATTGTTTCCCCATCTATTTGCCTTGAAGTATTGGGACCAGGTGCCATGATCTTAGTTTTCTGAATGTTGAGTTTTAAGCCAACTTTTTCACTCTCCTCTTTCACTTTGATTAAGAGGCTCTTTAGTTCTTCTTTACTTTCTGCCATAAGAGTGGTGTCATCTGCATATCTGAGGTTGTTGATATTTCTCCCTGCAGTCTTGATTCCAGCTTGTACTTCATCCAGCCCAGCATTTCTCATGATGTACTCTGCATAGAAGTTAAATAAGCAAGGTGAAAATATACAGCCTTGACATACTTCTTTTCCTACTTGGAACCAGTGTGTTGTTCCATGTCCAGTTTTAACTGTTGCTTCCTGACCTGCATATAGGTTTCTCAAGAGGCAGGTCAGGTGGTCTGGGATTCCCATCTCTTTCAGAATTTTCCACAGTTTATTGTGATCCACACAGTCCAAGGCTTTGGCATAGTCAATAATGCAGAAATAGATGTTTTTCTCGAACTCTCCTCCTTTTTCCGTGATCCAGTGGATGTTGGCAATTTGATCTCTGGTTCCTCTGCCTTTTCTAAAACCAGCTTGAACATCTGGAAATTCACAGTTCACATATTGCTGAAGCCTGGCTTGGAGAATTTTGAGCATTACTTTACTAGCATGTGAGATGAGTGCAATTGTGCAGTAGTTTGAGCATTCTTTGGCATTGCCTTTCTTTGGGATTGGAATGAAAACTGACCTTTTCCAGTCCTGTGTCCACTGCTGAGTTTTCCAAATTTGCTGACATATTGAGTGCAGCATTTTCACATCATCATCTTTTAGAATTTGAAATAGCTCAACTGGAATTCTATCACCTCCACTAGCTTTGTTTGTAGTGATGCTTTCTAAGGCCCACTTGACTTCACATTCCATGATGTCTGGCTCTAAGTGAGTGATCACGCCATCATGGTTATGTGTCTTGAAGATCTTTTTTTGTATAGTTTTTCTGAGTATTCTTGCCACCTCTTCTTTATATCTTCTGCTTCTGTTAGATCCATACCATTTCTGTCCTTTATTGAGCCCGTCTTTGCATGAAATGTTCCCTTGGTATCTCTGCTTTTCTTGAAGAGATCGCTAGTTTTTCCCATTTTATTATCTTCTATTTCTTTGCATTGATCGCTGAGGGAGGCTTTGTTATCTCTCCTTGCTTTCTTTGGAGCTCTGCATTCAAATGGGTATGGCTTTCCTTTCCTCCTTTGCCTTTAGCTTCTCTTATTTTCTCTTGTAAGGCCTCTTCAGACAACCATTTTGCCTTTTTTGCATTTCTTTTTCTTGGGGATAGTCTTGATCACTGCCTCCTGTACAATGGCATGAACCTCCATCCATAGTTCTTCAGGCACTAGAGTGTACTAGTTAATGTGAAATGTATTTTACTACATCCCTGCAATATTCTAGAAGCCTAATTGCTAACAGTTTTGGTCAGATTTCAAGACAGTTTTCTAACCTAGAGTCACCCCTTTTATATATGCAGAGTGAACATAGGTGTCAGACCAATTAGGCTTACATCCATATTTTGACTCATCTTGTTTTGGTCATAGATCTCTCTCTTTTCACTATTTTTCGGTCTTCAGACTTAAAGAAAAAAAAGTAACAGAAGAAAATGTAAAAATGCTATGATTTTTACATAATATCGTGGACTGGGTAACTTAAACAACAGGCATTTATTTCCCGCAGACCTGGTTTCTGTGTAGTCCGAGGTCAAGGTGCTAGCAGATTTGGTGCCTGGTGAAGGCCTTCTTCCTGGTTTGTAGATGGCTGTCTTCTCACTGTGTCCTCACTTACAGGGGAGAGAGAACTCTATAGTTTCTTTGTCCTCTTATGTGGACACTATCCCCTTATGGGAGCCTCACCCTCAGGACTTCATTTAAACCTAATTATTCCCAAAGGCCCTGCCTCCAAATAGCATCACATTGGAGGTTAAGGCCTCAAACATATAAATTTGGAGTAGAAGGGGGAGGGGACACAAACATTCATTTGATAATAGATGATTTAATCAACAAACTCCCCTCTCCCTGCCCAAAAGGATAAGTAGAAAGATATGATTAAAATGCTGAAGAGATAACTTGACAACACATTGGTGTTCTGTCCTGAATATGATAGCTTGATTACCTAAGCTTGAACTGAAGTTTGTCTTCCATTTTTGTGTGGATCACAACAAATTGGAAGATTCCTAAAAAGATGGGACTATCAGACCACCTTACCTGTCTCCTGAGAAACCTGTATGTGGGTCGAGAAGCAGCAGTTAGAACTGGACATGGAACAGCTGATTGGTTCAAAATTGGGAAAGGAGTATGACAAAGCTGTATATTGTCATCCTGCTTATTTAATTTGTATGCAGAGTACATCATGTGAAATGCTGGGCTAGATGAATCACAAGCTGGAATCAAGATCGCTGGGAGAAATATCAATAAGCTCAGATTTACAGATGATAGCACTCTAATGGCAGAAAGCGAAGAGGAACTAAAGAGTCTATTGATGAGAGTGAAAGAGGGGAGTGGAAAAGCTGGCGTGAAACTCAACATTCCAAAAACTAAGATCACAGCATCCATTCCCATCACTTCATGATAGTTAGAAGGGGAAAAAGTGTAAGCAGTGACAGATTTTCTTGAGTTCTGAAATCACTGTTAATGGTGACTACAGCCATGAAATTAAAAGATGCTTGCTCCTTTGAAGGAATGCTATGACCAGCCTAGACAGTGTATTAAAAAACAGAGACATCACTTTGCCAACAGAGGTCTGTGTTGTCAAAGCTATGGTTTTTCAGGTAGTCACGTTGGGAAGTGAAAGTTGGACCATAAACAACGCTGAGTGTGGAAGAATTGTTGCTTTTGAATTGTGGTGCTGGAGCAGACTGTTTAGAATCCCTTGGACTGCAAGGAGATCAAACCTAAAGGAAATTCACCCTGAATATTCATTGGAAGGACTGATGTTGAAGCTAAAGCTCCAATACTTTGGCCACCTGATGTGAAGAGCTGACTCATTGGAAAAGACCTTGATGGTGGAAAAGATAGAAGGCAAAAGAGAAAGAAGCAACAGAGGATGAGATGGTTAGACAGCATTACCAGCTCAGTGAACATGAATTTGAAAAATTCAGGAAGAGAATGGAGGACCGAGGAGCCCGGCATGCTGTAGTTTATTGGGTCACAAAGAGACGTGACCTAATACCTGAACAACAGCAGCAGTAGACCCCACATTTGAATACAGATGTGATTAGACTGTAATGTGTTTTTTAAAAGACAGTATTGTGAACTGTTTAAGTTTTGTGAACAAATTACCAAAAGGAGTTGCAGACATTCCTGAAACAATTTTGAGTTTATCTCAGAAATAAACTAAAAGCTAACCAAAATGTTAGTTCAGTGGAGAGCCACATTGTTTATGTTTTCAATTTAGGTGTTTCCAAATTGATCAGAACCTAACGAAATTGAATTTGGAAAGCACCAAACAATAGTCAAATTAGAATGAGAATTTCTCAGTCCTGCAATAATTTTTCTGCTTAGTATATGAGTAGCCTTTGGTCATAAATGGTTTTCCAGATTTGGCTCAGACCCATTGAGCATTTCTGCTCATATCTGTTAGTAAATATATTCCAGTTTAGAGTCAGTTTAACTCTAGTGGTTTAATGTCTTATTTTTTGTATATGAGGAAAGAATAACAGTTTTTATTAAAAGTATGGAAGATTTATAATCATAAATAGATAGAATGTTTAGATAAGTGTGGTGGTCTAGTTAGCTGATATTTAATGATTTTTATTGTTTTACTGTCAACTATTATCCAAAAAGTGTTTCTGTTTGTTCAACTCGTTATTTTACAAAATCCTTTCCAACATATTAGACCACTTTCCTGGCTCAGCAATGTGTATTTCATAGATTTAAAGCTTTTATTGATAAAAGTTCTACTAAGGCATCATTTATAAACAACATAGTTTAGGGCAAGGATTCTCCAGAAGACTTGATTTTACCTCCCTGGAGACAGTTGGAGCTATATGAAGTAATTTTTACTGGTATGAATGGGGGTGGGAGTTAGATGGTACTGGCTTCTCATGGGTAGGGGCCATGGATGCTCTCAACATCCTCCAATGCACAGGACAGCCCCCAGCACAAAGAAGTACTGCATACAAAATGCCAGTAGTTCCAAGATTGAGAAATCTTGGTTTAATAACTTCGTCAGCATTGCAGAAGTTAAAAAATACTCATCATAGGAACTGAAGGTAATTCCATAATACGTTGACAGGAACTCATAATTTTTTTGAACAACCATGTAGCCTTGCAATGATTGCTTTGAGAAATATGTATCTCAGTATGTGATGTCTAGAATGATGTTTTTTTTAAACGTGCGTCCTGTTTGTTTTCAGTTAACGTGCAAATGCATGTATTCTAGCTCTCCGTCACACTTAGCTTTTGCACATTCATTGTAGACAGAGCCCAGGACCTAACAGATCATAGGAGTGATTCAGATATGCTTCATGTGTTTTTAAGTTATTTCTCTGGCAGCAGTCAAGCAAGGTGATTTGAAGGGAGTAGAGGAAGCCTTAGTTAAACCAAAGCTTATGAACTAAATCTCAATTTGTACTGCCCAAGAGTGATAGGTAGGTTATTTAAGATAAAGACAGTATAGGCAGTATGTCCTTTCCTTAACCCTAGTGTTCCTTCCCCATCCTACATGTCAGCCCAGGCAGTCAAACTTTACGTTTGGTATAGCTGGTGATAGCTTTTCACTTCTCCCACAACCCTGGATTATCAGCATTCTCACAGCCAGTAATATCTGTCTAGATCTCACTAGTATGTTTTCTCTTTAATTCTTTGTCGATTCCATCCTCTAAGTACCCATTCACACTGTCAGAGATCATCTCTAGTTAAGAGTGAATTCCATACTTTATGTGATAATAAGAACCGTTTGTGATCAGGGAGAATGTTACCTGGAAAAAGGAAGTGTGCCTTGGAGCCAGAGCTCAGGAGGTCAATATGTGTCTCATCTAGAACTGTTGCCTCAAACTGACTTAAAAATCAACCTGTTAATGATTTTACATCATTTAAAATTAAAATTATTATTCACACTTTTAGCTTTAACTTTTACATTCAGGGTTTTTTTGTTGTTTTAAAATACTTTCCTTTGGCGGGAAGTGAAGGCTCTTGAACCCAGTTTTTTATTGTTGTTTCTCTTTACAGGTCCACTTCCCCAGCAGGACAACATCATTCTCCAATATCTTCTAGACATCACTCATCTTCCTCACAGTCAGGATCTTCGATTCAAAGACATTCTCCTTCTCCTCGCCGAAAAAGAACTCCTTCACCATCTTATCAGAGGACGATAACTCCACCTTTACGCCGCTCTGCTTCTCCCTACCCTTCCCATTCTCTGGCTTCTCCTCAGAGAAAGCAAAGCCCTCCAAGACATCGCTCTCCAGTGAGAGAGAAGGGGAGGCACGACCATGAGCGGGCTTCTCAGTCTCACGATCGGCGTCATGAAAGGAGGGAAGGTAAACACTCGGCAGTGTGGTGGGTTTTTTAGGGTTCTTTTATTTAAGTGGATAGTGTCTTTATTAAAAAATCGGACATTCAGATTTATTGTTAGAATAAGGGATAGAAGAGAATTGTGTTATACTACATTTTCTGTAACACGTGGATCAGAGCTCTTTAGGGCAATAGGAGGTGCTTAAGGACATGGAAATGTAAGCTACTAGATAATACATAATTGGGCATTTATATGTATATTAAGTTGTTGCTTCCTTGCGATACATTGTTTTGCTTGAGTATTCTCAAGTTCTGGAAATTTGGGGCTATATGATTCTTAAGAGTATCAGTCTAATTACTTAGTTAATTCTTTAAAAACAACAGAAGAGGTTAAAAGAGAAGCAACAAACTAGGGAGCAGAGTTGGAACATGCCAGAGAAGTCTTAACAAAGAGGTGTGGGCTAGGGGAATGCTCAGAAGGTCCGTGGGAACCACGTGATCAGTTTTCCAGGTCTAACTCAACAAAGTAGTGAGCAAGACAGTTTTTAGATTCCTGAGCATTACATTAACTTTGAATTTGCTCTTCTGTCTTCAAGCTGAGATTGAAGCAGTACAATTGAATCACTTTCATCTCTTTCTGTAATTATTGTCTAAGCTTCTTGTTTATTTAACTTAGCAAGCCTTTTTCCTAAAATCTTCTTAGTTTTTTTAACATAAAGAATACTCAGGAAATACATGCTTACTTGCAACAGCATTTCTATTTAATGTGCACTTTTAAAGTCTCTGTATCACATAGCAGTCTCCTATGAAATATGTTGAATTTATCCTCCTCCAGTCAACAGTGCAAGAAATAATTATTTTTTTCTAGAAATAATGGATGCATAGATAGGGACTAGACAGAGCACGTATTTTAGGGAATTATTTCTTGTATACGTGATTTTGGAACCATATCAGCACAGCAGTATATATAACACATTGGTAAGTGGGGAAAATGCTCTTAGACCTATCAACAACTAGGGTTGACTGGGAATATGGTATATTTTTAGTGACTACTTATTGAATGAAAACTCTTTATTATTTCAAAATACTATTTATTAAACACAGTAACCCTAATGAAGGGGAAATTTAGTATGCAGTTGATTCTTACAAGAATGCTTTTTTTTTGTGGTAAGGGAGTTTTATGTTCTATGAATCCTTTTAATAATAAACCATACACTTTTTGATTCTTTGTAAGGAGGGTGTTTCTTTAATCTTCTGAAAGTCTTTTTTGAAATAAGAATAATTTTAGTGAAAGGATGGGGAGGTAGGTAAAGAGCAAGTACTGTAACTGGGTATCTTTGTAAAGACAGCTGGGGGCATCATAAAAGAAGAGCTTAGTGCTAAGTGATCAAATTTTTAGGCATACTTGGTATTGGAGGAGGACTTGAAGTCATAGATGTAGTCAAAAAAAATTGAGACATTGTCAGATTCTTGCCTAGTGCTTCTATCCTTAGATGGCATTTATGGACATAGGCAGAGGAGATAAGTTATTGATGAGGATCTTGTGGACACTAGATAGGGAAAGTCTACGGACCTAGCCATAGGTCCTAGGCTACTATAAAATTGCTAAAATAGCATCAGATCTTGTGGTTGTTCCAGAGTATAAGAGTAATTTATGAAGGAATCTGATAAAAAAAAAAAGTATAGGGTTGTTCTTTGCGGATCTCTTGTTAATTATTTCAGTTCATTTCAGATTTATGCTGTAATCAATTTATGTTTCTCTAAACATCTCTAACGGGGAAGGCAATGGCACCCCACCCCAGTACTCTTGCCTGGAAAATCCAATGGACAGAGTAGCCTGGTGGGCTGCAGTCCATGGGGTCGCTAACAGTTGGACAGACTGAGCGACTTCACTTTCACTTTTCTCTTTCATGCATTGGAGAAGGAAATGGCAACCCACTCCAGTATTCTTGCCTGGAGAATCCCAGGGATGGGGGAGCCTGGTGGGCTGCCATCTATGGGGTCACACAGAGTCGGACATGACTGAAGTGACTTAGCAGCAGCAGCAGCAGACATCTCTAAAGAATAGGTTCTAATCTTTGCAAATTCCCACAATGTATGGGGCTGACTAAACCACTTAAGCTCTTGACCTCTGTTCCTTTATGTATACAGTGACGAGTTTGAATTAAATAACTATTGAGATTCATTCCAGCTTTTTTAAAACTGAAGTTGTTTTTTAAAGTTTTCCCATGAAATGTTAGAAAGTGCTTTAAAGAGAAAAAGCTTTAGAGATGGGAGTGTGAGTCCATTAAATAGCTTAAAAAAAGGAAAGAGAGAGAGAGAAAGGGTGAATAGCAGTGTCTCTTTGCCAGCCAGCTTACTAACTATTGCTTACTCTCAAGTGCTTAAGTACATTGGAGGTCATGTGTGAACTAGTCTGGCCTAATACTTAGTAGAGATGAGTTAGTCACTTGTACCTTTGAATCTAAAAGTGATTTATAAAAGTAAGCCATCATTGATAGGATTGATAGGAGATCAGCTTACTTGTTTCAGATCTTGTATATGGGTATGTTGATACCAGAATATCATGTTCAAAGTTTGTTCAATCAAAACAAATAATCCAGATGTTAATAAAATTACCTTTGGAATTTTAGCTTACAGATAGGTTTAATTTTCTTATTTGCCCATGTTTTCTCCTTTTAGTTTTTATAAAGAACATACCATTGTAATAAAAATTTTAAAGCTCTGTATTGAATACACTGTCTAGTTTCCTACAATTTTGTGAAAGGAATTACAGTGTATTTCCAAAATTATGTTTACAGAGACTAGAGGTAAAAGGGACAGAGAAAAGGACACAAGAGAAGAACGAGAGTATGAACAGGATCAGAGCTCTTCTCGAGACCACAGGGATGACCGAGAACCTCGAGATGGGCGGGATCGGAGAGACAACAGAGATGCCAGAGACCGAAGGGACCTGAGAGACACTAGAGATGTTCGGGACTCCAGGGAGGTGAGAGACTATAGCCGAGATAACAAAGAGAGCCGCGACCCCAGGGATTCCCGGTCTACTCGTGATGCCCACGACTACAGGGACCGTGAAAGCCGAGATGCTCATCGCAAGGAGGACGCGTATCAGGAAGAGTCCCGAAGTTATGGCAGAAACCACCTGAGAGAAGAAAGTTCTCGCACTGAAATAAGGAATGACTCCAGAAATGAGTCTCGAAGTGAGATTAGGAATGACCGGATGGGCAGAAGTAGAGCAAGAGCTCCAGAGATGCCTGAAAAGGGTAAGGTTTTTGACTTGTCAGTGAACTGTATCTTGTATGTTCATATAGAAATTATGAAATCTCCTAAGATTTGTTTATATCTGACATTCATTATCACTTTGTCAAAGTAATTTTCAATTAATTGAATTTCTCATCTTCTCTATAAATTCCTAGTAGGAATTATTAGCTAAAGTAGCAGAAGATAAGCCTGACTTAGGGACCCCTCCCCCCACCCCCTCCAACTCCCCACACCAGATGTGTATAAGAGACAGACCCTAGTGTTCCTNATCATTACCATCTTTCTAAATTCCATATATATGCATTAGTACACGGTATTGGTGTTTTCCTTTCTGGCTTACTTCAGTCTGTATAATAGGCTCCAGTTTCATCTACCTTATTAGAACTGATTCAAATGTATTCTTTTTAATGGCTGAGTAATACTTCATTGTCTATGTGTACCACAGCTTTCTTATCCATTCGTCTGCTGGTAGATATCTAGGTTGCTTTCATGTCCTGGCTATTATAAACAGTCCTGCGATGAACATTGGGGTACATGTGTCTCTTTCAGTTCTGGTTTCCTTGGTGTGTATGCCCAGCAGTGGGATTGCTGGGTCATGTGGCAGTTCTATTTCCAATGTTTTAAGGACTCTCTATACTGTTCTTGATAGTGGCTATACTAGTTTGCATTCCCACCAACGCTGTAAGAGGGTTCCCTTTTCTCCACACCCTCTCCAGCATTTATTGTTTGTAGACTTTTGGATAGCAGCCATTCTGACTGGCGTGAAATGGTACCTCATTGTGGATTTGATTTGTATTTCTCTGATGATGAGTGGTGTTGAGCATCTTTTCATGTGTTTTGTTAGCCATCTGTATGTCTTCTTTGGAGAAATGTCTGTTTAATTCTTTAGCCCATTTTTTGACTGGGTCAGTTATTTTTCTGGAATTGACCTGCAGGAGTTGCTTGTATATTTTTGAGATTCTTTGCCAGTTGCTTCATTTGCTATTATTTTCTCCCATTCTGAAGGCTGTCCTTTAAAAATGAATTTTTTTAAAGCTTCATGAAAAAACTGTTGGATTTTTACTTCAAATACATTAAATTTATTCATTAATAACTTTTTCTTTTAAGGTCTTGTGCACGTTTTATTCCTGGGTAACTTATATTTTTGTTGCCATTGTAAATGGTATTTTTTTAAAATTCTTTTTTTTAAACATGTATTTTATTTGGCTTTATAAAATATAAAAATTTGTTATGCATTGATACATATGTACCAAAAAACTCACACTGAATGGTAATTATAGGGTATTAGCTAGAAGCAATAGAGTATTATACATTGTTTAAACAATAGACTTTCATTTATGTAAAAATTATCCTAACCCAAACTCTAGTGAAATAAAAACAAAAGAATAGTTTATAGGTGGAATTTTAGCACCACAGTATATATTTTCATTAGTGGCAACCTCAACATTTTCTTTTCTTAAAGAACTCTATTTAAAATCACATATCTGTAAGCACATGGATACCAAGCAGATGCTTCTGGGTTTCTGTTCTGGAGGCCCCACAGGGTAGATCTGCTTTTATTTTGCTTTTATTTAGAAATTTACAAAAAGTTAATAACTGATTGATGCCAAATCAGTGACAAGTTTGAAGTCCTTAACAACATTTTGCCTTAGAATTTACAAATGATAAATAAGACATTATGGTAATTTTCTGTGACCTGGGTCATGAGTCTTGTGGTTTAGCCCCAGCCAGTATACCAATAATGAATCAAGTCTCCCACTTGACTTTTAAACTACTTTGTGAGTGTGTATGTGTGTGTGTTAGTCTCTCAGTTGTGTCTGATTGTGTGTGACCTCATGGACTGTAGCCCACCAGACTCTTCTGTCCCTGGAATTCTCCATGCAAGAATACTGGATCAGGTTGCCATCCTTTCTCCAGGGGATTTTCCCAACCCAGGGATCGAACACGCATCTTCCACATTGCAGGTAGATTCTTTACTATCTGAGCCTCAAGCGAAGCCCCAAATAAGACATTGCTGCTGCTGCTGCTAAGTCACTTCAGTCGCGTCTGACTCTGACTCTGTGTGACCCCATAGACGGCAGCCCACCAGGCTCCCCCATCCCTGGGATTGTCCAGGCAAGAACACTGGAGTGGGTTGCCATTTCCTTCTCCAGTGCATGAAAGTGAAAAGTGAAAGTGAAGCCGCTCAGTCCTGTCTGACTCCTAGCGACCCCATGGACCGCAGCCTACCAGGCTTCTCTGTCCATGGGATTTTCCAGGCAAGAGTACTGGAGTGGGGTGCCATCATTACTCAGGGCATTATAGAGTATACAGAAGGAGAAACAAACCAAGATTTCATTAATTCTCAAATTCCATATGTTCTTTCTATCAGATATAGCTTTGGCTTCAGAAGAGGAAGGTACACGGCAGGAGAAACTCAAACACTTTGACGCCTCTTGTCTTTCTCTTCCATAGAGGTGTAGTTATTTTGGTCAAAAGTGAAAGTGAAGTTGCTCAGTTGTGTCCAGCTTTTTGCGACCCAGAGACAGTAGCCTACCATGCTCCTCCGTCCATGGGATTTTCCAGGCAAGAGGACTGGAGTGGGTTGCCATTTCCTTCTCCAAAAGATTCTCTTTGTAATAAT
>SJYX01015864.1:13948-26208 GCA_006410675.1 Oreotragus oreotragus
ACTGAGTGACTTCACTTTCACTTTTCACATTCATGCATTGGAGAAGGAAATGGCAACCCACTCCAGTGCTCTTGCCTGGAAAATCCAGTGGAGGGAGGAGCCTGGTATGCTGCAGTCCACGGGGTCACTAAGAGCCGGACACGACTGAGTGACTTCACTTTCACTTTTCACATTCATGCATTGGAGAAGGAAATGGCAACCCACTCCAGTGCTCTTGCCTGGAGAATCCAGTGGAGGGAGGAGCCTGGTATGCTGCAGTCCACGGGGTCACTAAGAGCCGGACACGACTGAGTGACTTCACTTTCACTTTTCACATTCATGCATTGGAGAAGGAAATGGCAACCCACTCCAGTGCTCTTGCCTGGAGAATCCAGTGGAGGGAGGAGCCTGGTATGCTGCAGTCCACGGGGTCACTAAGAGCCGGACACGACTGAGTGACTTCACTTTCACTTTTCACATTCATGCATTGGAGAAGGAAATGGCAACCCACTCCAGTGCTCTTGCCTGGAGAATCCAGTGGAGGGAGGAGCCTGGTATGCTGCAGTCCACGGGGTCACTAAGAGCCGGACACGACTGAGTGACTTCACTTTCACTTTTCACATTCATGCATTGGAGAAGGAAATGGCAACCCACTCCAGTGCTCTTGCCTGGAGAATCCAGTGGAGGGAGGAGCCTGGTATGCTGCAGTCCACGGGGTCACTAAGAGCCGGACACGACTGAGTGACTTCACTTTCACTTTTCACATTCATGCATTGGAGAAGGAAATGGCAACCCACTCCAGTGCTCTTGCCTGGAGAATCCAGTGGAGGGAGGAGCCTGGTATGCTGCAGTCCACGGGGTCACTAAGAGCCGGACACGACTGAGTGACTTCACTTTCACTTTTCACATTCATGCATTGGAGAAGGAAATGGCAACCCACTCCAGTGCTCTTGCCTGGAGAATCCAGTGGAGGGAGGAGCCTGGTATGCTGCAGTCCACGGGGTCACTAAGAGCCGGACACGACTGAGTGACTTCACTTTCACTTTTCACATTCATGCATTGGAGAAGGAAATGGCAACCCACTCCAGTGCTCTTGCCTGGAGAATCCAGTGGAGGGAGGAGCCTGGTAGGCTGCAGTCCACGGGGTCACTAAGAGTTGGACACGACTGAGTGACTTCACTTTCACTTTTCACTTTCATGCATTGGAGAGGGAAATGGCAACCCACTCCAGTGCTCTTGCCTGGAGAATCCCAGGGATGGGGGGCCTGGTGGGCTGCCATCTATGGGGTTGCACAGAGTCAGACACGACTGAAGCGACTTAGCAGCAGCAGCAATAATAACCTATAGTGGAAAAGAATTTGAGAAAGAATATATAGTATAGTCTTTATATTATATATTTTATACACATGTACAGACACATATATGTAGCTCTGTTTGATGCTGCTGTTTAGTTACTAAGTTGTGTCTGACTCTGCAACCCCATGGACTATATAGCCCTCCAGGCTTCTCAGTCCATGGGATTTCCCAGGCAAGAACCCTGGAGTGGGTTGCCAGTTCCTTCTCAAGGAGATCTTCTCAACCCAGGATCAAAGCTGAGTCTCCTGCTTGGCAGGTGGGTTCTTCACCACTGAGACACCTGGGAAGCCCGGTTCTGCTCGCTCATACTTATTTTGTGTAACTACTCCCAGTTGTGTTCTTCTGAAAACCACCTGATCCCTGAATGAAAGTGAAGTCGCTCAGTCATGTCCGACTCTTCACAACTCCATGGACTGCAGCCTACCAGGCTCCTCCATCCACGGGATTTTCCAGGCAAGAGTACTGGAGTTGGGGGGGGATATCCTATTCCCACCTGGTTAGTATGAGATTCACTGAGGACATCTCTCCAATACATAATTTTTTGTCACTTTTAGTATTGAAATATGCTTCTTGTAGTATTAGAATATGCTTATTTGGGGCTTCCCAGGTGGTGCTAGTGGTAAAGAACCTGCTTGCCAACGCAGGAGACGTAAGAGATGCCGGTTTGATCCCTGGTTTGGACGAAGATCCCCTGGAGGAGGGCATGGCAACCCCTTCCAGTATTCTTGCCTGGGAAATCCCACAGACAGAGGAGCCTGATGGGCTACAGACCATGGGGTCGCAAAGAGTTGGACATGACTGAAGCTACATAGCAGCAGCAGCATGATTATTTTAATGCTAAAATTAAATGTTAAGTTAAAAACTAAATATTGAAATAGGCTCAGTTATTAAGATTCAGTGCTTTTCACTGTAAACTCAGAGCCATAAGCCAACCTGTCACTCTCCTCTTTCACTTTCATCAAGAGGCTCTTTAGTTGCTCTTCACTTTCTGCCGTAAGGGTGGTGTCATGTGCATATCTGAGGTTATTGATATTTCTTCCGGCAATCTTGATTCCAGCTTGTGTTCTTCCAGCCCAGCGTTTCTCATGATGTACTCTGCATATAAGTTAAATAAGCAGGGAGACAATATACAGCCTTGGCGTACTCCTTTTCCTATTTGGAACCAGTCTGTTGTTCCGTGTCCATAGGTCAGTCAGGTGGTCTGGTATTCCCATCTCTTTCAGAATTTTCCACAGTTTATTGTGATCCACACAGTCAAAGGCTTTGGAATAGTCGATAAAGCAGAAATAGATGTTTTTTTGAAATGCTATTGCTTTTTTGATGATCCAGCAGATGTTGCCAAGTTGATCTCTGGTTCCTCTGCTTTTTCTAAAACCAATCATATTGATTGATTTTTAAACATTAAACCAATCTTAACTCTTGGAAATAAATGCTACTTTGTCAAAATGGATTATCCATTTTATATATTGCCATCTGATTTGCTCACATTATGTTATATATTTTGCATCTATGTTTATGAGGAAATATTAGGGCTTCCCTGATAGCTCAATTAGTTTAGAATCTGCCTGCAGTGTGGGAGACCTGGGTTCAATCCCTGGGTTGGGAAGATCCCCTGGAGAAAGAAAGGGTACCCATTTCAGTATTCTGGCCTGGAGAATTCTTGGGGTTACAGTCAGACAAAACTGAGCAATTTTCACTTTTCACTTTTTTTTAAATGAGGAAATATTAGTATTGGTATTCCTTTCTTGTAAAGTAATTGTTTTTTTGATTTTTGTTTCATGATAATTCTAGCCTCACAAAGTAAATTGAGAAATGTTCCCTCCTCTTGCATTTTCTTAAAGTTTATGTAAGACTGGTTTTATTTCTTCTTGGAAAGAATACACCTGCAATGCAGGAGACCCATTTCAGTTCCTGGGTGGGGAAGCTCCCCTGGAGGAGGGCATGGCAACACACTACAGTATTCTTGCCTGGAGAATCCCCATGGACAGAGGTGCCTGGTGGCCTGCAGTCCATGGGTTTGCAAAGAGTCAGATACTACTGAGCAACTAAGCACAGCACACAACACAACTATCTGATATAATTCATTGGTGAGGCCACTTGAGCCTGGAGTATTTTGGAGGAGAGAATTTTAAATTACATATTCAATTACTTTATGAAATACAGTGTTATTCATGTTTCATGTTTCTTCTTATACCAGTTTTTGTAATTTCTGTTTGTCTAGAAATGTTTCCATTTCATCCACACTGTCAAATTTATTAGCATAATAATACTAATATTCCTTTATTGTCCTCCCAAAATCTAAAGGATCCAAAGTGGTGATCTTTGTCTTTATTCTGATATTGGCAATTTAGTTTTGGTTTCCTTGGTTGCTTGCTAGTTTTACATGGCTTTGCTAGAGTTTTATCCATTTTATTATTATGCTGAGAAGATATTTTGATTTTGTCAGTTCTCTCTGTTGTTTTCTCTTTATATTTTATAAATTTGAATTTTTATTTTTCTTCTTTCTTTCTATTTATTTTGGATTTAAGTTGCTCTTCCTTTTTATTTCCTTAAATAGTAAGCTTTGGTAGTAGTTTCATACTCTCCTCATCAACTATAAGAATTTAAATCCATAAGTTTTGCTTTAAGGATTCTTTAAGTGCACCTGCAGATTCCCAGATGTTGTGCTTTACTATCATTCAGTTCTAAATATTTTCTAATTTTATCTGATTCATGTGCTACTTAGAAATGTGATACTTAATGTCCAAATACTCAGGGATTTTCCAGATGTATTGTTGTTACCGATTTTTAGTTTAGTTCTACTAATGTCTGAGAATATTCATTGCAAATTTATATATTTGCTAAGACTTTTTTGGAGATTTAACTTGTGATGTACCCTAGAGAATGTTCCATGCATACTTGAAAAGAATGTGTGTTCTGCTCCTGTTGGTTGAAATGTTTATTATTTGACTGTTAGATTCATTTAGTCTAAATTATAGTTCATGTCCAGTGTTTCCTTATTGATTTTCCGTCCAGAAGCGCTATCCATTATTGAAAGTGAGGTACTCAAATCCCTATTATTATTGTATTGTTGTCTATTTCTCCCTACATATCTGTTAGTATTTGCTTAATATACTGATATTTAGGTACTCTGGTGATGGGAGCATATATATTTCCAATGTTCTTCTTAATAAATTGATCCTTTTGTCATTATATGATTTTATTTGTCTTTTCGTACCATGTTTGGCTTAAAGTCCATTTTGTCTGATAATAAGCGTGACTACCCTGCTCTTTTTTGGTTTACATGTGTATGGACTGTCTTTTCCTATCCCTTTACTTTGACCGTATCTGTGTCCTTAAAGTGAACCTCTTACAGGGAGCATGTAATTGGTTCTTGCTTATTTTTTAAAAAAATTCTTCCAGTAACTGCATATCTTTGATTGAAGTATTCCATCATCTAGAGTTATTGTTGACAGGTAAAGGCTTGCTAGGACCGTTGTTTCCTGGCTCCCTTGTTCCTTTTCTTCCACTCTCACTGCCTTCCTTTTTTTTTTTTTTTAGAGCTCCCATTTTACTTTATTTTACTTTACAGTACTCTACTGGTTTTGGCATACATTGACGTGAATCTGCCACGGGTGTACACAAACTCCCAAACATGAACTCCCCTCCCACCTCCCACCCACATCATCCCTCCAGATCATCCCCATACACCTGCCCAAGCATCCTGCATCCTGCAGCGAACATAGACTGGCGATTTGTTTCTTACATGATAGTATACATATTTCAGTGCTATTCTCCCAAATCATCCCACCCTCTCCTTCTCCCTCTCCCTCTCCCTCAGAGTCCAAAAGTCCGCTCTACACATCTGTGTCTCTTTTGCTGTCTTGCATACAGGGTCCTCATTACCATCTTTCTAAATTCCATATATATGTGTTAGTATACTGTATTGGTGTTTTTCTTTCTGGCTTACTTCACTCTGTATAATTGGTTCCAGTTTCATCCATCTTATTAGAACTGATTCAAATGTATTCTTTTTAATGGCTGAGTAATACTCCATTGTGTATATGTACCACAGCTTTCTTATCCATTCATCTGCTGATGGACATCTAGGTTGTTTCCATGTCCTGGCTATTATAAACAGTGCTGCGATGAACATTGGGGTACATGTGTCTCTTTCTATTCTGGTTTCCTCGGTGTGTATGCCCAGCAGTGGGATTGCTGGGTCATAAGGCAGTTCTATTTGCAATTTCTTAAGGAATCTCCACACTGTTCTCCATAGTGGCTGTACTAGTTTGCATTCCCACCAACAGTGTAAGAGGGTTCCCTTTTCTCCACACCCTCTCCAGCATTTATTGCTTGCAGACTTTTGGATCGCAGCCATTCTGACTGGTGTGAAGTGGTATCTCATTGTGGTCTTGATTTGCATTTCTCTGATAATGAGTGACGTTGAGCATCTTTTCATGTGTTTGTTAGCCATCCGTATGTCTTCTTTGGAGAAATGTCTATTTAGTTCTTTGGCCCATTTTTTGATTGGGTCGTTTATTTTTCTGGAATTGAGCTGTATAAGTTGCTTGTATATTTTTGAGATTAGTTGTTTGTCAGTTGCTTCATTTGCTATTATTTTCTCCCATTCAGAGGGTTGTCTTTTCACCTTGCTTATAGTTTCCTTTGTTGTGCAGAAGCTTTTAATTTTAATTAGATCCCATTTGTTTATATTTGCTTTTATTTCCAGTATTCTGGGAGGCGGATCATTGAGGATCCTGCTGTGATTTATGTCGGAGAGTGTTTTGCCTATGTTCTCCTCTAGGAGTTTTATAGTTTCTGGTCTTACATTTAGATCTTTAATCCATTTTGAGTTTATTTTTGTGTGTGGTGTTAGAAAGTGATCTAGTTTCATTCTTTTACAAGTGGTTGACCAGTTTTCCCAGCACCACTTGTTAAAGAGATTGTCTTTACTCCATTGTATATTCTTGCCTCCTTTGTCAAAGATAAGGTGTCCATATGTGTGTGGATTTATCTCTGGGCTTTCTATTTTGTTCCATTGATCTATATTTCTGTCTTTGTGCCAGTACCACACTGTCTTGATGACTGTGGCTTTGTAGTAGAGCCTGAAGTCAGGTAAGTTGATTCCTCCAGTTCCATTCTTCTTTCTCAAAATTGCTTTGGCTATTCGAGGTTTTTTGTATTTCCATACAAATCTTGAAATTATTTGTTCTAGTTCTGTGAAAAATACCGCTGGTAGCTTGATAGGGATTGCATTGAATCTGTAGATTGCTTTGGGTAATATATTCATTTTCACTATATTGATTCTTCCAATCCATGAACATGGTATATTTCTCCATCTATTAGTGTCCTCTTTGATTTCTTTCATCAGTGTTTTATAGTTTTCTATATATAAGTCTTTAGTTTCTTTAGGTAGATATATTCCTAAGTATTTTATTCTTTTCGTTGCAATGGTGAATGGAATTGTTTCCTTAATTTCGTTTTCTACTTTCTCATTATTAGTGTATAGGAATGCAAGGGATTTCTGTGTGTTGATTTTATATCCTGCAACTTTACTATATTCATTGATTAGCTCTAGTAATTTTCTGGTGGAGTCTTTAGGGTTTTCTATGTAGAGGATCATGTCATCTGCAAACAGTGAGAGTTTTACTTCTTCTTTTCCAATTTGGATTCCTTTTATTTCTTTTTCTGCTCTGATTGCTGTGGCCAAAACTTCCAGAACTATGTTGAATAGTAGCGGTGAAAGTGGACATCCTTGTCTTGTTCCTGACTTTAGGGGAAATGCTTTCAATTTTTCACCATTGAGGATAATGTTTGCTGTGGGTTTGTCATATATAGCTTTTATTATGTTGAGGTATGTTCCTTCTATTCCTGCTTTCTGGAGAGTTTTTATCATAAATGGATGTTGAATTTTATCAAAGGCCTTCTCTGCATCTATTGAGATAATCATATGGCATTTATTTTTCAATTTGTTAATGTGGTGAATTACATTGATTGATTTGCGAATATTGAAGAATCCTTGCATTCCTGGGATAAAGCCTACTTGGTCATGGTGTATGATCTTTTTAATGTGTTGTTGGATTCTGATTGCTAGAATTTTGTTGAGGATTTTTGCATCTATGTTCATCAGTGATATTGGCCTGTAGTTTTCTTTTTTTGTGGCATCTTTGTCAGGTTTTGGTATTAGGGTGATGGTGGCCTCATAGAATGAGTTTGGAAGTTTACCTTCCTCTGCAATTTTCTGGAAGAGTTTGAGTAGGATAGGTGTTAGCTCTTCTCGAAATTTTTGGTAGAATTCAGCTGTGAAGCCGTCTGGACCTGGGCTTTTGTTTGCTGGAAGATTTCTGATTACAGTTTCAATTTCCGTGCTTGTGATGGGTCTGTTAAGATTTTCTATTTCTTCCTGGTTCAGTTTTGGAAAGTTGTATTTTTCTAAGAATTTGTCCATTTCTTCCAAGTTGTCCAATTTATTGGCATATAATTGCTGATAGTAGTCTCTTATGATTCTTTGTATTTCTGTGTTGTCTGTTGTGATCTCTCCATTTTCATTTCTGATTTTATTAATTTGATTTTTCTCCCTTTGTTTCTTGATGAGTCTGGCTAATGGTTTGTCAATTTTATTTATCTTTTCAAAAAACCAGCTTTTGGCTTTGTTGATTTTTTGCTATGGTCTCTTTTGTTTCTTTTGCATTTATTTCTGCCCTAATTTTTAAGATTTCTTTCCTTCTACTAACTCTGGGGTTCTCCATTTCTTCCTTTTCTAGTTGCTTTAGGTGTAGAGTTAGGTTATTTATTTGACTTTTCTCTTGTTTCCTGAGTTATGCCTGTATTGCTATGAACTTTCCTCTTAGCACTTTCTTTAAATAAGCTTTCTGATCTCTTTCCTCTCTTCTCCTGGAGCTCCAATAATTCACAAATTGGTTCTTTGTTTAGTATCCCATAGATCACGTAGGCTTTCATCACTCTTTTTTATTCTTTTTTCTTTGTTTTCCTCTGACTGGATACTTTCAAAGTTTCTGTCTTCTATCTCACAGATTCTTTCTTCTGCTTGTTTTATTCTGATTTTGGTACTCTCAGTTGCAGTGAAAATTGCATTTTTTTTTGTATTCTTTACATCCAGAATTTGATACTTTTTAATGATTTCTATCTTTTTGTTAAATTCCTCTCTTTTCTCATATTTGTTTTTTATTTCATTGAACTGTCTTTCTGTGTTTTCTTGTTATTCATTGAGTTACCGTAAAATAGCTATTTTGCCTTCTTTATTGGATAAATTGCAGGTTCCCGTGTGTTTGTGTTTGTCCACTAGAAGATTATTGTGACTCTTTTGTGCTGTCATGCTTCCTTGATACTTCATGTTCCTAGAAGTTGTCCATATTGCTGTCTTCACATTTGGAAGTCAGCAGTCTTCCAGTCACCTCCTCCAGTCTTTATTAATTGTCTACCAGTCACCTTCTCCAGTCCTTATTAATGACCTTCAGGAGACAGATACCTTCCACAGCCTTGCTGAGATTCTGAGGCTATCTCAGACTTTCTATGGGTACAACTGCTCCACACTTCTTTCTTGTGGCAAAATTTTAAAGCATTATGCCTTCTCTGAATCTTGAAAAAAAAAAAAACAACAACAAAACAAGTGTGTGCTGACAGCCTCTTTTGTATTCCAAAAGATGATGCTAAATCTCAAGTCTGTGGTCTCTCCCCAGCCTGCGGATTTGAATCTAGTTTCTGTGTGCTCATAATGAAAAGTGGTAGTTGCTCAGTTATGTCCGACTCTGCGACCCCATGGACTGTACAGGCTCCTCCGTCCGTGGAATTCTTCAAGCAAGAATACTGGAGTAGGTAGCCATTCCCTTCTCCAGGGGGTCTTCCTGACCCAGGGATCATACATACCCAGGTCTCCTGCACTGTGTGCTCATAGTCATCTGCCAAAGACTACTCTCTCTGCCACTATCTGGAGTGTGCACAGGGGTCTGGCTACAAGCTTGGAAAGTGTACAGATTACATGCATGGAGTGCTGTGGGTGCCTGTGGGCTAGCTGGGGAGATTTGCGTATTAGGTGTTTGCAGTGGCTTGCAGGTGGGCTTGTAGATGGAGTCTGTGGACAGTAAGTATGATCTGCATCCTTTTAGTGCCCTCTTAGTCCTATGTTAGTCCAGCTTTCCCATGCTCTTCTTGACCTTCAGTCATGTAGGTCATGATTTTATACTCTAGGTGGAGCAAGAGAGAACTGAGTCCCATGGGCAGCAGCCTACACAGTTGGGGAAGCCATGTGCTTACATTTTTCCTCTAGGATAAATCACAGCTGAGAAGATCTGTCTTGACCTTAAGCTGTGCCACCTTAGGGGAAGTATAAGTTGGGTAAGATCAAGATGCTCTTTTTACCTACTCAAAGGCATCCAAATTTTATACCTTCCCCCCCACCCCCACCTCCAGTGGTATGCTGGAACTTCTCACCTGGAAACCTGTACATCTACAAAGGGTCTTTCTTTCAAGGGTGATTGTCTAAGACAGTGTTTTAGACTATGGCTGAAAGGGGCTAGAACTGATACATAGGCAACTGCAGAGTCCACAGCCAGGACTGAGATCTGTTTGCCTACTATCCAGGACAATAAGTGGGAAAGATTCAGCCTGGGTCCTTTGACATATGCTTCTGGGTTGCACAGCTCCCTCAGAGGCATTTCTGTCTATGGATAGATGGCAACATTTTGTTTTTGGTGGGGCCACAAATACAAGGAATGTCACATGCCACCATGTTGCTGATGTCACTGAGAATTTTTCATTTTAAAAAATGTAATTTTGAATGCCAGAAATTCCATTTGTTATTTTTTAAAGTCTTCTATTTTCCTTTAAATCCTTGAGCATAATTATAGAAGCTATTTTAGAATCCTTATCTGCTAATTCCATCATCCCTGTCATTTTAGGATCTCTTTATTGCCTTTTTTTTCCCTCCTAGTATGGGTCAAGTCTTTCCGCCTCTTTGCATGTCTAGCAAGTTTTGGTTAGATGCCAGACATTATTTTATGTGGTTTCAGTCCAGTTCAGTTCAGTCGCTCAATCGTGTCCGACAGTTTAGTGTTTGAATTTTATATTCCTTTAAAGACCTTAAAGTCTGTTTTTTTCAGACAGTTAATTGAGAATGTGTTTTATATTTTTGAGGTTTTCCTTCAGGCTTTGTTATGACAAGTCTCCACCGACTGAATGGACATGAATTTGAGCAAACTGTGGGACATAGAGGAGGACAGAGGAGACTGGCATGCTACAGTTAATGGAGTCAAAAGAGCTGGACACGACTTAGCAACCGAACAGCAACAATGACACAGCAGCCTTTGCCCTAGGATTAGCTGTAGCACCAAGGCATGACCATCCTGAGGTCTCAAGTGACTGTCTTATTAGTCAGCAGTTCTCTCCTCTCTGCCTGAAAGGAACTCCAATATCTCCCAATCCGTGTGAACTGTGGGAATTGTTAGCTTATTGTTTTTATGGATGTTATACTTTGGCTATACATGTAGACACATGACCAGAATTGAATTTAGTCAAAAACCTGAAGAAATCTCTGTGCAGATTTCTGTATCTCTTTTTCTGCATGGTTCCCTGGTATGAGTCTCTGCAAATCTCAGGATCCTTAGCCTCCTCAATTTTTTATCTGTCTTTTCATCCCAGTTATTTAATTTTACTTATTATTCCCTATCTATACTATAAACTGGAAGTTGCTTCCATTTACAAAACTGAGATGATCACGGTTCAGTTCAGTTCAGTTGCTCAGTCATGTCTGACTCTTTGTGACCCCATGGGTTGCAGCACACCAGGCCTCACTGTCCATCACCAACTCCCGGAGTTTACTCAAACTCATGTCCATCGAGTCGGTGATGCCATCCAACTATCTCATCCTCTGTTGTCCCCTTCTCCTCCTGCCCTCGATCTTTCCCACCATCAGGGTCTTTTCCAATGAGTCAACTCTTCGCATGAGGTGGCCAAAGTATTGGAGTTTCAGCTTTAGCATCACTCCTTCCAATGAACTCCCAGGACTGATCTCCTTCAGAATGGACTGGTTGGATCTCCTTGGAGTCCAAGGGACTCTCAAGAGTCTTCTCCAACACCACAGTTCAAAAGCGTCAATTCTTTGGCGCTCAACTTTCTTTATAGTCCAACTCTCACGTCCATACATGACTACTGGAAAAACCATAGCCTTGACTAGATGGACCTTTGTTGACAAAGTAATGTCTTTGCTTTTGAATATGCTATCTAGGTTGGTCATAACTTTCCTTCCAAGGAGTAAGCATCTTTTAATTTCATGGCTGCAGTCAACATCTGCAGTGATTCTGGAGCCTAAAAAAATAAAGTCTGACACTGTTTCCACTGTTTCCCCATCTATTTCCCATGAAGTGATGGGATCAGATGCCATGATCTTAGTTTTCTGAATGTTGAGCTTTAGGTTGACTTTTTCACTCTCCTCTTTCACTTTCATCAAGAGGCTCTTTAGTTCTTCTTCACTTTCTGCCATAAGGGTGGTGACATCTGCATATCTGAGGTAATTGATATTTCTCCTGGCAATCTTGATTCCAGCTTGTGCTTCTTCCAGCCCAGCGTTTCTCATGATGTACTCTGCATATGAGTTAAATAAGTAGGCTGACAATATACAGCCTTGACGTACTCCTTTTCCTATTTGGAACCAGTCTGTTGTTCTATGTCCAGTTCTAACTGTTGCTTCCTGATCTGCATACAGGTTTCTCAAGAGGCAGATCAGGTGATCTGCTATTCTCTTCTCTTTCAGAATTTTCCACAGTTTATTGTCATTCACACAGTGAAAGGCTTTGGCATAGTCAATAAAGCAGAAATAGATATTTTTCTGGAACTCTTTTGCTTTTTCTATGATCCAGTGGATGTTCGCAATTTGATCTCTGGTTCCTCTGCCTTTTCTAAAACCAGCTTGAATATTTGGAAGTTCA
>SJYX01015864.1:27136-45305 GCA_006410675.1 Oreotragus oreotragus
GTCTGGCTCTAGGTGAGTGATCACACCATCATGATTATCTGGGTCGTGAAGATCTTTTTTGTACAGTTCTTCTGTGTGTTCTTGCCACCTCTTCTTAATATCTTCTGCTTCTGTTAGGTCCATACCATTTCTGTCCTTTATTGTGCCCATCTTTGCATGAAATGTTCCCTTGGTATCTCTAATTTTCTTGAAGAGATGTCTAGTCTTTGCCATTCTGTTGTTTTCCTCTATTTCATTGTATTGATCACTGGGGGAGGCTTTCTTATCTCTCCTTGCTGTTCTTCAGAACTCTGCATTCAAATGGGTGTATCTTTCCTTTCCTCCTTTGCTTTTCGCTTTTCTTCTTTTCACAGCTGTTTGTAAGGCCTCCTCAGACAGCCATTTTGCTTTTTTGCATTCCTGTTTTCTTGGGAATGGTATTGATCCCTGTCTCCTGTACAATGTCACAAACCTCCGTCCATTGTTCATCAGGCACTCTATCAGATCTAGCCCCTTAAATCTATTTCTCACTTCCACTGTATAATCAGAAGGGATGTGATTTAGGTCATACCTGGATGGTCTAGTGGTTTTCCCCACTTTCTTCAATTTAAATCTGAATTTGGCAATAAGGAGTTCAAGATCTGAGCCACAGTCAGCTCCCAGTCTTGTTTTTGCTGTCCGTATAGAGCTTCTCCATCTTTGGTGCAAAGAATATAATTAATCTGATTTCAATGTTGACCATCTGGTGATGTCCACGTGTAGAGTCTTCTCTTGTGTTGTTGGGAGTAGATGTTTGCTATGACCAGTGCGTTCTCTTGGCAAAACTCTATTAGCCTTTGCCCTGCTTCATTCTGTACTGCAAGGCCAAATTTGCCTGTTACTCCGGGTGTTTCTTGACTTCCTACTAAGCATCACAGGGCTCATCTTCTTGCTTCTCTTTTCTTAAGCATCACAGTTCTGCTCTGTCTGTTTCATATTTTATTCAGTTTTAGTTGTTTATGCAAGAAGGTAGGTCCTGTACAAGATTCTTCTGTATGAGAGTAAAATCTTTTCATTAAATTGAAGACTGAAACTTAAAGCCCAAAAAGTTTGTTGGAAGCTCTGTGCTTGTTATGAGAAGTTTTGACTGCTGGACCTTGTAATATAAATAGCATGCATGATTGATTTCATTATCATTCCCCAGAATAGTTATTATCTCTAAAATCTTTATTTTGGACATCTCACTTCAAAATTCAATTATTCCTTGGTTCTTTTCTCAGTTAAATAGCTCCAGATGACAAACCTCTCATTTTCTGTTAGGGTGTTTCAGCAGTTCTCCCTTTAATTTTATTTTTTCCTGTTACATAACCTTATTCTGAAAATATTTTCCACTTAATTATTTGATACTTTCAGAATTCGTTTTTCAAGTTATTAATATTTTTAAATCTGTCAGATTTTTTATTTGTGGTGTTTTATATTACTATAGTGCCTATTCTTACTTTTACTCCTTTAATCATTTAATGTTTATTTTATAATCCTTTTCAGATTGTTATATCATCTTCAGTTTTTAGGTCTTAATTCTCTTGTTGGTTGTATCTATGGACACTTTCACATTGTTATTTATTTCCTTATGTGGAAACAAAATTCTTGATTACATGTAAACAGCATTTTTGTATTTGCTTATGACAGTATCCTTTGGATTTCAACATTTCTGAATTAGGTTTTATTTTAAATTTCAGTTTACAGTTTTTATAAATATGAGTAGCAGAAATATAGTTCTCATTAGTTCATTCACAGCTGATTTTTTAAAAATTTCCTTTCCATCCAAGGCACTGAATAAAGTACAAGGAAGCTTCCTTGTTGTTTTGCTGGCTGAGTTTATGAATAAAGTGGCATTATGCAAGGTTTTGTTTCTGGTAGTCCCATCATATAAATCCCAAACCTATGCCTTTTGCCTCAAACGTTCTATGGTGTACTAGTCTCCCACTGTAAGATCTATATGAGGGTCTGAATCCCTGTTAGCACCTGAGTCAGCACATATATATATGTATGTTTGTCTGTATACACATATTTATACACATAAATGCATAAAATGCATATATACATATGTACAAAAAACAAAGGCATATGTATAAACAGTTACACATATATATTTAAATATTAATATTTATATTTAAATCTACTCAACATTTCAATATATACATAAAGAGAAGATGTGTCTTCTCTATCAGTTACCTGACATATAGCTGAAATGTGCCTGAAATTCCTTTGAGATGCTGGGATTTCTATGTATATGCATATGTAATGTGTGAGCAGGGGAGAGGACTAAGGAAGGGACAGTTTTGCTTTGAATTACAGAGAAAACTTAACACATCTCATGATGAAATAACACACCTTCTTCCTTCAGAACTACTCTTTCCTTATGTTCACCTCCTAACCTCTCCCTTACAATCCTTCAAACAACCATATGTGAAGACCTTCCATCACATCTTCTAAAAATTTCTCCAGCTTGTTCACTCTCTCCTTCTTATTTCAGGTTCCATCATATTTCACTCAGCAGCATCCCCTGAGAGAAATCTACATTCAGTCTTGTTCTGGCTCTCCTCACACAGATGGCATAGTGATCTCTCTTAAACACAGTTCTGATCATGTCATTCTTCTGCCTAAAATGACCAAATAATCTCCAAATATTCTTAGAAGATAGGACAAAACCCTTAACTCGACCCAGCTCATTGTGCTGTAGCCTCATGTACTACATTCATTTAGCACACTGACTTTTAAGGTCCTTGAGTGCGCCAAGTTCCCTTCTAACTAGAGTCCTTTGCACATACTATTTGCTCTGCTTGTAACATTGTTCCTAAAAATAATTAAATATTTATACCTGTAGATTTTGGTAAATGTTTGTATCTCTTCATAGAGTATAAGTTCCATGAAGACAGGAACCAGTCTTGTTCCAGCTCTTAACAAGACATACTTGAGACATAGAATATGCCCAAAAACTATCTGCTGAAGGAAGAATGGAAACAAGAACAAGAAGAAAGAAATACAGTATTATGAGCTTTAATTGGAATGAACATTTGATAAAGTGAAATTGATCCAACTATCAGTTCAGTTCAGTTCAGTTCACTCAGTCATGTCCCCACTGACTTTACAGCCCCATGGACTTTACAGCCCCAAGGACTGCAGCATGCCAGGCTTCCCTGTCCGTCACCAACTCCCAGAGCATGCTCAAACTCATGTCCTTCGAGTCAGTGATGCCTTCCAACCATTTCATCCTCTGTCGTTTCCTTCTCCTCCTGCCTTCAATCTTTCCCAGCACTGGGGTCCTTTCCAATGAGTCAGTTCTTCGCATCAGGTGGTCAAGTCCTTTCAATGAATATTAAGGATTGATTTTCTTTAGGATCGATTGGTTTGATCTCCTTGCAATCCAAGGGACTCTCAAGAGTCTTCTCCAACATCACAGTTCAAAACATCAATTCTTTGGTGCTCAGCTTTCTTCTTTATGGTCCAACTCTCACATCCATACATGACTACTGAAAAGACCATAGCTTTGACTAGANTCCAAGGGACTCTCAAGAGTCTTCTCCAACATCACAGTTCAAAACATCAATTCTTTGGTGCTCAGCTTTCTTCTTTATGGTCCAACTCTCACATCCATACATGACTACTGAAAAGACCATAGCTTTGACTAGACAGACCTTTGGTGGCAAAGTAGTGTCTCTGCTTTTTCACATGCTGTCTAGGTTTGTCCTAGATCCAACTGTAAACAACTGCAATTAATTATCTTCAATTCCGTTTCATTTTTGGTAAGGTGGGGTGGGGGGTGATAAACAAACTTGTTTTCTCAGTAGAGAAAGGAGACATTTAGAAAGAGGAGATTGGGAGCAGAGATCAAAGTTTATGGACTTTATACTACACTTCATATTTTAGTTCATTTACTTATCATGGAGTGAACACAAAAGTTACAATCCAAAACTCTGAGATAATTTCCTCCTACCACTACAAATACAGCCAACTCCAATTAGCATGATTTATCATGATTTTGGAAAGTTGTTTTAGTAATGGTGACTTAAAGTAGCAATTTTGGGGGTAATGTATAACAATTAAAAAAAAACCTACTTATTCTTTTTATGTTACCTTTGTGCTTTTTTCTTCCCAAGAGTTTTTGTTTGGTTTCCTGCTTTTCGGTGAATAAAAACACTGTATACATCCTGGCATCCTTGTAGAAGTTATTGATACAGTAGAGGGCAGTATAGGAGCACATCTCAGGATGAAAATACTGGGCTGCCTCTGGGCTCCCTTGGAATGATGTGTGGCAAGGTCAGTTAGAGGAAGACTTAAGCAATTTAGGAAGCTACAAGTTGAGAAGATATAGTAAGTATCAAGTCATTGAGTATCTCAAATTGTGGAGAACACATGAAATTTTAAACATGTTGATTTTTAGAAATTTTATATTTGATGCTCATAAACAGGAATACACACACTATTCTTGACAACGGTAGACCCTGGCTTTTCTTATTTTGTTTTGTTAATGATCCATCCTTTTTTTTATTGAAAAAGCAAAGTGATGAGTTTTAACAGGTTGGGTTTGTACTCATGACATAGATGAAGGAAGTTTAAGTATGAGCTATAAACATTTTTCATGCTTGCAAAGATCACACCTAGGAACTTATTTTTATGTTATGTGGTCTCATGTTATTCTTATTTGGTTGAGTGAACTGGGAAGGTTACTGAACTTGGAGAAATAAATTCTGCAGTACTGTATGCCATGCATTATGAGCCACCAAAAATAAATCACAGAGGGGAAGCACATGCCAAACAATTCCAAAGATACTGCTATTGACTGTGAAGCAGTTCGGTGCAGTGTTCAGCTAGGATGAGGCCATCAAGTTAGAGTATGTAGCTTCAGTGGAATTTATATAAAGCTCTAAAGTCTGTAAAGCTTGACAGAATTGAGCTATCATTTTTTTTAAGGTTCCCTGTCATAGGAGGAGGTAGAAGTTGAAAGAAAGCAAGTAGGATGGCTTGGCTTATACACTTAGGTTTATCCATAGGTCAGTCTCACAGGTACTGGTAAAAGGTACTCATGCCTATTTAATTACAGGGAAGTTTATGCAAGACTGGTGCTGTCTGTGGTACCTGGAAGACTGATAGTTCCAGGTACTCAGGGAGAAAGTGAAATAATTGGCTATTGTGTTACCAATGATATGAGGCCAGAGAGGCTTCCACAAAAAATTATATTGGAAAAAAAATTATTTTCTTTTTCATACTCAAAAATTAACTCTATCTCATGGTTTTATGAGAAGCAGATGATCTTTGGATGTTCATGTTGGAATATATTCATCTGTGCTTTACAAATAATTTTGATAATAATAACAACCATAAAATAATAGCAATGATAACAATAATTACTTATATTGATAATAACAGAATTACACACTTCATAGAATTTAAGACTTCACATATTGACACTTCCAACCTTAGAAGCATCTAAAATTGATGGAGGGTTATAATCATTGTCAACCAAACACCATTGCCTGTGATTTCAATTTGGTTATAGCTTTTTAAAAAAAACTGTATTGAGAATTATTGTGCACACAGAAGATAATAGAGACAAATGTGCAACAAATGATTAAATATGTCTAAACAAAACAACTAAAACAGATTTTCTGATAAGTATAAAATAAGAATCCTGACGGATAAGAAAGTATATTATAGCTAAAGTAGTACTCTGTTTCCCTTAGTGGTACATAAAACAATGCTGTATGTTACAATCAGTGGTGTCTTAGGTTTGATAAAATATGACATTTTTATATCCATTTTATGAGTGGAGAATCTGAGGCCAAGAAAGGCCAAGAAAATTCCCAGAAAACATAATAGAATATAGTTTCTCATCTATCATAGTTTGCCGCATATTCTGAATAGAAAGGCTAAAAGTGACTATTTCACTCTATTCTTACCTTCCTTTCCAATGAAAACTTCATTAACAATTGTTCACGTGCTTATAACTACTTAGTGAAAAAAGTTATACTTTCAAAAAAGAACCCAGAATGCCTATTTCGAACATAGGAAGCAAGTAGTACCATGATGTTGTCACATCACAGAAACTGAATTCTGGAAAACCAAAAAAATTAAAAAGTTTATTTTGGCTCATCATTTAATCAACCCATGCTGCTGTTGCTGCTGCTAAGTCGCTTCAGTCGTGTCCGACTCTGTGCGACCCCATAGACGGCAGCCCACCCAGCTCTCCCGTCCCTGGGATTCTCCAGGCAAGAATACTGGAGTGGGTTGCCATTTCCTTCTCCAGCACATGAAAGTGAAAGTGAAGTCGTTTCCGACTCCTAGCGATCCCATGGACTGCAGCCTACCAGGCTCCTCCATCCATGGAACCTTCCAGAATAAATCTATGGAGATACAGAAAGTTCACAGAGTGAAATTGCTTTAAACACATAACAAAATTTAAATGTTGAACCTGTCCAAAACTTGATTGCCTGAACAGCATCCTTAAGTGCCCTACATTAAAAAAAAAAAAAGCATAGATATAAGAGACACATATTTTGGCTCTTCCTTATAGTTCAAACAGTAAAGAATCTGCCTGCAATGCAGGAGGCTCAGGTTAGATCCCTGCATCATGAAGATTCCCTGGAGAAGGGAATAGCAACTCACTCCAGTATTCTTGCCTGGAGAACCCCATGGACAGAGGAGCCTGGTGGGCTACAGTCCATGGAGTCACAGAGTCGAACACAACCGAGTGACTAACATTACTACCACTATTACCAACATTACATTCTCTGTGTCAACAGTTTCATGTCTCTTGTCTCTCCAAGTAGAGTCTCAGAGTGTGGGATGAAACTTGGACGTCAATACACCTAGAAGGCCAATTGGCCCAATGAAACAAGCACCAGGCATATTTTGTAGGATCATCTGACAGTTTTAATGTCCAAATAACCAACAGGCTTTGGCTCTAGTTCAAATTCACACTTAGCCTTTACCTCTAGCAGCCAGGTTCCAGATGCATTCTCATTTATCACATCCCTACAAAGGAGAAATTCTCAGGTGCTGTGAGCATGTATCATTACGTAAGCCAAGATTTTGTTTGATCCTGCTCAGTGCAAACAGAGATGGAATTCGATTTGAATATTGGCATTTGAAAGAAAGAGGCATATTACTCTGTGACCTTGAGGATAACTTCCTGCTGGAGAGATAGAAGCTATCTCATGTTAGGTTCTGGAGTTAAAGGCATTACTTCCTGCAAGGTGCAGAGCTATTTGCAAACAGTGTGTGACTCTGCATTAAAAAGCAATGTGAATAGCTCTGTGTATTTTACCCCCTGGCAGTTTACTTGGGATAAATGGAGAGAGCACGGGTTTCTCAGAGTGATAAAAAGTACCAAAACACTATACTATTTTCTTTACATTTCACCAATTAGATAGTCACTTATTCTAACCAACATCTCTTTGGAATAACAATATAATTTGCTTTAATCAGAGAGGGGTGTGTGTGTGTGTATGTGTGTGTGTGTGTTAGTCAGCCATATTTGACTCTTTGCTACCCCATGGACTGTATCCCACCAAAGCCTCTCTGTGCTTGGAATTTTCCAGGCAAGGACACTGGAGTGGATAGCCATTTCCTTCTCCAGGGGATCTTCACCGTGCAGGGATTGAACTCAGCCTCATGCTTTGCAGGCAGATTCTTTACTCTCTGAAACATCCGGGAAGCCCAATCAGAGAGGAACCTAGCTAAAATCATTTCCAGAGGAAAGGAGTTTGAATTTCAAGGAAGAATCTCAATCCCAATCTCCCAGTTCATCCCACTAACCCCCTTTCCTCCTTACTATTCACATATTTGTTCTCTACCTCTGTATCTCCATTTCTGCTTTGTAAAGAAGATCGTCTATACCAGTTTTGTCAGGTTCCACACATACGAGTTAATATACGATATTTGTTTTTTCTCTTTCTGGCTATACTATGTATAAAATAAATAACAAATGAGAACCTGTTACTGCGTCAAAACTTCCCCTGCTCACCGCAGGATAAGTCATGGAATCTGAGAGGAGGTGTTGGGACTAGGAAGGGACTAGGAAGTTTTGCCAAGCACCTGGTGGGTGCTGTGTGTGCCACACAAAGAAGTTAAGAATATCCCAGTACTTCACAGGTGAGCAGGGTCAGGTTATCTCCCAGAGGTAGGCCATTATATATGCTTATAATGACAAAAGCAGGAAGGTAAAGGGTTAAAGTCACAGAAACAGATCCTGTGTAAATTCAAATGAACCCTTCCTGGCTACAAGCCTACTGCATAGCACAGGAAAGTCTCCTCAATCCTCTCTGGTGAAGTAAATGGGAGTGAAGTAAAGGTCACTCAGTTGGACTTTCGGACATGAGAGTCTGAAACGCAGTTCTTGGGTTCAGTCTCAAAAACGACAGAATCCTCTCTGTTCATTTCCAAGGCAAACCATTCAGTATCACAGTAATCCAAGTCTATGCCCCAACCAGTAATGCTGAAGATGCTGACATTGAATGGTTCTATGAAGACCTACAAGAACTTCTAGAACTAACACCAAAAAAAGATGTCATTTTCATCATAGGGGACTGGAATGCAAAAATAGGAAGTCAAGAGATANTCATTTCCAAGGCAAACCATTCAGTATCACAGTAATCCAAGTCTATGCCCCAACCAGTAATGCTGAAGATGCTGACATTGAATGGTTCTATGAAGACCTACAAGAACTTCTAGAACTAACACCAAAAAAAGATGTCATTTTCATCATAGGGGACTGGAATGCAAAAATAGGAAGTCAAGAGATACCTGGAATAACAGTCAAATTTGGCCTTGGAGTAAGTACAGAATGAAGCAGGCCAAAGGCTAACAGAGTTTTGTCAATACAATGCACTGGTCATAGCAAACATCCACTTCCAACAACACAAGAAAAGACTGTACACATGAACATCACCAGATGGTCAATACCGAAATCAGATTGGTTATATTCTTTGCAGCCAAAGATGGAGAAGCTCTATACAGTCAGAAAAAATAAGACCAGGAGCTGACTGTGGCTCAGATCATGAACTCCTTATTGCCAAATTCAGATTTAAATTGAAGAAAGTGGGGAAAACCATTAGACCATCCAGGTATGACCTAAATCACATCCCTTCTGATTATACAGTAAAAGTGAGAAATAGATTTAAGGAATTAGATCTGATAGACAGAGTGCCTGAAGAACTGTGGACAGAGGTTCGTGACATTGTACAGGAGGCAATGATCAAGACAATCCCCAAGAAAAAAAAATGCAAAAAGGCAAAATGGTTGTCTGAGGAGGCCTTACAAACAATATGAAAAGAGAAGCTAAAGGCAAAGGAAAAATGAAAGATATACCTATTTGAATGCAGAGTTCCAAAGAATAGCGAGGAGAGATAAAAAAGCCTTCCTCAGGGATCAATGCAATGAAATAGAGGAAAACAATAGAATGGGAAAGACTAGAGATCGCTTTAAGAAAATTAGAGATACCAAGGGAACTTTTCATACAAAGATGGGCACAATAAAGGACAGAAATGGTATGGACCTAACAGAAGCAAAAGATATTAAGAAGAGGTGGCAAGAATACACAGAAGAACTGTACAAAAAAAGATCTTCATGACCCACATAATCATGATGGTGTGATCACCCACCTAGAGCCAGACACCCTGAAATGTGAAGTCAAGTGGGCCTTAGAAAGCATCACTACAAACAAAGCTAGTAGAGGTGATGGAATTCCAGTTGATCTATTNAGAACACACAGAAGAACTGTACAAAAAAGATCTTCATGACCCAGATAATCATGATGGTGTGATCACTCACCTGGAGCCAGACATCCTGGAATGTGAAGTCAAGTGGACCTTAGGAAGCATCACTACGAACAAAGCTAGTGGAGGTGATGGAATTCCAGTTGAGCTATTTCAAATCCTCAAAGATGATGCTGTGAAAGTGCTGCACTCAATATGCTAGCAAATCTGGAAAACTCAGCAATGGCCGCAGGATAGGAAAAGGTCAGTTTTCATTCCAATCCCAAAGAAAGACAATGCTAAAGGATGTTCAAACTACTGCACAATTGCATTCATTTCACATGCTAGCAAGGTAATGCTCAAAATTTTCCAAGCCAGGCTTCACAGTACCTGCATGGAGAACCTCCAGATGTTCAAGCTGTATTTAGAAAGGGCAGAGGAACCAGAGATCAAATTGCCAACATCCAGTGGATCTTTGAAAAAGCAAGAGAGTTCCAGAAAAAAATTTACTTCTGCTTTATTGACTATGCCAAAGCCTTTGACTATGTGGATCACAACAAACTGTGGAAAATTCTCAAAGAGATGGGAATACCAGACCNGCAAGAGAGTTCCAGAAAAAGCATCTATTTCTGCCTTATTGACTATGCCAAAGCCTTTGACTGTGTGGATCACAATAAACTGTGAAAAATCCTGAAAGAGATAGGAATACCAGACCACCTGACCTGCCTCTTGAGAAACCTGTATGCAGTTCAGGAACCAACAGTTAGACCTGGACATGGAACAACAGACTGGTTCCAAATAGGAAAAGGAGTACTTCAGGGCTGTATACTGTCACCCTGCTTATTTAACTTATATGCAGAGTACCTCATGAGAAACGCTGGGCTGGATGAAACACAAGCTGGAATCAAGATTGCTGGGAGAAATATCAATAACCTCAGATATGCAGATGACACCACCCTTATGGCAGAAAGTGACCTAAAGAGCCTCTTGATGAAAGTGAAAGAGAAGAGTGAAAAAGTTGGCTTAAAGCTCAAAATTCAGAAAACTAACCTTATGGTGTCTGATCCCATCACTTCATGACAAATAGATGGGGAAACAGTGGACACAGTGGCTGACTATATTTTTCTGGGCTCCAATATCACTGCAGATGGTGATTGCAGCCATGAAATTAAAAGACGCTTCCTCCTTGGAAGGAAAGTTATGACCCACCTAGACAGCATAATGAAAAGCAGAGACATTACTTTGTCAACAAAGGTCCATCTAGTCAAGGCTATGGTTTGTGAGAGTTGGACTATAAAGAAGGCTGAGCCCCAAAGAATCGATGCTTTTGAACTGTGGTGTTGGAGAAGACTCTTGAGAGTCCCTTGGACTGCAAGGAGATCCAATCAGTCCATCTTTAAGGAGATCAGTCCTGGGTGTTCATTGGAGGGACTGATGTTGAAGCTGAAACTCCAATACTTTGGCCACCTTATGAGAAGAGCCGATTCATTTGAAAAGGCCTTGATGCTGGGAAAGATTAGGGGCAGGAGCAGAAGGGGATGACAAAGGATGAGATGGTTGGATGGTATCACCGACTCGATGGAAATGGGTTTGGGTAGACTCTGGGAGTTGGTGATAGACAGGGAGGCCTGGCCTGCTGCAGTGTGTAGGGTCACAAAGAATCGGACACGACTGAGCGACTGAACTGAACTGATATTTGTATCAAAAGAAGTCACATTCATCACTTTATGGTTATACCTTATGTGTGAAGGCATACCTGTTTCAGGTTCCCTGCAGGCACATCCCATTCCAACCTCTGAACCTTTTCCAAAACAATATATTCTCCATGGAATTGTTTTCCTTTAGGTAGTCAAAAGGTTTTTCCCATCTTTTAGACAGCTCTTAAATCCCGTCAGTCCTCCGCACTTCTAAAATTGATGGGTCAACTGACAGTTTTTTTGGCTCAGCTTGGACATGAAACACACACATCTTTTCTCCCTTCCCTAATCATATACTTAGCCCTCATTGCCTCACCTGTACTAAAGTATACTTACTTTTCCTTTACATTGGTAGAATTTGTTCTGCCAAAGATTGAACAGACAGTAATGTCCACTGCACAAACAAATAGCTTATAAATCTGAGATTCAGAATTCTATCCATAATGCTATTGAACAATGCATTAATTTAGTAGCTTAAGTAAAATCCTAGGTTTTGGTTATAGATATTAGGGTATAAAAGTGTTGTCAGACGCCGGTCCCTGTTGTGAAATATAAATTTTAAATGTACATGTGTGTTAGAATGAGGCTTCCCTGGTGGCTCAGCAGTCAAGAATCCACCTGCAATGTAGGAGACAAGGGTTCAATCCCTGGGTCAGGAAGACCCCCTGGAGGAGGGCATGGCATCCCACTCCAATGTCTTGCCTGGAGAATTTCATGGACAGAGGAGCCTGGCGGGCTACAGTCCTCAGGGTTGCAGAGAATCGGACACAACTGAAGTGACTGAGCACACGTGCACGCGTGTGTTACATGCAGGAACATTAAGGTTTACTAATGATCTCGATGAAGGTAGAACAACATAGTAAAAATGAATACGATATCACACCTAACAATATAGGTGAAGCCAGGACTCATGTATTGATCATTGTATTTTTTCGTCTGTCACATACACTGAATAAAGAGCAGGAAAGTAGCTCATGAGAAGTAACATGCTGCCGAGTTTGAACAGTAGTTCTACTACTTACTATCTGTTTGAGCTTGATCAAGTTATTAACTTCTCTGAGTCTCAGTTTTATAATATTTAAATGAAGCTGACAATAGTACCTACCTTACAGGGTTAATGGGGGAATCATTAAGAAAAAATAGTGTTAATTGACCCAGTATTTGGAATCAGCCATTGTTTTAAGCCCAAATGGATTATCTCATATAATCCTCCCAACCACCTAATAAAACAGGTACTATTATTATCTCCAGTTTATAGGACTCCCTACACAAAGAGAAGTTAGGTAACTCACCCAAAGTCATACAGCTGGTGAGTGGTGGCACTAGAGTGTGAATCTAGGCACTCTATTTCTTAACCACAACCCTGCAATACTTCCAAAGAGAGTAAAAGACGTAAGGCCTGCAAAGCACTTAATACAGAGCCAAGCACGTAGTAATACTCAAAACTTGTTAACTGCTACTAGTAATGTTTACTATGACATTAAGAATAACCTCTCACAGTTTTATTTCAGTATATTTAGCCATCTGTCCCATACAAATATATACTCTTCAGGTCTTTTTAACTTTAGAGTCTTACTCTCAGAAGCCAGGTCCCATAGTGATGTGGCTCCCTTTGTAAATCACCAAGTAGAAGTAGGTCCTTACAATGCTTTGTGAAAAAGTAGAAGTTAGAGGCAAAGAAGAGAGGGAGGAGAGGGAAAAGCTCTTAATTTTTGAGGCAATGGCTTCAACAATTACCTGGGGGTATGTGGGGCTAGGGGCTTCCCAGGTGGCACTAGTGGTAAAGAACCCACCTGCCAATGCAGTGGACTAGAGATGCATGTTCAATCAATCCCTGGGCCAGGAAGATTCCCTGGAGGAGGGCATGACAACTCACTCCGGTATTCTTGCCTGGAGAATCCCAGAGGAGCCTGGCAGGCTACAGTCCATGGAGTCACAAAGACTTGGACATGACTGAAGGGATTTAGCACACAGGCATGTGGGGCTAGGTTAGACTTCTACTAACCTAGACTCCTATGGGAGTCTTGGGGTTCAGTTTAGTGGTTGTGGAGAGGGTGGTGGTGATTTCCTGCCATAGCTACACCACACCTCCAGGGTGATTCTCACCCTTCTGTAGAGCCTAGTGAAATATTGTTGCTGAGCCATGAAAGATGCCAAGATTCTTGGCCTCCAAAGGAGAGGAATTCAATCTGTGGCCAGCGAGGCTTGATTGCTCAGAGCTTTGTGTAATAAAGTTTTATTAAAGTATAAATGAGATAGAGAAATATTCTGACATAGGTATCAGAAGGGGGCAGAAAGAGTGCCCCCTTCTAGTCTTTAACAGGAAGTTATATACCTACTGCTGCTGCTACTGCTGCTAAGTCACTTCAGTCATGTCCGAAGCTGTGCAACCCCATAGACTGCAGCCCACCAGGCTCCCCCGTCCCTGGGATTCTCCAGGCAAGAACACTGGAGTGGGTTGCCATTTCCGTCTCCAATGCATGAAAGTGAAAAGTGAAAGTGAAGTCGCTCAGTCGTGTCTGACTCTTGATGACCCCATGGACTGCAGCCCACCAGGCTCCTCCGTCCATAGGATTTTCCAGACAAGAGTACTGGAGTGGGGTGCCATTGCCTTCTCTGTATATACCTACTAGCAGGCTGCTAATTAGAGAAAGGAAATGTCTCAAAACTCAGAGAGTGGCACCAGGCCCCTCACCCACAACATGCATTTTGAGATAGTGTTGGCACAAGGTGAGTCATCCCGGGCCATAAAATGATTGACATGAATCTTGAAGAAAGGCAGTGTCCAAGCAAATGCATAGTCTCATTAACATAGATTAAGAGAACATTCGTATGAGAAAAACTTACTGGTTTGTCAGTTCTGAGTCTTAAGTGGAACCGACTTGAAGAAAGACAGAGTCTAAGGTAAATACATAGTTCATTAAAATAGCCTGCTGCTGCTAAGTCACTTCAGTCGTGTCCGACTCTGTGTGACCCCATAGACGGCAGTCCACCAGGCTCCCCCATCCCTGGGATTCTCCAGGCAAGAATACTGGAGTGGGTTGCCATTTCCTTCTCCAATGCATGAAAGAGAAAAGTGAAAGTGAAGTCGCTCAGTCTGTCCGACTTTTAGCGACCCCATGGACTGCAGCCCACCAGGCTACTCCGTCCATTGGATTTTCCAGGCAAGAGTACTGGGGTGGGGTGCATTTCCATAAGAAAAGCAACATTGGTTAGCTCAAGGTTTGAGGAAAGTTAAGTTCAGATGGAACCAGGTGTCATCATGGCAACACAGAATTTTAAAAGAAACCTCCTTTTAATTTTGTATAGAGAAGGGAAAAAAATTTGACACTTGTTTGTTTCCTCCTGCAGCTTAAGAGAGAGATAAAAAAAAATCTGACACTTGCAGCCTATTTCCTCTGCTTGGGGGCCTCTAGCTTTCCTGCCTGTTACCCTCTCACCAGCATCCCTTATGTCAAAGGAAAGCCTATGGCATGTTGCATTATCACAACATGATATGATCTTTGTTGAAAATAAAAGTGAGCACCAGAAGAACTGAGTGCTCATATCAGTACATTATGAACACGGGAAAGAAAACATTAATTATTTATATGCTGTATCTGGAGAGGCCCAAAAAGACCAGGGGCCCCAGATTTCTGTTAAACTCCTACCGTTTGAGAGCTATTTCTTTTTAACAAGTGCATTTTCCAAATGTACATTTATTTTGGAAGATAGACACATTGAGCCAGATATCACTCACATCTTAAATCAAGTTAATTTAATCAGAATGCTTCCTCTCTACCACACAGATGATCTCCACTGTGGACAAAATGGGAGATTGTCTCCAGCCATTAGCAGAGAGATTAATTACAAAATGTAAAGCACTGCTTAAGTGTGGGGAGGAACATGAATCTGCTCCCGGGCCCTCTTTTAAAATGCCAATACACACGGGAAAGGTTAACCGACGCAGTTTAGGATGAGTCAATCTGATCTGCTTTGCTCCTAGCAGCAGTGAGGAGGGCCTAAGGTAAAGATTGTAAGGCGGAGAAGAGAGCAAGAGGAAAGAGATGGTCTTTTTGTGCCTGGTCCCCACACCCAACTAGAGACTTCAGGTGGTCGATGCTTGATAATAGGCTGTTGACTTGAAATTAAGGAAAGGCAGAAAGAGGAAGGTGAGGATTGTTTGTCCTCGATGCATCCCTTCCCTCGGTGACAATTTAAGTTTCAGCAGAATGGTTCTGGAGGTCCCAAGACTCTTCAGAACTGGAGGATATGGGTGCACCTGGTGGGACAGAGCCTTGGCACTCTAATATTACAGGGGTGCCACAAAGCTGGGCTTCCCCAATGGCGCAGTGGGGAAAGAACCCACCTGCAATGCAGGAGACACAGGAGACACAGGTTCGATCCCTGGGTTGGGAAGATCCCCTGAAGGAGGACATGGCAACCCACTCCAGTATTCTTGCCTGGAGAATCCCACGAACAGAGGAGCCTGGTGGGCTATGGTCCAAAGGGTTGCAAAGAATCCGACACCACTGGGCATGCATGCGTGCATGCCGCTGAGCTATGTCTGCAGCACAGGGCAAAGCCCGGCCGGACACAAGACCTAATGGAGGACTTTCAAGTGCTCTGATGGGCCAGTGTGAGAACAATCTCTACGGGGAGAGGACTGCATGATTATTCTAAGATCAAACCACAAAGCTACACACCTGCCTCTCAGTTGGTCTCTGGTGATTCTCCAGCCTGTACATTCTTCCTTTTAGACGCTAATGTGCCTCTCCCTCACACGGAGGCCCAAATCTGAGCTCACGTGAAATGAGTTCACAATTTGTCTCACAGCAAAGGACTGCTGTCCCACCTGCTTCAGATGTTTTTCTCCCTGATGTTAGTGAAGTGAAAAACCAGCGAGGCTGTAAATAAAGAAGGAAAGGGAAGAGAGGAGCAGGAACAAAGGAAGCAGGAGAAAGGAAACATGAGCCAAGGAGTTATTGGTTCTAACATAGACGCACCACACACACACACATACACACACTATTCACAAATCCATAAAAGAAAGAAACATAACCAAACCATCTCCACTGCATGGGCCACCTAAACAAGGATGAAATCAAGGCCAAAGAATTTAAAGTATTGCTGGAAATGGAAACGGCATGCTTAAAGTGGTCTTCACAGCCTAGCTTGGGATCATGAAGTACAGAAAGCATAGTGATATTCATTCATCCATGCAGATATGGCACATCTCCTTCATACATACAGACTCCCACTCACACGTATATACGTTCACTTCATACATGCAGCTGCATAACAAGACTTCAGTCAGCACTCACACAGACGCACACACAGAACATATCACCAAACACCAAAATATACACCCGTATACCCCGGGAAGTCGTTGTCGTCGTTGCTGTTTGATTGCTAAGTCACATCCGACTCTTTGGGACCCATGGGATTTCCCAGGCAAGAATACAGGAGTGGGTTGCCATTGCCTTCTCCAGGGGATCTTCCCAACCCAAGAGTCAAACCCAGGTAAGTACATGGATACAAAGTCAGATACAGACACCTGGAAAATCTAAACCTGAATACATACAAGAATACACAGCTACAAAAAAGATGTCTATGTAAAATGGAATGCATGTGTGCATGCTAAGTCGCCTCAGTCATGTCCGACTCTTTGTGACCCCAGTGACTATAGCCCTCCAGGCTCCTCTGTCCGTGGGATTCTCCAGGTAAGAATACTGGAGTGGGTTGCCATGTCTTCCTCCAGCAGATCTTCCCAAAGCAGGGGTCGAACCCATATCTCTTATGTCTCCTATATTGGCAGATGGATTCTTTACCACTAGCACCACCGGGGAAACCCCTCCATTTTGGGGGAGTCTACTATGTGCCCAGCACTTTAAATATGCAGGCTCATTAATCCTCCCAAACACTCCTCTGATNATCGAACCCATATCTCTTATGTCTCCTATATTGGCAGGTGGATTCTTTACCACTAGCAATGGCACCCCACCCCAGCACTCTTGCCTGGAAAATCCAATGGATGGAGCAGCCTGGTCGGCTGCAGTCCATGGGGTCGTTAACAGTCGGACAGACTGAGCGACTTCGCTTTCGCTTTTCTCTTTCATGCACTGGAAAAGGAAATGGCAACCCACTCCAGTGTTCTTGCCTGGAGAATCCCAGGGATGGGGGAGCCTGGTGGGCTGCCGTCTATGGGGTCACACAGAGTCGGACACGACAGAAGTGACTTAGCAGCAGCAGCAGCACCACCGGGGAAGTACGCTGAGATATGTTAAGGCTGGTGTGTGGTTCAGTTTGCCATCGTGAAGCATGGTGGTAGCTGTTAATAGTTCCCACATTCGTGTGTCTGTTGTGTTTATGTGGAGTAATGCTGACGGTCTTTGCGCTGCTTGTTCTATGTAGGATCATATTAATGGGATATTTTTTGGACCCAGAGAGGCTGTCTTCGGTCACTTCAGATCAGAGAACGTGTTTGTTTAAGATGCTCTCCATACTTTTCAGACAGTTTGGATTTAGTGCTGAAGTGGCTCTTCTGTTTACATACAGTGATTCAGGAAGCCTGGGTGGCTGGCATTTCCTGGGGTCTCTCCTCTGCTGTGGCTGGTCTCTGGCGCATTCCTCAGCTTCTGTCACGCACTGATGTCTCTCGGGGGTTATTCCAGGCAGCTGCTCGAGCCCTTGAGGTGTGTTGTGACTCAGCCGACTTCAGCTCTCAATTTGGTGGTCTGTCCTGCTACTTCCTAGATACGTACGAACATCAGAATCACC
>SJYX01015864.1:59457-70802 GCA_006410675.1 Oreotragus oreotragus
CCTTGGAAGAAAAGCTATGATCAACCTAGACAGCATATTAAAAAGCAGAGACATTACTCTGCCAACAAAGGTCTGGTCTAGTCAGTTCATTTCAGTCGCTCAGTCATGTTCCACTCTTTGCGACCCCATGAATCCCAACACCCCAGGCCTCCCTGTTCCTGTCTCTTATACACATCTAGATGTGTATAAGAGACAGGTGTCCGACTGTGCAACCCCATAGACGGCAGCCCATCAGGCTCCCCCGTCCCTGGGATTCTCCAGGCAAGAACACTGGAGTGGGGTGCCATTTCCTTCTCCAAGAGTATCACCTAGAAGTTCTTTAATCTGCAAAAATCATTAACTTGCCTGTTTAATAATCAATGAAATAAACAGGAGTGTTGTTTATTTTTAAGCAACAGAAAACTGTGGATCTGCTGCTTTTGCCAGTGGTTTAAAATTGTGAAAACCAACTTTTCTATGATTATCTTATCTTCTCTTTCTGATAGTAAATAGTTGCTAAAGCTCCAAGTATTGTAAGCATGTTCAGTGCAGGAGAAAGTATTAAGGTGCAGAGCCAGCTGTGACCCCCTCCTATGAGGTAAAAAAGTTTTAAACAGCCTTTCACAAACCCAATAATCAGAGTTGAATTTCTTAGTAATGGTTCTGAGGAAAATGTTTCTAAATATGATTCAAATCCACATATAATGAAAGAAAATATTGACACATTTGAGAATATTAAAACATCAAATAAACTTTTCCATGAGGAATAAAAGACAAAAGACAAACGGGGGAAAATATCTGTAATACATGCTACAGAAAAATTCTAAAATCTGCAATAGAACTTTAAAAACATCAAGGGAAAAGATCAAACTGCAGTGAAAATGGAGCAGAATATATACACAGACAGATCACCAAAGCTCTTAAACATAAGACAAATTGCTAACCTCACTAATAAGAAAAAATGCAATTTCAAATTATTTCAAAGTAACCATTTCTCATCAATCAGTATTGTCAATATTCAGGTCTGATAACACACTATTTCAGTCAGTCTGTGGAGAAACAGGCAATCTCCTATATTTCTTGTAGAATTAAAAATGATATAACCTACATGCCAATGTCTGAGATGCGAGTTCGATTCCTGGGTTAGGAAGATTGCCTGAAGAAGCAAATGACAACCCACTCCAATAATCTCGCCTGGAAAATTCCATAGACAGAGAATCCTGGTGGGCTATAGTCCATGGGGTCACGAAAGAGTTGGACATGACTTAGCTACTAAACAGCAACCACCCTAGTGTAAATGCATTTCACAGTAACTATAAAAAAATATATTGCCCAGGAAATTCCATGGAAAGAGAAGCCTGGTGGGCTACAGTCCAGAGACACAAAGATTTGGACGTGACTGAGCACGCTTGCAAAAAAAAAAAATATATATATATATATATGCATTAATCCATTGGATCAACCATCACACTTTGATAAAGTAACTCTAAATATTCATCTCTAAAAATATGCAACATGCAAATATGTACTTTTTCTGGTGTTATTCCTGATAACAAGCTATAGGACACACCTAAAGGCATACCTTGTTGTTGTCCAGTTGCTCAATGGTGTCCAACTCTTTGCAACCACATGAGCTGTAACATACCAGGCATCCCTGTCCTTCACTGTCTCCCAGAGTTTGCTCAGACTCATGTGCATGGAGTCAGTGATGCCATCCAACCATCTCATCCTCTGTCGGCCCCTTCTCTTCCTGCCTCCAATCTTTCCCAGCATTAGAGTCTTTTCCCATGAGTCAGCTCTTCGTATCAGGTGGCCAAAGTATTGGAGCTTCAGCTTCAGCATCAGGCCTTTCAATGAATATTTAGGGTTGACTTCCTTTAGGATGGACTGGTTTGAACTCCTTGCAGTCCAAGGGACTCTCAAGAGTCTTCTCCAATACCACAGTTCAAAAGTATCAACTCTTCGATGCTCAGCTTTCTTTATAGTCCAACTCTCACATCCATACATGAATACATAGCTTTGACTAGAGGGACCTTTGTTGGAAAAGTGATATCTCTGCTTTCTAATACACTGTCTAGGTTTGTCATACCTTTTCTCCTAGAAGCAATAGTCCTTTATTTCATCACTGAAGTCACCGTCTGCAGTGATTTTGGAGCCCAAGAAAATAAGTTCTGTCACTGTTTGCCCATCTATTTGCCAAGAAGTGATAGGACCAGATCCCATGATCTTTGTTTTTTGAATGTTAAGTTTTAAGCCTGCTTTTTAACTCCCCTCTTTCACTTTTGAGAGGCTCTTTATTTATTGCTTAAATGATATTTTATCTATATATTAAACTATAAGACAATATTTAAAAAATGAAGAGATTGAATTCTGCTATGACCTTTTAAGGAGCTCCATGTACCCAATTCTCAGTAAAAAGAATAAAAGTCATTTAAGAATAAAAACATATGAAGTCTTTGGGAATAGACCTAAAAGCACAGCAAATGATGGAACATTTAGTCAGGAATGTCTACTGAAATTCCACAAGAACAGAGAGAAGCTGTGGTGTTTGCTTTATGACCTGCCCCTTTCATTCTGCTGGCCCAGAGTAATGGAACCCCCAATTTCCAGATGGGTGCATCTAAGGACACAGGCTTCCTTTCTCCCAAGGTCCCAGTTTGGGGACAATGACACCTGATCTGGATGGGCAGAGCATCAGCAGTTTTCATCCTTTCCTCAGCTACCTTGTGCGGACATTAATTTTGATATAATTGGGGATAAGAAGTTGAAAATTCCTTCTTCCTGTCAGCCACCACTTGTGGCAAGGTGTCTGTATGTGAGGGCACAGCGGACTATTTGTAATTCTAAATGCCTACATTAAAAAAGAAGAGATAGCTCATAGATCATATCAGTGACTTGCTATTCCACCTTTGAAAACCACAACAACAAAAATATCAAATTAAAGCAAGCAGAAAGAAGGGAATAACAAGGGAATAATTAGAGTGAATATAAATGATATAGAGACTAGAAAATCAAAACCACAAGACACCAATTTAAATGTACTAGAATATGTTATAATTAAAGTTCAGATAATATGTTTTTTTATGTGGATGGATTGAAGTTGACATCCTCATGTATTATTGGTAAGAATGTAAAATTTTACAGGTTCTTTGTAAATCATTCTGTTAAATTTTCTAAAAGTTAAACATAAAGCTGCCATTTAATGCAGCAATTCCACACATACATGTATACATAAATGAATGAAGGATAGACAACTGAATATCTATCAAGTAATGAACAGATAAATACAATATAATATACATAACACAAGCAAACTGTATACACATACATACAATGAAACATTATTTGACCATGAAAAAGAATGAATAACAACGTCACATATGATGAACTTTGAAGACACTGTGCTAAGTGAAAAGAGTCATAAAAACACACATATATTATTCTATTTATGTGAAAGTTCCAGAGTAGCAGTACATAGAGATAGAAAGATTAGTGGTTCTCTAGGCTTACTCCTTGAAGAAAAGTTATGACCAACCTAGATAGCATATTGAAAAGCAGAGACATTACTTTGCCAACAAAGGTCCGTCTAGTCAAGGCTATGGTTTTTCCAGTAGTCATGTATGGATGTGAGAGTTGGACTACAAAGAAAGCTGGGCACTCTCCAGTACTCTTGCCTGGAAAATCCCATGGACGGAGGAGGCTGGTGGGCTGCAGTCCATGGGGTTGCTGAGTCAGACATGACTGAAGCAACTTAGCAACAGCAGCAGTCAAAGCAGTGGAGAATCCCGTGGGCAGAAGAACTTGGTGGGCTGTTGTCCATGGGGTCACACAGAGTTGGACACAACTGAAGCGACTTAGCATGTATGCATGCATTGGAGAAGGAAATAGCAACCCATTCCAGTATTCTTACCTGGAAAATCCCAGGGACAGAGGAGCCTGGTGGGCTGCCATCTATGGGGTCGCACAGAGTCAGACACAACTGAAGCGACTTCACAGCAGCAGCAGCAGTCAAAGCTATGGTTTTTCTAGTAGTCATGTATGGAGGTGAGAGCTGGACTCTAAAGAAAGCTGGGCACCGAAGAATTTATGCTTTTGAACTGTGGTGTTGGAGAAGACTCTTGAGAGTCCCTTGGACTGCAAGGAGATCCAACCAGTCCATTCTGAAGGAGATCAACCCTGGGATTTCTTTGGAGGGAATGATGCTAAAGCTGAAACTCCAGTACTTTGGCCACCTCATGTGAAGAGTTGACTTACTGGAAAAGACTCTGATGCTGGGAGGGATTGAGGGCAGGAGGAGAAGGGGACGACCGAGGATGAGATGGCTGGATGGCATCACTGACTCGATGGACACGACTCTGAGTGAACTCCGGGAGTTGGTGATGGACAGGGAGGCCTGGTGTGCTGTGATTCATGGGATCGCAGCAGAACATTGATGAAAATGTTCAAAACTCTGTGCCTACGCTAAAAGTTATTGCACTATACATTTTTAGGTGGGTGAATTCTATGGCATGTGAATTCAATAGATCTCTGATAAAAATAATAAAGAACTCTATGGACTGTTATATAGACATTTTCATACTGTATCAGGAGAACAAAAAAGAGAATACTTTTTTGCTTTATGTATGTTACATGCTATATCTGATTAAGAAATATGAAGAAATAAGAATGCACAGATTTTTGAAACCCACAAATATATAACAGAATTTAAGGAAAGCAGAGACCTATAGGAGTTGAGAGGGGATTAGGTATAAAAATAGGGAAAGGAATGGGAGTATTCTGAGTAAACATATTAATTTTAAATATTTAATTTTTCAGTTGGAGGATAATTGCTTTACAAAAGTCAGAATAAGAAAAACAAATATTGTACATTAACATATATATAGAATCAAGAGAAATGGAACTGATGAACATAGTCATAGATTTTAAAAGCAATTAGTATAACCAAGATAAGAAATATAATGCAAGTGAATAGAAATGGAGATTAGGGAAACTGATATTATCTTGTTGCTATCATTCAGTTCAGTTCAGTTCAGTTCAGTTCAGTCGCTCAGTCGTGTCTGACTCTTTGCGACCCCATGAATCGCAGCACGCCATTATCCACATACAAATGAATTTGACCACCGTCCTCTTATAAGTGAAAAGTTATATTGAGTTTTATTAATAGTTTTATGTGTGGGAGTGATGTCATTTTTATCTGCAAAGATTTAGTATATGAGTAATTATCAGGATATTATTGTTGAGAGCAGTCTTCTAACTGTGAATTAATATAAATGATAATACTGGATGGAAAGATATCCAGTGATGCTTGATTGGATCTTGTGATTTAAAGTACTTTCTGAGATAGTTCCCATGAGTATCAATGGCATGCCAGTTTCTCTAGTGGCAATATGGACATTTAGTGCATGTACCATTTTCCACAGAAAAGGAATCATGTATTCTTAGAACATAGATGATATCTGGACTGAGACTAAGAAATCTCAAGGTAATCTTGGAGTCAGAAAATGATAAAGTGCTAAAATTATGTAGAAACACAGAAGACAGCTGGAGGAGTGATCACTAGCCAAATCTGGGACAGCTCGGAGATTGTCATGAATCGAATGGATTATAAAGCCCTGGCTAAAAAAGTTCCTGAGCTCCTAAAGTATTCTTGTAGAAGCTCTTTCCGAGCAGTTTCAGGTTCATAGCAAAATTGAGTGCAAAGTACAAAGAGCTCCCATGCGCCCCCTATTCAGTCCTCACTCCCCTCACCTCACAAATTCTTCATCACACCCCACACCAAAGCAGAACATTTGTTATATCAATGAGCAAATATTGATATTTATCATCCAGAGTCCATAGTTCACCTTGGTGTCATCTATTCTGCAATTTTGACAAATGTATAGTGACATATACCCTGTATCATATGGAACAGTTTCACTGCTGAAAAGTCCTCTGTGCTCCACCTATTCACCAACTCCCAACCCCTGGCAAACACTGATTTTATTTTGTTTTACTCTCTTCATAGTTTCAGCTTTCCCAAAATATGCTATAGATGGAATTATATAGTATGTAGCTTTTCAGATTGCTTTTTTTCCCCACTTACTAATACACAGTTAAGTTTCATTCATATATGTTTGGGTCTTGATAATGAAATAAATGTATGAAATTTGTTTACCCATTCACCTATGGAAGGGCATTTTGATTGCTTCCATGTATTGGAAGTTATAAATAAAGTTCTGGCTGCTTTAAATATCTTTGTGCAGGTTTTTTGTATAGACATAAGTTTTCAATTTATTTACTTGGGTAAATACCAAGGATGGCAGTTGGTGGATTACGTGGTGAGAGTAAGTTTCCTTTTGTAAGAAACCACCAAATGGTCTTCCAAAGTGACTATACTATTTTGGATTCCCATCAGCAATGAATGAATCTTCCTGTTGCTTCACATCATCAGCATTTGATGTTGTGAGTGTTCTAGATTTAAGATATTTCAGTAGACATATAATAGTATCTCATTGTTATAATTTGAAAGTGTACAGTGATAGAAGATGACTCACTTTTTTATACACTTCTTTTACATCTGTGTATCTTCTTTGGTGAGATGGTTGTTCAGGTCTCATGATCTTCTATTTAGGTTTTTATTTATTTTTATCTGCTGCTGCTGCTGCTAAGTCGCTTCAGTCGTGTCCGACTCTGTGCGACCCCATAGACGGCAGCCCACCAGGCTCCCCCGTCCCTGGGATTCTCCAGGCAAGAACACTGGAGTGGGTTGCCATTGCCTTCTCCAGTTCATGAAAGTGAAAAGTGAAAGTGAAGTCACTCAATCGTGTCCGACTCAGTGACCCCATGGACTGCAGCCTACCAGGTTCCTCCATCCATGGGATTTTCCAGGCAAGAGTACTGGAGTGGGTTGCCATTGCCTTCTCCTGTTTTCATCTAGGTGAGTTTTAAGTAATTTTTTAAATTAACTTTAGCAGAGAGACCTTTTTCATATAGACATTTTGCAAATATTTTCTTCTAGTCTGTGGTTTGTCTTGTTTTCCTGATGATGTCTTTGCAGAGCAGAAATTTTTGTTTTTAAGGAATTTCAGTTTATCAGTGCTTTCTTTCATGAAATGCTTCAAAGATCAGTTTACTATAATTGTGTGGAACTATTTCTGGGCTCTGTTTTGTTCCATTGATTTATCTATTCTTTCATCAATACCATACTACCTTAATTTATGTAGATTTAAGTCTTAAAGTCAGGCATATTAAACATTTACCTTTGTTGTGTTGAACTGTTGCCTCTTTATAGTTAGAGATGTATTCTTTTCCTAATATTATAAGGAGATGCAAGCCAACAAGAAATGGCACAACAAAACCTGTTTTCAGTCTACCTTCTCAGGTAAATATTATGATATAAAATGTCATCCAGCTGATTGCTGTAACAAACATTTGTGATTTTTCTTGTCCTCTTCCACTGCTTATTCCAAATAGCATATTTTCTTTAGAAGAAATGGCCATTCCCCCATTTACATCTTAGTGGTACTGTCACAGGCTAGAGGAGTGACTGAAACGAGAATAATCTAAATATTTTTTCTATAAAGAGAGCCACAAAAGAGTGAATAAAGGCAACTCAGACTAAAACATGTTGAAAACCTTGTATTCCAGTGATGATATGCAAGAAAGTGTATGTCTACTGTCTGCTCAACTAAGATGCTTTTGTTCTCACTCTGTCTCCTGGCCTACTTTTCCTGCCCCCTGACCATTTTAGTAATTGTTAGCTTTATTTGCTCAAATAGAGTCATTTACTGTTACTTTTCTTTACAAATTCCTGTTAGAACAAATATAAATACATTTTATGAATTTGATTAACTTAAAAACAAAACTGAACATTTAAAAATATTTGTAATTGCCTTTATGCTAATTGACAAACCACGCCTTAGGATTTTTCAAATTTTTTTTCTTATATGTTTCTCAAAATTAAGCTCATTGAAAGTAGTTGCTTTCAATTCTGTGTGTTTTTTTAAATAATGGGGTTGTGGGAATTACAGCATAATGGCTTATATTAGTCAAAGAAAAGTACACTAGGAATACAAATTCTGATTTTTCTGATTTTCAATTAACTGAAATGAATTTGCTATTGCTAAGGTTTTAAAATACAGTTAAATATAGTAAATGTTCCATATGAATTGACTCCTCAGAATTTGTCAGAGTTGAATAGTCACAGCCTAGATTTTTTTTCTTATATGTTTCTCAAAATTAAGCTCATTGAAAGTAGTTGCTTTCAATTCTGTGTGTTTTTTTAAATAATGGGGTTGTGGGAATTACAGCATAATGGCTTATATTAGTCAAAGAAAAGTACACTAGGAATACAAATTCTGATTTTTCTGATTTTCAATTAACTGAAATGAATTTGCTATTGCTAAGGTTTTAAAATACAGTTAAATACAGTAAATGTTCCATATGAATTGACTCCTCAGAATTTGTCAGAGTTGAATAGTCACAGCCTAGATGATAAATGACTAAAGAACTTTTTAAAAGGACAAAGATAAAAGGACAACTTTAAAGTGTTAGCAAAACAATGAACCATTTTTAACATTTTCCTGGCCTATATTTGTTAATGGACTAAGGAAAATGCCTAAATATATCAAGTAAATGCTCTGCTGCTGCTGCTGCTAAGTCCCTTCAGTCGTCTCCAACTCTGTGCGACCCCAGAGACGGCAGCCCACCAGGCTCCCCATCCCTGCGATTCTCCAAGCAGGAACACTGGAGTGGGTTGTCATTTCCTTCTCCAATGCATGAAAGTGAAAAGTGAAAGTGAAGTTGCTCAGTCGTGTCCGACTCTTCGCGACCTCATGGACTGCAGTCTACTAGGCTCCTCCACCCATGGGATTTTCCAGGCAAGAGTGCTGGAGTGGGTTGCCATTGCCTTCTCCAGTAAATGCTCTAATTATCTATAATTTGTGTTAATAGCATTTGAGAATGTTTATTTCTGGGTAATAGAAGATATTATCAAGATACTATGTGTTTTCTCATCACAATATTGAATGTAAAAGACTATTTATTTAATTTAAATTTATTTAAATATAAATATGAAGATTCTCCACAACAATGAAGAATTATAGGCCCACTATCTGGAAGAGATAGAAAGTATAAACATGAGGCTATTTTTGGGTCCTCCTCTTTTCTTCTATTGAGAAGATTTCTCTGAATCTATCATATGCTGCTGAGAAGCTGAGGAATTTTGATAGACTCATAAGGCTATAGAGGACAAGATTTGTTCAGGACTTGCAAAGGAGAAGCATTTCTGACCAACAAGGCAGATTTTAGAGTGGGATCAAAAAGAGACACACCTTAAAATAATCTCAAATCCTGATTAGACACATCTCAAACCTTCTTGGATACCTTGTACTTCTTCCATCCCAGATTATTTTTGTCTTGTCCAGTGTGGTAGCCACCAGCCATACATGGCCATTTAAAATAAATGTGTATCCCTTTCTGAAACTTAAGAATTTGAAAATGTAGACTCTAAACTTATTGCTTTTTTTCCCCTGCCATTAGAAATATCAGATCTTATTAAGCAAGGCTCAGTAGTTGATTTTCACAGCTTGAGGCTTGCTTCCCTAAAATTATGTCATGTCCTCAGAATGTCACAGACTGTCCCAAATTTTTTTCCCTGAAAAATCCTGGTGTTATCTCTATTAGACTGCCCTACTTTAACAATAGGAATGAATGGTTGCTTCACAAAACATTGTTTTTACTGACTGTCCTTTTGCTGTTCCAGGATGTTATCCATTATAGCATAATTACATTTAGATGTTGTGTCTCCCCAGACTCCTCTTAGCTGTGACAGTTCCATCTGACTTTTGCAGAAGCCATGGAGGTAAGTTGAAAAGGGATTTGATAAGAGTCTAGGTCTTCATCCTTTAAATCTTTGATAGTGACACTAAACTCTACAAATCTTCCCAGGGTATGCTACAGCTTTGGATTTATTATCTTGATCAAGGATTTGAGGATATTTAAGAGATTTCCACTTGAGCCTTCCTGTCATATGGTACATGCTTGCTTTAAGTTAAACCCTTAGAGAATTATTCCTGCCCTTTCTTTATCTGATCAATAGCCACACATATTTCTCACATTTTTTTCCTATTTAAAAATGGGGTAGAAAATTGTTGATGATTTTGTATTGTTTTTGGAAACATAAAAATTGCAATTACATATTGAATCAAGGGAAATAATACTGTAAAACAGAGAGACATTCATTTTTTTAACTTATTCTCTATATTCTGTTCCTATATTACAGTAGATTATGTTGAAGCATAAACCTTTCATAAAGACTAAGCTAATAGAAAACATCTACTGCTTTATTGACTACATCAAAGCCTTTGACTATCTGGATCACAACAAACTGTGGAAAATTCTTCAAGAGATGGGAATACCAGACCACCTGACCTGCCTCCTGAGAAATCTGTATGCAGGTCAAGAAGCAAGAGTTAGCACTGGACTTGGAACAGCAGACTGGTTCCAAATAAGAAAAGGAGTACGTCAAGGCTGCGTATTGTCACCCTGCCTATTTAACTTCTATGCAAAATGCCAGGCTGGATGAAGAACAAGCTGCAATCAAGACTGCTGGGAGAAATATCAATAACTTCAGATACACAGATCATACCACTCTATGGCAGAAAGCGAAGAATGAAAGAGCCTCTTGAAAGTGAAAGAGGGGTGTGAAAAAGTTGGCTTAAAACTCAACATTCAGAAAACTAAGATCATAGAATCCAGTCCCAACACTTCATGGCAAACAGACAGGGAAACAGTGGAAACAGTGAGAGACGTTACTTTTTGGGCTCCAAAATCACTGAAGATGGTGACTGCAGCCATGAAATTAAAAGACCTTTGCCCCTTGGAAGAAAAGCTATGATCAACCTAGACAGCATATTAAAAAGCAGAGACATTACTCTGCCAACAAAGGTCTGGTCTAGTCAGTTCATTTCAGTCGCTCAGTCATGTTCCACTCTTTGCGACCCCATGAATCCCAACACCCCAGGCCTCCCTGTTCATCACCATCTCTCGGAGTTCACTCAGACTCACGTCCATCGAGTCCGTGATGCCATCAAGCCATCTCATCCTCGGTCGTCCCCTTCTCCTCCTGCCCCCAATCCCTCCCAGCATCAGAGTCTTTTCCAATGAGTCAACTCTTCGCATGAGGTGGCCAAAGTACTGGAGTTTCAGCTTTAGCATCATTCCTTCCAAAGAAATCCCAGGGCTGATCTCCTTCAGAATGGACTGGTTGGCTCTCCTTGCAGTCCAAGGGGTTCTCAAGAGTCTTCTCCAACACCACAATTCAAAAGCATCAATTCTTTGGTGCTCAGCCTTCTTCACAGTCCAACTCTCACATCCATACATGACCA
>SJYX01015864.1:72059-83805 GCA_006410675.1 Oreotragus oreotragus
CGGGGCACGCGCCCACCGCCGCCCACGCCCAGAGCCACAGCCGGCGCGGGAGAACGCTCTCCCGCCGGGCCCGGCGCCCCCACGGCCCTCACGTGCACTCCGCCGTGCCCAGCAGCCTCCCCGCTTCTCGGGAACCGAGGGCGCTGCTCGGTCCGGGGACCCCACCGGCCAGCGGAGGCCGGGTGGCGACACCCACATGAGGCGAGGCCGGCTCGGTCCCAGACACGGGAAGAGGGCGCGGACGGTCACCGGCGCGGGTCGGGGGAAAGGCTGGCAGCGCCGGGGAGGGGCGGCAAGCAGACGCAGCGAGGGCCTCGGGACAGGGGCGCAGGCGCAGTCCAGGGACCAGAGAAACCCGGGGCACAGCCGGACCACCAGGAAAACAAGCTCGAGGTCCCGCCGCCACACACTCGAGGGCAGTCCCGGGACGCCTGGGATGCCGTCTGGCCCCGGCCATGCTCGGAGCCCCCCACAACCAAGTCCCAGCGCGTGCCACTGAGGGCCCGCGTCCGCTCATCCCATCTTTCCGACCTCGGCAGATCCGGCTGCCATCCAGTCCAACCCCGAGGCTGAACGGGGAATGAGGAGGCGCGGCCCGCAATGCTGAGTCTGTATCCCATCAGGGTGAAATGTGAATGGTAATCATTTGAAGTGAATAACTTAAGTGTAAACACAGAGATATTCTCAATATTCTTGTTATGTAAGGCAAGCATTTATATTAACTCTATAAACATTTGTATATATATATACAAATATGTTCATATATACATAAACATTTACAAATATACAAAAATTTATATTAACTATATATAGTTTATATTTTGTATATGTATACTATACAAAAATATATAATTTATAAATGTATGTATGTAAATGTTTACATACAGTTAGTGTACGTTTTTGCCATACATTATAAAAATATTTAGAGTTTATTCTGAAGTTATTCATTTCAAGTGATTACGACTTAACATTTCACCTTGATGGGATATAGAGTCAGTCATTTAAATGACTATGATCGTAGGATCAGAAGACTGTTCAGCTACTATTTAGCCATGTGTTCTTCAGTTGCTAAGTCGTCTTTGATTCATTGCAACCCCATGGAATACAGCATGCCAGACTTTGCTGTCCTTCTCTGTCTCCTGGAGTTTCCTCTGACACAGGTCTATTGAGTCGGTGATGTCATCCAAACATCTCATCCCCTATGACCCGCTTCTCCTCCTGCNTATAATTTATAAATGTATGTATGTAAATGTTTACATACAGTTAGTGTACGTTTTTGCCATACATTATAAAAATATTTAGAGTTTATTCTGAAGTTATTCATTTCAAGTGATTACGACTTAACATTTCACCTTGATGGGATATAGAGTCAGTCATTTAAATGACTACGATCGTAGGATCAGAAGACTGTTCAGCTACTATTTAGCCATGTGTTCTTCAGTTGCTAAGTCGTCTTTGATTCATTGCAACCCCATGGAATACAGCATGCCAGACTTTGCTGTCCTTCTCTGTCTCCTGGAGTTTCCTCTGACACAGGTCTATTGAGTCGGTGATGTCATCCAAACATCTCATCCCCTATGACCCGCTTCTCCTCCTGCCCTCAATCTTTCCTAGCATCAGGGTCTTTTCCAATGATTGGCCTCTTCCAACCAGTGACCAAAATATTGCTAAAGTATTTAGCCTTGTAAACTGTGGATATTAGTGTGTCTTTTGGTACTGCAGTTTTTGTGGAAAATTCTGAAAGAAATGGGAATACCAGACCACCTGACCTGCGTTTTGAGAAACCTAATGATGTTTAAATTTTTCACAGAAAGTTTAAATAAGCTTGCCAAATATTTGATTAACCTTATATGTAATAGAACTATAAAAAATTCTTATGATCAGTTTAATTTGAAGTTTATCTCTACAAATACTGTTTTAAAAATACTAGTGAATTATACAACTAACTGATGTATGCCATANAAGAAATGGGAATACCAGACCACCTGACCTGCGTTTTGAGAAACCTAATGATGTTTAAATTTTTCACGGAAAGTTTAAATAAGCTTGCCAAATATTTGATTAACCTTATATGTAATAGAACTATAAAAAATTCTTATGATCAGTTTAATTTGAAGTTTATCTCTACAAATACTGTTTTAAAAATACTAGTGAATTATACAACTAACTGATGTATGCCATATTACAAAGTTTGGGAATGAAAAAATGAGAAAAAGTTAACAGAAATTTGCTACCAAGAGGCATGATTAGGTTAAAGGCTTCTGTCTGACAGAATTTGCAATAGGCATCAACTTTGCCATGCTCTTGTTGTGTAAGAATCAGTTTTCTCATGTCTCATACTAGAATTAAGATTGGCGAAGGCAGTGGCACCCCACTCCAGTACTCTTGCCTGGAAAGTCCCATGGACGGAGGAGCCTGGTGGGCTGCAGTCCATGGGGTCGCGAAGAGTCAGACACGACTGAGCGACTTCCCTTTCACTTTTCAGTTTCATGTATTGGAGAAAGAAATGGAAACTCACTCCAGTATTCTTGCCTGGAGAATCCCAGGTACGACGGAACCTGGTGGGCTGCCGTCTATGGGGTCGCACAGAGTCAGACACAACTGAAGTGACTTAGCAGCAGCAGCAGCAGCGTTACAAATCTAAAACGCTTACTTAGCACAGTAACACTTTCACATAGTAAGTGTAAAATAAATTATTATTGCTATTGATACTGAGAAATACTAAAGGCCATTAATATGTTATTATATACACTATAATAAATTGCCTGTAACTTAAAATGACCAAATTAAAAACAATATGTACATGAAAAATAAGCATACTTTTGATTAAATGGTATAATTTTTATAGCTTTTAAAAATGTATGTAGTCTTTTCACATTGGTTTTAATTAAGAATATCTATGGTTCGGGAAAGGACACAAGAATAGGAATTGTGATGATTCCAATGACCACCTTAATACACCTCAAAATTGCACATGCCAAACAGGGTTTGTCTTCATATAGTATTCTATTATAAGAAATTTCTGTGAAGTTAGCTGTGTCAGATGAAATAAATGTCAGCATTATCCCTAGGACAGGGATCATCCCTATCTTGTTTGTAATTCTGTATTTCAGAAATGAAGCAGATTCTTCTGTTTTTCTTCATTTGTGTGTCACAGGAATGGACATAACTCTGACACTAGAAAATATCATGAATAAGAGTAGTACTACAGGCTGCAAATATACAATTAGAGTTTAAGTAGCCTATTTTTAGAACTTTTGTTGGTGTCTGGCAGATTTAAGTACAAGGGGATTTTGCTATTCAGCAGTTCTCCTTTATGTACCTCAGGGCAAGTGGTAATATGCAATTTATGGTAAATTGAGCATATCTCAAACTCTGGTTGCAAGGTAGACAGTTAATAATACCAAACTGATTGATGTTAAAGTAAATGGGTAAGAGAAGAGGATTGGGGTTCAGTAATTGGTTAATGGCCACAGTACTAGGCATAGGACCAGATTCATTAGGTCTTAGGAAGAGAAATGTTTTGATGGACACTAACAGTCATCCAGTCACAAGATAAGAGACATTTAATCTCTTGTATCATCAGCTTTAGAGTCTAAAGAAATGCATTAAACCAAGAGCTCTCCAGTAATGTGATGTAATGTGTAATTGACATCAAAAGCATATGCCCTATCACCAAATGGCATTAGCCTCTTTAAATTCAGACAGAGTGTCTGAAAGCAGTGATTCCTAACCATTTAAACTAGAGCTTAAAACCCAGATATATGAAGTTTAAAAAAATCTATTTCTTCAAATAGACAAACTATGGAAATTATTTACATATAATTCTTTTTTAATATAAATTATTTGTTTTAATTGAAGGCTAATTACTTTATAATATTGTAGTGGTTTTGCCATACATTGACATGAATCCGCCATGGGTGTACATGTGTCCTCCATCCTGAATCCCTCTCCCACCTCCCTCCCCATCCCATCCCTCTGGGTCATCCCAGTGCACCAGCCCTGAGCACCCTGTCTCGTGCATTGAACCTGGACTGGTGATTTGTTTCACATATGATAATATACATGTTTCAATGCCATTCTGCCAAATCATCCCACCCTAGCCCTCTCCCATAGCATCCAAAAGACTATTCTATACATCTGTGTATCTTTTGCTGCCTCACATATAAGGTTACCATTACCATCTTTCTAAATTCCATATATATGTGTTAGTATACTGTATTGCTGTTTTTCTTTCTCACTTATTTCACTCTGTATAATAGGCTCCAGTTTAATCCACCTCATTAGAACTGATTCAAATGTATTCTTTTTAATGGCTGAGTAGTATTCCATTGTGTAAATGTACCCCAGCTTTCTTATCCATTTGTCTACTGATGGACATCTAAGTTGCTTCCATGTCCTGGCTATTATAAACAGTGCTGCGATGAACATTGGGGTACACCTGTCTCTTTCAGTTCTGGTTTCCTCAGTGGTTATTCCCAGTAGGGGAATTGCTGGGTCATATGGCAGTTCTATTTCCAATTTCTTAAGGAATCTCCACACTGTTCTCCATAGTGGCTGTACTAGTTTGCATTCCCACCAATAATGTAAGAGGGTTCCCTTTTCTCCACACCCTCTCCAGCATTTATTGCTTATAGACTTTTGGATCACAGCCATTCTGACTGGCGTGAAAGGACTATTTTTACACCATTCTGTCGTGTTCAGTACCAGAAATGGAGCCTGTCCTTTCACAATGACAGTGTTCATTTTGAGAAAAGAGTTACCAATGTTTTCAAGAGTTTGCTTCTTAGAGTCTCCCATAGTTTTAGACTGTTAATAAAGAGGCTGCTAATAAGGTGACTCAGTAGTAAAGAACCCACCTGCCAGTGCAAGAGACACAGGTTTGAACCTGGGTCAGGAAGATCTTGAGAAGGAAATGGCAACCCATTCCAGTATTCTTGCCTGAAGGATTCCCATGGACAGAGTAGCCTGGCAGGCTACAGTCCATGGGGTTGTAAAGAGTCAGACACAAGTGAACAATTGAGCACATTAATGAGAGGACAGGTTGACCAGAGGACTTTGGGATGCAGGTCATACAAAGAAAACCATGGTTTGTGGTACTTGGTTGTGGTAGCCCTAATAGATAAATACTGACTCTGATTCCTTTCTCTCATGATGATCTTCCCAAATCAGAAGTCTTATTCTCGAGCCTCTAACATTCTTCAAACTCAAAACCTTAAATTTTTTTTTCTTCTAATTCATAAATATTGTCTAGTCCTTTGAGGATAGGGTCATCTTCTTCCCCCACTATCCTGATTTTTAAGCCAGGAACTCCTCTTCTGCTCTTTAAAACCTCTTGTTTTGATTCTCAGCATGTTTTGAAAGCAAAGGAAAAGCCTGGACTTTAGAAAATCTAATTTTCATTTAGAATTTATGTATGCTTCAAATTAATGAAAAAGAAGAGAGAAAATATTGGGGGAGAGGGACAAGATTAGTATTTAAAGACCTTAAAACTTTTTTTAAAAAATAGCTTTTTGGAATTATTTCTTTAATTTGTTAAAATTCTTTATTTTGTGCTTTCATGTACCATGGCGCAGTTTTTACATGGACATTATAGACAGATAGATGATTTTAGTGGATATGATTTGGTATTAAGTGGTAGAAAATGGCCAGAAGATGTTTAGAGTAGCTGCAATAACACCTGGAGAAAGAGGACACCTTCCTTTTTTTTTTTTTTCCTCTCTCTCTCTCTTTTGAAAATGGCACTGCTCTAGAAGTAATACTATATAACCTGCCAAGTTTGTGACTGACAGCCAGCCTGATATTATGAACAGGACATGCTGAACCTCATTGTAGTGCATTGTTGTTGTTTGGTTGCCCAGTAGTGACTCTTTATGGACTGCAGCATGCCAGACCTAGTGCATTCCTAATAGCAATTATTCTCCACTGTCTATAGAGACTGTTGTGAATGATAACATTTCACTTATACTTCAGTTTATGTCTGGTAAGGCCAGTATATGTGATATTTCTTTTTTACCTAGAAATATTATTTGGTGGCATTGCACTTTTCCTATGGTTCCTTGAATAAAAGCCATATAATTTAAATGGTTCATTGATGTAGATGCTAAGTTATTTCTTACTTCATTAAAACAATACTCTAAATAGGAAAATTATTTTTCATGTAGAATAATGATACTAAAAATGTACATTTTAAATACTAGTTCAAAAAGGAATTTAACGTTTACTCTGAATGTAGATTCTTATAATACTTACTCCAGTGTCTGCCATGAAGCTAGGGATACTGGGTTACCTCTCAAGCATGAAGTAATTCCTGGGGANGAAATGGCACAACAAAACCTGTTTTCAGTCTACCTTCTCAGGTAAATATTATGATATAAAATGTCATCCAGCTGATTGCTGTAACAAACATTTGTGATTTTTCTTGTCCTCTTCCACTGCTTATTCCAAATAGCATATTTTCTTTAGAAGAAATGGCCATTCCCCCATTTACGTCTTAGTGGTACTGTCACAGGCTAGAGGAGTGATTGAAACGAGAATAATCTAAATATTTTTTTCTATAAATAGAGCCACAAAAGAGTGAATAAAGGCAACTCAGATTAAAACATGTTGAAAACCTTGTATTCCAGTGATGATATGCAAGAAAGTGTATGTCTACTGTCTGCTCAACTAAGATGCTTTTGTTCTCACTCTGTCTCCTGGCCTACTTTTCCTGCCCCCTGACCATTTTAGTAATTGTTAGCTTTATTTGCTCAAATAGAGTCATTTACTGTTACTTTTCTTTACAAATTCCTGTTAGAACAAATATAAATACATTTTATGAATTTGATTAACTTAAAAACAAAACTGAACATTTAAAAATATTTGTAATTGCCTTTATGCTAATTGACAAACCACGCCTTAGGATTTTTCAAATTTTTTTTCTTATATGTTTCTCAAAATTAAGCTCATTGAAAGTAGTTGCTTTCAATTCTGTGTGTTTTTTTAAATAATGGGGTTGTGGGAATTACAGCATAATGGCTNAAAAAAAAAAAGAACAAAGGAAATTACTTCTCTCTAACTCTCATCCTGTTCTATCCTAGTTACTTCTTCCTAACTTAGCTCTGGCCAACCAGAACATTCCACTTCCCTAGGTAAAATCACTGACTCAGTATTGATTACTTGATTCAGTCCAGACCATTAAGTTTTATTATGTAAATATACTCTTTTCCAAAAAGATTGCATGACATGATTTTACAGTTTTACCAACCAATCAATTTATTTTCTTTGGGCTAATTTAATTTTAGTTGTTTTTCTGCAATTTAGAGTAAAAGAGTCCATTCTAATCTAGGATTATACATTATCATAAATAATATACCTTCTTCATTTTCAATTATAATATTTAAATAAAAAATACAGAACTTATAGTGAATCAACACAGTTGCCTTTGAAAAGTATTGGGTTAGCCTAAGGTTTGTTTGATTTTTCTGTAAGATGTTACAGAAACATCCTTTGGAAACCCAATATTTACCTTTCTTCCAATATTTTGATAGAAACTTTATACTGAAAAGTACATGAATCTTGATTGTGCATTAAAATAACTTAATCGTTGACTTTCCTAGAAAAAAGACTCAAAGTTGATTTCATTTCTTAATAATTTAAAATTTTATCTAAGTGAAAGCATCTATGGGTAGACATATATTTTATAGTTTAGAATCTGTAAACAGAATGAAAGTATTGTGCTAAATTTCATTTACTCAATAGAAATAATTTTATAGAAATTGAAGAAGCATTTTGGAGATTTGTGTATTCATAAATGTCACCAATTAATCTAATACATGATAAAACATTATTTGCTAATGTTTACGTGGAATGCATTTAGATTGTATTATACCTGATTTTCTCCCTTCTTCAGTAGTGGGAATTGTGCAGAAAACTTTTGTTGTATGTCATATAGATAGTCATACAGAGAGTAACAAATTTGTTTCAATGATCTGCTATTTATTTAAAGATGAAAATTCTAATAATGCTGAATGCATATTTTCCCAACATCATTTATAGCTTTCTTTTTAAATAACTTAGAAACATACATGACTATTAAAAGGTTTTCTTTATTGAAATAATTCATTGATATTGAGTCAATCAAGTTTGCGTTTGCATATTTAGACCATGTTTGAATCATGTTTCTTAGCTAAATATTCATAAGGAATTAAGGTGAAATTTTAGTTATTTGGAAGATTGACTGTCAAGTATTTTTTCTATTTTATAGGAAAATATGAAGGTTTCAAACATAGCAAAATATTATTATGCATATTCAGCTAAATGCTAAATAAAGAAACACACTCAAAAATATTTAAATATGATTTTGTGTACATATGTATTCTTTTTCCATTAATGGCAAAGTGCCTTAATTCTTTTGGAAGATTTGTACTGTATTTGATTAAATAGAAAGTGTAGTATAAAGTGTATACTCTTAAAAAAATGGGTCAAGTGAGAGAAAAGTCAGAGATTTGTGATTTTTAACATAGTACATATCAGGCAAAGAGGCTTATAGATTAATCCTTTCAAAGATGTGATTATTACTTTTGGAAGCTCTAAATCAAAGGTACTAGCAAAGTCAGTAAGAGATGACATATATGAAAGACTACATCCTTATCAGACTGATGAACTGAAAGATTCTCTGACTCATTTTTCAATTTTACAGCTCTTAAAAGTACTCTTGTAAGGAGTACAGTACTTTTTGTCAGTAAGTAATTAACCTTAAAGAATAGGTGGTCTCATTCAAGAGAGAAAAACCTAATCTTTGTACCTGAAAACCCTGAATGCTATTAGAAACACAGGAAGAATGCAGGTTTTTATGTGATTTCATTCTAAATGAACAATCTTAAAAACTTTTCTTACTGAAACACAGTTCACATCTATCTAAAGAAAGAAAGTAGCCTAATGAAACATATGTTACCTATGTGTGATTAAACTGCAAAAAAAAAGCCAAACAAACAAAAAAGATGACCCATGTGAAAGAATGTAGAATACTTTAAAATTAGTATTACACAAAAAGAATCTGTAAGAAAAGAGTACCTGGGCACTGATAAGAATTTTAGTAAATGTGTAGTGGAAATTAATCATAGAATTACTATGAGATGTTTGGCAAGCTTTTCTGTTTTTCAAAGTTTTAAAGTTGAAACCCATAAAGCATCAGTGATAAGGCAAGATGTCTAAAATACTAAAGCGTATTCCTTTTATATATTATATGAAGTATATTTACCTCAATTTATATTAGTTTTATGTGTACAAAATAGTGATTCAAAATTATATACATTATGAAATGATCACTACAATAAATTTAGTTACCATCTGTCACCATACAAAGTTAATGTATTACTGACTACTACCCCACGCTGTACATTACATCCCATGGCTTATTTAATTTATAACTAGAACTTTGTTCCTCTTGATCTCATTCACATATTTTGCCCCCTGACCCAACGACCATCTTGCACTCTATCTATGAATATGGGTTTTATTTTGTTTTACTTTTTATATTCTGCATACAAGTAAAATCATGTAGTAATTGTCTTTCTCTGTCTGACTTATTTTACTTAGCATAATACTCTCAAGGTCCATCCATGTTTCTGCAAATAGTAAGATTTCTCTCTTTTTATGGACTGAGTAGTATTTAATTGTATTTGTATACACCACATTTTCTTTGTTCACCCATCAATAGGCACCATTTTTGCCATATCTTGTCTATTGTAAAAATAATACTGTAATGGCCATCAGGGGTATATATCTTCTTCAAAACATGTTTTTCTTTGCCTCACATAGGTATCTACACATAGAGTTGCTAGATCATATAAAGCTCTCTCTATATATATATTTTTCAGAGTATGGAGGTTTATATTCCCACCAATAGAGCATGGGTGTTCCCTTTTCTCTACATCCTAAACAACATCTGCTGTTTCTTTTCTTCTTGATACTAGTGATTCTTGTCAGCATCTATGGGGTCACAAACACTCAGACGTAGAACTGAGTGACTGAACAGCAGTTCTGTCAGCTGTGATATAATGCCCGTGTGGTTTTGGTTGGTATATCCTTGGTGATTATGATGTTGTGATCATTTACTATACCTAATGACCATATGAATATCTTCATTGGAAATATCTATTCATATCCTCTGCCCATTTTTAAATTTTTTTTTTTTTGGCCCTTAAGTTGTATGAGTACTTTATATTAATATAGCTCTTAATGGGATATATGGTTTGGAAGCATCTTCTCCTATTCAGTAGGTTAACTTTTATTGATTTTTTTTTTTTTTGGGCTGTGCATATGATTTTTAGTGGGATGAAGTCCAATGTGCTTATTTTTCTTTTCTTTTCCTTGTCTTTGGAATCAGATCCATAAAACATCACTATGACCACTGTCAACGAAATTACTGTCTGTGTTAGGGTTAGGGTTTATTTTGATCAATCCATTATGGCTGGCTGGAAAATCCAATTGAGAAAAATTCTGAGACATAGCAAGAGAAATAGAGATCAAAAGTTTCTGGTCAAATTCACTGCCTTCAGATTTTGATATCAATTTGTTCCTATATCAGGCTCAAGGGTGGAACTGATAGAAAAAAAACAGTAAATTGAAGGAGTTGGAGGAGTTTTCATTCAGAAAATAATGTTCTATGTTCTACTAACTGGATCATTTAACATATCAGTACTTTTAACATTTCTTCTACAATTAAAAATAAATCTACTTACCAATCTGAAAACATTATCTTTTGAAATAGGTTGAATTGTAAAAATAGCTGAATGAATTTGAATAAGCAACATATAAAGTAAATGTAAAATTATTTACATCCAATATTTCTGTGGTAGCACAAGTGATATATATACAGGCCCTCCCTGGTGACTAAGATGGTAAACAATCTGTCTGCAATGCAAGAGACATAGATTTGATTCTTGGGTTGGGAAGATCCACTGGAGAAGGGCATGGCAACCCACTTCAGTATTCTTGCCTAGAGAATTTCATGGACAAAGGAGCCTGATGAGTTACAGTCATGGGCTTGCAAACAGTCGGACATATCTGAGTGGCTAACACTTTCACATACATGCTGTTGCTGCTCAGTTGCTCAGTTGTGTCCAACTTTGTGAGACCTCATGGACTATAACCTCCTAATCTTTTCTGTCCATGGAATTATCCTGACAAGAATACTGGAGTGGGTTGCCATGTACTCCTCCAGGGGATCTTCCCAATTCAGTGTATGAATCCATGTCTCCTGTGTCTCCTACATTGGCAGGAGAATACTTCAACACGGGTTGTTTGGAGTAAGAAGATAGTAAGATAAACTTCTTGATCTCAGAAAGTTTATGAATTAATTTAAAGGGATATTTTTAGCCTCAACAAAAAAATGTCACTTGAGTGAAAAATAAAAATGACATATCAGTTCAGTTCAGTTCAATTGCTCAGTCGTGTCCGACTCTTTGCAACCCCATGAATTGCAGCATGCCAGGCCTCCCTGTCCATCACCAACTCCAGGAGTTCACCCATACCCGCATACATCGAGTCCGTGATGCCAACCAGCCATCTCATTCTCTGTTGTCCCCTTCTCCTCCTGCCCCCAATCCCTCCCAGCATCAAAGTCTTTTCCAATGAGTCAATTCTTCGCACAATGTGGCCAAAGTACTGAAGTTTCAGCTTTAGCATCATTCCTTCCAAAGAAATCCCAGGTTTGATCTCCTTCAGAATGGACTGGTTGGATCTCCTTGCAGTCCAAGGGACT
>SJYX01015864.1:83867-100750 GCA_006410675.1 Oreotragus oreotragus
TTCCAAAGAACACCCAGGACTGATCTCCTTTAGAATGGACTGGTTGGATCTCCCTGCAGTCCAAGGGACTCTCAAGAGTCTTCTCCAACACCACGGTTCAAAAGTATCAATTCTTCGATGCTCAGCCTTCTTCACAGTCCAACTCTCACATCCATACATGACCACAGGAAAAACCATAGCCTTGACTAGATGGACCTTAGTCAGCAAAATAATGTCTCTGCTTTTGAATATACTATCTAGGTTGGTCATAACTTTCCTTCCAAGGAGTAAGCGTCTTTTAATTTCATGGCTGCAATCACCATCTGCAGTGATTTTGGAGCCTAAAAAAATAAAGTCTGACACTGTTTCCACTGTTTCCCCATCTATTTCCCAGGAAGTGATGGGACCAGATGCCATAATCTTCGTTTTCTGAATGTTGAGCTTTAAGCCAACTTTGTCACTCTCCTCTTTCACTTTCATCAAGAGGCTTTTTAGTTCCTCTTCACTTTCTGCCGTAAGGGTGGTGTCGTCTGCATATTTGAGGTTATTGATATTTCTCCCAGCAATCTTAATTCCAGCTTGTGGTTCTTCCAATCCAGCGTTTCTCATGATGTACTCTGCATATAAGTTAAATAAGCAGGGTGACAATATACAGCCTTGGCGTACTCCTTTTCCTATTTGGAACCAGTCTGTTGTTCCATTTCCAGTTCTAACTGTTGCTTCCTGGCCTGCATACAGATTTCTCAAGAGGCAGGTCAGGTGGTCTGATATTCCCATCTCTTTCAGAATTTTCCACAATTTATTGTGATCCACATATTCAAAGGCTTTGGCATAGAAATAGACGCAAAATAAAAATACTTAGTTAAAGCAGTAAATTCAGATTCTTCATTCATTGTGTTCAATCAGGAAGTGAATAAAATGGAGAGTTAGAAAGTGACTAAAATTTTGTGTGAAATTTTCTATTACTTTTAATACTGGAAAAGCTTGGATATACATATAAAATGAGAGAAGGGAAGGTGATTAAAGATAAAGATGAACTGTGATTCATTGTTGAAACAAAGTCTTAAGATAACATGTAAATCACGTGTATGTTGTTGCTTCAGTCGTGTCCCACTCTTTGCAACCCCGTAGAGAGTAGCCCGCCAGGTTCCTCTGTACATAAGATTTTCCAGGCAAGAGTACTGGAGTGGGTTGCCATGCCCTCTTCCAGGGGATCTTCCCCACCCAGTGATTGAACCCTTGTCTCCTGCTTCACAGGCTGATTCTTTATTGCTGAGCCACCAGTGAATGCCAAAATTTATAAAGCAGTACAAGATAATATCCACCTACAAAGCAGGAGATCCTAGTTCTATTCCTGGGTTGGGAAGATCCCCTGAAGAAGGGACAGGCTACCCACTCCAATATTCTTGGGTTTGCCTGGTGGCACAGATGGTAAGGAACTTGCCTTCAATGAGGGAAACCTGGGTTCAATCCCTGGGTTAGAAAGATCCCCTGGAAGAGGGCATGGCAACCTTTCCATGGGGTCTCAAAGAGTTGACACAACTGAGCTACTAAGAAAGACCACCCACATGAGATAATATATAGCATATATATTTTTCCTTAGAAAACAGATCTTTTAGAGGACAGTTGAAATGTGTTTCAATTTGTAATAAACTATAATGCAAAATGTAATAACCTAAATGGGTACAATAAAGGACAGAAATGGTATGGACCTAACAGAAGCAGAAGATAGTAAGAAGAGGTGGCAAGAATACACAGAAGAACTATACAAAAAAGATTTTCATGACCCAGATAAACATGGTGGTGTGATCACTCACCTAGAGCCAGATATCCTGGAATGTGAAGTCAAGTGGGCCTTAGGAAGCATCACAGCATACAAAGCTAGTGGAGGTGATGCAATTCCAGTTGAACTATTTCAAATCTTAAAAGATGAGGCTGTTAAAGTGCTGCACTCAAGATGCCAGCAAATTTGGAAAACTCAGCAGTTGTCACAGGACTAGAAAAGATCAGTTTTCATTCCAATCCCAAAGAAAGGAAATGCCAAAGAATGTTCAAACTATCACACAATTGCACTTATGTCACCCACTAGTAAAGTAATGCTCAAAATTCTCCAAGCTGGGCTCAGCAGTACATGTACTATGAAATTCCAGATATTCAAGCTCGATTTAGAAATGGCAGAGGAACCAGAGATCAAGTTGCCAACATCCGCTGATCATGGAAAAAGCAGAGCTCCAGACAAAGATCTACTTCTGCATTATTGACTACATTAAAGCCTTTCACTGTATGAATCACAACAAACTGTGGAAAATTCTGAAAGAGATGGGAATACCAGACTACCTGACCTGCTTCCTGAGAAATATGTATGCAGGTCAGGAAGCAACAGTTAGAACTGGACATGGAACAACATATTGGTTCCAAATGGGGAAAGGAGTATGTACAGGCTTTATATTGTCACCCTGCTTATTTAACTTACATGCAGAGTACATCATGACAAATGCTGGGCTGGAGGAAGCTCAAGCTGGAATCAAGATTGCCAGGAGAAATATCAATAACATCAGATATGTAGATGACACCACCCTTATGGCAGAAAGTGAGGAAGAACTAAAGAGCCTCTTAATCAAAGTGAAAGAGAATAGTGAAAAATTGGCTTAAAACTCAACATTCAGAAAACTAAGATCATGGAATCTGGTCCCATCCTTTCATGACAAATAGATGAAGAAACAGTGGAAGCAGTGACAGACTTAATTTATTTTATTTGATTTGGCTCCAAAGTCACTGCAGATGGTGACTGCAGCCATGAAGTTAAAAGATGCTTGCTCCTTGGATGAAAAGCTAAACCAACCTAGAGAGCATATTAAAGAGCAGAGACATTACTTTGCCAGCATAGGTCTGTCTAGTCAAGGCTATGGTTTTCCCATTAGTCATGTATGGATGTGAGAGTTGGACTATAATAAAGAAACCTGAGCACCAAAGAACGGGTGCTTTTGAACTGTGGTGTTGGAGAATACTCTTGAGAGTCCCTAGGACTGCAAGGAGATCAAACCAGTCAGTCCTAAAGGAAATCAGTCCTGAATAGTCATTGGAAGGACTGATGCTAAAGCTAAAACTCCAATCCTTTGGCCGCCTGATATGAAGAGCTGACTCACTGGAAAAAACCCTGATGGTGGGAAAGAGTCTAGGCAGGAGGAGAAGCGGATGATGGCGGATGAGATGGTTGGATGTCATCACCAACTCGATGGACATGAGTTTCAGCAGGCTTTGTGATTTGTTGATGGACAAGGAAGCCTGGCATGTTGGAGTCCATGGGGTCACAAAGTCAGACACGACTGAGTGACTGAACTGAATGGATAATAGAAAAGACTCTGAAAAAGAATATATATATATATATAAACTGAATCACTTTGCTGTGTACCTGAAACATTGTAAATTAACTAAACTTCAACCTGTGGCTGACTCATATCAATGTATGGCAAAACCAATACAGTATTGTAAAGCAAAATAAAGTAAAAAATATAAATTTTAAAAAATAATTGAAAAGAGTACCTATCTCATAGAAGAAAAAAGAAAAATAACAAAAAATAAAAGTGAAGAAGAGGTGTATGTGTAGTACAGAAAAATATGAGTTATCATAGAACCAATATAACTTTGCAAATAAGTGACTGATAGTATTTTCTATGAAAGATCAGGGGTAAGATTATGGAGCACTTTATAAAATTTGAAGATTTGTGAAAGTTGTTCTGACATTAGAGAAATAAAACTATCCAAAGTTGTTTAAGGGCATTGTCAAGTAGTAGCAGAGAGCCAGTTAAACAAGACATCAATCTTTTTATTTCTGAGATTATGTGCATACATGTAGATATATCATAGTAATACAATTTTACTTTCAAAGTACAATAATTAAATTAATGAGAATAAATATGCATATTGGGGAATGAGGAGCTAATAAGAGTAAGTTCGGTTCAGTTCAGTTTAGTCACTCAGTCGTGTCCAGCTATTTGTGACCCCATTGATTGCAACATGCCAGGCCTCCATGTCCATCACCAGCTCCCAGAGTCTGCTCAACTCATGTTCATTGAGTCAGTGATGACACCCAACCATCTCACCCTCTGTCATCTGCTTCTCCTCCCACCTTCAATCTTTCCCAGCATCAGGGTCTTTTCCAATGAGTCAGTTCTTCACATCAGGTGGCCAAACTATTGGAGTTTTAGCTTCAGCATCAGTCCTTCCAACAAATATTCAGGAGTGATATCCTTTAGGATTGAATGGTTTGATCTCCTTGCAGTCCAAGGGACTCCCAAGAGTCTTCTCCAGCACCACAGTTCAAAAGCATCAATTCTTTGTCACCCAGCTTTCTTTATAGTCCAACTCTCACATCCATACATGACTATTGGAAAAACCATAGTTTTGACTAGACGGACCTTTGTTGGCAAAGTAATGTCTCTGCTTTTTAATATGCTGTCTACATTGGTCATAGTTTTCTTTCAAGGGGCAACCGTCTTTTAATTTAATGACTGCAGTTATTATCTGTGCTGATCATGAAGCCTAAGAAACTAAAATCTGTCACTGTTTCCTTTGTTTCTCCATTTATTTCCTATGGAGTGATGGGACTAGAAGCCATTATCTTAGTTTTTTGAATGTTGAGTTTTAAGCCAGCTTTTCCACACTCCTCTTTCACTTTCATCAAGAGGCTCTTTAGTTCCTTTTCTCTTTGCTTTCTGCCATAAGGGTGGTTTCATCTGCGTATCTGAGTTTATTGATGTTTCTCCCTGCAGTCTTGATTCCAGTTTGTGCTTCATCCAGCCCTGCATTTTTCACGATGTACCCTGCATAGAAGTTAAATAAGCAGGGTGACAATATACAGACTTCATATACTCCATTCCCAATTTGGAACCAGAGCAAAAAGATGTGAATTTCTATATAAAAAGTTACAATAAAAACTGAATGATAAAAGTATTTTGAAAATAATGTGAGTGTTCATGTGTTTGTGTTTTTAGACGAAAGCAAACACANACGATGTACCCTGCATAGAAGTTAAATAAGCAGGGTGACAATATACAGACTTCATATACTCCATTCCCAATTTGGAACCAGAGCAAAAAGATGTGAATTTCTATATAAAAAGTTACAATAAAAACTGAATGATAAAAGTATTTTGAAAATAATGTGAGTGTTCATGTGTTTGTGTTTTTAGACGAAAGCAAACACAAACATACACGTTTAATAAGAAAGATTGGGTAAATGTATTTACAAGACATGACAAAAAATTGAACAACAATAACAACTGTTAATAATACTGAGTCTAGGAAAGTTCTGACTGTGTGGGTCACAATAAACCATGGAAAATTCTGAAAGAGATGGGAATATCAGACCACCTGACCTGCCTCTTGAGAAATGTGTACACAGGTCAGGATGCAACAGTCAGAAATGACATGGAACAACAGACTGGTTCCAAATAGGAAAAGAAGTACATCAAGGCTGTATATTGTCACCCAGCTTATTTAACTTACATTCAGAGTACATCATGACAAATGTTGGGCTGGAGGAAGCACATGCTGGAATCAAGATTGCTGGGAGAAATATCAATAATCTCAGATATGCAGATGACACCACCCTTATGGCAGAAAGTGAAGAAGAAAGGAACTAAAGAGCCTCTTGATGAAAGTGAAAGAGGAGAGTGGAAAAGCTGGCTTAAAACTAAACATTCAAAAAACCAAGATCATGGCATCTAGTCCCATCACTTCATGGCAAACAGATGGGGAAACAACGGAAACAGTGGCTGCTTTTATTTTTCTGGGCTCCAAAATCAAAATCACTGCAGATGGTATAGCAGCCATGAAATTAAAAGATGCTTACTCTCTGGAAGGAAAGTTATGACCAACCTAGACAGCATATTCAAAAGCAGAGACATTACTTTGCTAACAAAGGTCCATCTAGGCAAGGCTATGGTTTTTCCAGTGGTCATATATGGATGTGAGAGTTGGACTATAAAGAAAGCTGAGTGCTGAAGAATTGATGCTCTTGAACTGTAGTGTTGGAGAAGACTCCTGAGAATCCCTTGAACTGCAAGAAGATCTAACCAGTCCATCAAAAAGGAGATCAGTCCTGGGTGTTCATTGGTAGGACTGATGTTGAAGCTGCAACTCCAATACTTTGGCCACCTGATGTGAAAAGCTGACTCATTTGGAAAGACCCTGATGCTGGGAAAGATTGAAATCAGTAGGAGAAGGGGATGATGGAGCATGAGATGGTTGGACGGCATCACGGACTCAATGGACATGGGTTTGGGTGGACTCCGGGAGTTGGTGACAGACAGGGAGGCCTGCCGTACTGCAGTTCATGGGGTCACAAAGAGTTAGATACATATGAGCTATTGAACTGAACTGAGGAAAGTTCTAAACATTTTTAAATTTATTCTCTATTCAATGCTAATGTGACACACCTGGGATAGTTACTAATTTTACTGTAATTGTATAATTGAGGAACCAGCCCATAGCCACAGTTAGTAAGAGGTAGTGCTCAGAATTGAACTCTGAAATATATTTAAGCACACTACAATACTCTAGTAGTTTATCTTAGTATTCAGTATCTTTCATCTCTAGAAATTGAAAAGACAATGAATTACAAATAAACAAATGTGTAAAAGATATATAAATGAAACTCACAGAAAAAAATTCAAATACTAGTTCAGGAATAAATATTTTATCCTACTATTTCTTAAGAAATACAAAGGATTAAAATGTTGTTTTTGACTACCAGGCATGGAAAAACAAAGAAGGAGATGATATTTGGTGATAATAAGGGTAGAAAAAAAATGGATCTACATGGTTAATGGGAAAGTAAAGTGTTAGGACTCAATCTTANCCATTTTAGTTCGCTGATTCCTAGAATGTCGACGTTCACCCTTGCCATTTCTTGTTTGACCACTTCCAATTTGCCTTGATTCATGGACCTGACATTCCAGGTTCCTATGCAGTATTGTTCCTGTCTCTTATACACATCTAGATGTGTATAAGAGACAGGGACTCAATCTTAAAACAATTAGTCAATGGTTTTGAAAATAATGATATAGTTTTAGATGAATATATATACAGAAATAATAAATGCAGTATTATTTTTATAGCTAAATTTGAAAATTATTAGAATATAAGTCTTTGGTAAGTTTATTGAATTAACTGTGAAAATTCAAGAATTTAAAATATTGTCATTAAATGTTAATAAGGTTTGCTATTAATCTTAAATAATTCTCTTGATTTTAAAAAATAATGAAAAACATTATAAAACAGCAAGGGTAAAAGGATCTAATTTGTGTAGCAAAATAAAAGCTTGTGTGCCTGCTTAAGTGCTCAGTCATGTCCGACTCTTTGTGACCCCATTGACAGTGGCCTGCCAGACTCCACTCTTCCTGGGATTTCCCAGGAAATAATACTGAAGCAGATTACCATTTCCTTCTTCTGAAGATCTTCCCAACCCAGGGGTCAAACCTGCATCTTTTGCATCTCCTACAATGGCAGGCAGATTCTTTACCAATGTGCCCCCTGGGAAACATATGATGCATTATTATTCCATATATAGAACCAAAGTAAAATGATGCCACAGCTGGGTAGAACAGTAGGATCTTGCAAGTGAATTTAAGCTTTTTCTTATAGGCTCTTGGGAATGCATTAAAGTATCTGACCAGAAAAATGACATGATCAGTTCAGTTATTTAAGAATATCACCCTAGAGTTATTTAGGGAAATCATTTTGACCATAGAGATGAAATAATAAATATACTTAAAAATTATTTCAAAACATATATAATAAAATGGGAAATAGATGCTAGTGAGAGAGCATCATCTCAAACAAAGCTAGTGGAGGTGATGGAATTCCAGTTGAGCTATTTCAAATCCTGAAAAATGATGTTGTGAAAGTGCTGCACTCAATATGCCAGCAAATTTGGAAAACTCAGCAGTGGCCACAGGACTGGAAAANGTTTTTCCAGTGGTCATATATGGATGTGAGAGTTGGACTATAAAGAAAGCTGAGTGCTGAAGAATTGATGCTCTTGAACTGTAGTGTTGGAGAAGACTCCTGAGAATCCCTTGAACTGCAAGAAGATCTAACCAGTCCATCAAAAAGGAGATCAGTCCTGGGTGTTCATTGGTAGGACTGATGTTGAAGCTGCAACTCCAATACTTTGGCCACCTGATGTGAAAAGCTGACTCATTTGGAAAGACCCTGATGCTGGGAAAGATTGAAATCAGGAGGAGAAGGGGATGATGGAGCATGAGATGGTTGGATGGCATCACGGACTCAATGGACATGGGTTTGGGTGGACTTCGGGAGTTGGTGACAGACAGGGAGGCCTGCCGTACTGCGGTTCATGGGGTCACAAAGAGTTAGATACATATGAGCTATGAACTGAACTGAGGAAAGTTCTAAACATTTTTAAATTTATTCTCTATTCAATGCTAATGCTGTCTCTTATACACATCTCAANTATTGGAGTGGGTTGCCACGGCCTCCTACACGGGATTTTAACGGCCCAGGGATCAAACCTGCATCTCCTGTATTGCAGGTGGATATTTGCCCACTGAGCCACCAGGGAAGCATCAGTACGCAGAGTATATACAGCATTATAAATATGTGTGCATCTATAAACAAAGAGTTTTTAAGAGGTACTGATACATGTGAACGCACTATTTAAATTTTATTCTATTACATGCAGTTCTTTTCTATCACTTTTTATTTTTCATTTTCTAATGCTGGTTGACGCACACCAAACAGATTCACAGAACCAGTTTAAAAAAAGCAATAATGTAGAAACATTGATCAAGAGGTCTAGTTATTGAAACATCACTGCCATCACTGCCTCTAGTGTCAATTACGATTATTTTTAAATGTATATTCTAATATGTTCATATTTAAGAAAACAGGAATTACAAATACCTTACTATTTGTAGAGAAGACTATCAATCATACAATAGTCCAGACGGTGGTGACTGTGGCATTTGAAAGGCAATTTATTTAACCGTTAGAGACTTTACCCAGCCTCCTGGAAATATTGAAAGCTCTATGCTACTCCAAGAGAAAGACCAGTGACAATTTTCAGCTGTAGGATTTTGAGCCTAGCTCATCTTAAAAGCAGATAAAACTCAGAGAACTCCCATTCAACTTTGAAGAATACAAATCTTAATAAGAAGTGAAATTTCAAGCAAAAATGAGGGGGAGTGTAGTGAGCAGGATATTGCTAATTTATTAGACCTGTCACTTATATTTCCACTCCCACCATGACACTGTTTTAAGTGTCAATGAAACATGAGGATGAAAGACTTTTGAAGCTGTATCAAAGAAAAATAAGTTCTTTGACACAGAGTACAGGTACCTGAATTTAATATTTTCTCAGCTTTCACTTTCAATGCTCATTCATAATATACCATCATTTGTAAATGAAACTAATGCATTGGGGAAAATAATTTTAATTACTGGGCCATTTCTGATTCAGCCATTGAAAAACACATAGATGTAAAAGTGGTCTAACACATGAAACAAATTATGTAAGTTAAACAGTTAAAAATCATTGAAATGCTCGTGTTAAATAGAAAGTAAGGTTTTAATATTAATACTCAAGTAAATTTGTAAAATCTAGGCACATTAAATTTTTATAAAATTGTTATGTTGTTTAGAAATAAATTATTTTTGTTATTACTCAGTCAGTTGTATCTGACGCTTTGCGACCCCATGGACTGTAGTAAGCCAGGCTTCCTTGTCCTTCACTAGGCCCTGGAGTTTGCTTAAACTCATGTTCATTGAGTCAGGGATGACATTGAGCCATCTCATCCTCTGTCATCCCATTCTGTTCCTGCCCTCAATATTTCCCAGTATCAGGGTCTTTTCCAATGAGTTGACTCTAAAATTTCTTGGTTACTTTTTTTCCAATGATGTGAATCAGGTGGTATATATAAGTATTGGAGTTTCAGCTTCAGCATCAGTTCTTTCAGTGAATATTCATGGTTGATTTTCTTTAAGATTGACTGGTTTGAATTGTTATGCTGTTCAGAAATAAATTACAGTTTGACATATATGGTTGTTCACCTTATTTCTTAATATGTACTTCTCTGAATCTTATTTTGTTCAAAACTGAATGATAATGCATCTTAAAGCCATTATTCATCCAACGGCCATGTAAAATAGTATGTAGGAACCATAAATTTTCTTTAAGATTGACTGGTTTGAATTGTTATGCTGTTCAGAAATAAATTACAGTTTGACATATATGGTTGTTCACCTTATTTCTTAATATGTACTTCTCTGAATCTTATTTTGTTCAAAACTGAATGATAATGCATCTTAAAGCCATTATTCATCCAACGGCCATGTAAAATAGTATGTAGGAACCATAATTTATTCAATCATTTGAGGATAATATTCATTTTGCAGCCACCCTTTTGCCACAATATGCATTGGCTCAGTGATTCAGTTCAGTTCGTTTCAGTCACTCATGTTCAATGCTTTGTGACCCCATGGACTACAGCACGCCAGGCTTCCCTATCCATTACCAACTATCAGAGCTTGCTTAAACTCATGTCCATTGAGTTGGTGATCCATCCAGTCATCTCATTTTCAGCCATCCCCTTCTTTGGCTTTCAGTCTTTCCCAGCATCAGGGTCTTTTCCAATGAGTCAATTCTTCACATCAAGTGGCCAAACTATTTGTTTCATCTTCAGCATCAGTCCTTCCAAAGAATGTTCAGGATTGATTTTCTTTAGGATTGAATGGTTTGATCTCCTTGCAATCCAAGTGAACAAGAGTCTTCTCCAACACCACAGTTCAAAAGCATCAATTCTTCAACACTCAGCTTTCTTTATAGTCCAACTTTCAAATCCGTACATGACTACTGGAAAAACCAAAGCTTTGACTAGACAGACCTTTGTTGGTAAAGTAACGTCTCTGCTTTTTAATATACTGTCTAGGTTCAATGATTTTTTTTTTAATATGCTAAGTTCAATGATTATTAGTACTTCCCTGGTGGCTCAGACAGTCAAGAATCTGCCTACAATGCAGGAGACTCAGATTAATTTCTTGGTCAGAAAAATCCTCTAGAGAAGGGAATGTCAACCCACACCAGCATTCTTGCCTGGAGAATGGAATGGACAAAGGAGCCTGGCAGGCTCCAGTCCATGGGGTCCCAAAAAGTCGGACATGACTGAGTGACTAACACTTTCACTTTCAGCTGCATTTACTTTGTGGAACTGATTTTGAGGAATGAAATTGTTGGATATTATTGAAACTGTAGGTGTGTTTAATTTACTATTACCAGACTGCCTTCTAAAGAGGCCTTGAAAATTATATATCTATCATTAATTTATGACAATCTCCTTTTCTCCACAAAATGTTTAGCAATACATATTATTTCTTTTTATATTTTGTTAACTTTATAGATACACATTAATTTGAGATTTCCTGGTGATTCAGTTGTAAAGAATCCACCCTCCAAGCAGGAGATATGGGTTTGCTCCCTAGGTTGGGAAGATCCCCTGGAGAAGGGAATGGCAATCCACTCCAGTCTTCTTGCCTGGAGAATACCATGGACAGAGGAGCCTGATGGGCTACAGTCCATTAATCTCAAAGAGTTGGACACGACTTAGTGACTAAACAATGACATTGCCTTTCTCTGGAATTTGAGACTATTTATTTTTCATATTAAATCCAGATTTCCACATATTTTTCCTCTAAACAAGCTAATATTTTGGTTCTTTGTCCTATAATTTTTCTTATTGAAATTTCAGAAAGTTTAGATTTCCTATGATTTTTATAGTGAGACATCAATTTCCTTATCCTAGACTACTTTTTCATTTATAATATTTGCACAGTAGACTTGTTTAAAAAGATTTTAATCTTCATATATTAAATACATATTTCCCCCCCCTTAAGCTATTAGGAATATATCACCATGAAAATATCCACTCCAAACCTGTATATTCCTGTTTTATTTTTATTCTAATATTCTTTAGGTATTTCCATATGGTGTGAAGTAGGAATCCAAGTTTTTTTTCCCTGAAGATTGCAATTAGATTTTGCAGGCACCATTTATATGGATGATTGCACTAAGTTTAAGTAACTATCTTAGTATATACAAAATCCTTATGTTTACCAATATTAATTTTTGTGCTCTTTTATTCTATTCTACTGGTTAATTAATGGGCTTCCCTTGTGGCTCAGCTGATAAAGAATCCGCCTGTAATGTGGGAGACCCTGGGTTGGGGAGATCCCCTGGAGAAGGGAAAGGTCAATATTCTGGCCCAGAGAATTCCATGGATGAGTCCATGGGGTCGCAGAGTTGGATGTAACTGAACAACGTACACTTGCATTGTTCACTGATTAATGTGTATATATCAATGACAGATAAAATGATTTTATAGAAAATCATTTTTTTCTAGTCTCATTAATTCTTTTTGATTTAAAGTCAACTTTTCTCTAGCTCAAGAAAATTAGCTTCCAATTATAAATAATTAAATGAAATAATATTTTTGCAAAATTAGTTATTTTATGGTAATAAGTTTTCCTTTGGAAATACAAACAAGAATGTGGTACATCTTCTATTTTTAGGTGTTAAGTCCAAAAAATTATCATATGATCCCTAAAAATTCCTTGTTACATTTATTTTTGGATTAATAATATTTCCATAATCAATGTCAATGTGTTATATTTCCTTATTTCTACTTTGAGATCCATATAATAGCATGCATAAAAATATTTTTGTCTCTTTTTCTATCATATTTCCTTTTAACATCTAAATTTTCCTAATAAATTCTCTTAATTTTATATGTGTAAATTCATTTCATAAACTGCTTTTTTCTTCCAGTATGATATAGGTTATTTTATTTTCTTTACTATTTAATTTGTTAAAATTTCCCATTAATATTTAATATTGACATCTTTTTGTGTCTTTTCTTTCTAATATTTATAGTACCTAAGTTTTTAAGGGGCTCCCTGGTGGCTCAGTAGTAAAGAATCTGACTGCAAGGCAGGAGATGAGGGTTCAATACCTGGTTTGGGAAGATTCCCTGGGGAAGGAACTGACAACTTATTCCAGTATTCTTGCCTGGGAAATCCCATGAACAGAGGAGCCTGGCCAGCTGCAGTCCATGGGGTGGCAAAAGAGTTGTACATGACCAGATGATTAAAAAACAAGTAGGTAAATCAGTGTTATAGGAGTGATTTAAAACAGATGGACAAAGATGCATAGTATAAGCATGTGACAAATAGATATTGCTGTATAATTATGATATATTTGTTTGAATTTGTCCATCCTAAAGGAAACCAGTCCTGAATATTCATTGGAAGGACTGATGTTGAAGCTGAAACTCTAATACTTTGACTACCTGATGTGAAGAACTGACTCCTTTGAAAAGACCCTGATGCTGGAAAAGATTGAAGGCGGGAGGAGAAGGGGATGACAGAAGATGAGATGGTTGGATGGCATCACTGACTCATTGGACATGAGTTTGAGTAAGCTCCGGGAGTTGGTGATGGACAGGGAGGCCTGGCATGCTGCAGTCCATGGGGTTGCAAAGAGTGGGACACAACTGAGCAATTGAACTGAACTGCTTGGATTTAAATGAGAAAAACCTCTTGGATTAGGATTCTTGAATAATACTTTTTTGAAGGATGTTTTATTTCTGAAACTTGCATTTATGTGGAAAGAATATCTTTATTAAAATTCCACCTGTTTGATCTATCAATTACCGATAAAGAAGCACTGATGTCTCTAACAATGACTAGATACCTCTTCTTTCAAGTCTAGTAGTTTTTGTCTCATGTATTTCTATGTTCTGTTGTTTTATGTATATAGGAGAAGGCAATGGCAACCCATTCCAGGACTCTTGCCTGGGAAATCCCATGGACGGAGGAGCCTGGTGGGCTATAGTCCATGGGATTGCGAAGAGTTGGACACGACTGAGCGACTTCACTTTCACTTTTCACTTTCATGCACTGGAGAAGGAAATGGCAACCCACTCCAGTATTCTTGCCTGGAGAATCCCAGGGACAGAGGAGCCTGGTGGGCTGCCATCTATGGGGTCGAACACGACTGACGTGACTTAGTAGCAGCAGCAGCGGTTATATGTATATAGTGTCAGAATTGTTATCTCTTACTGGATAACTGAATATTTTATCATTATGAATACCCCTCTTGTTTTCTGCAATTAATGTGCCCATCCTCGCATTCTTTTCATTAGTGTTAACATGGTATATCTTCTCCTATCTTTTTATTCTAACCTCTCTGAATATTTATATTTAAAGTTGATTTATTTTAATCAACTTATAGTTGGGCTTTTTTTTTTTTTTTTAACAATACTGTATTGGTTTTGCCATACATTGACATGAATCTGCCACGGGTGTATACAAGCTCCCAATCCTGAACCCCCCTCCCACCTCCCACCCCATTAAAAATACATTGCAAGCTATCATTTAACTGATAAACTGTTCACACCTAAAGTGATATTCGACAAAGTTAGATTAATAATTGCAGTGTTTGTGACATTTTACTATTAATTGCTTTTGCTCTTTGTTTCTTATTTTCTCTCTTATTATGTTTTTTTTTTTGCTTCTGTGGATTTTAATTACTTTATGTGAATGCACTTCTCTCTTAGATAACAAATCATGATTTATTAAAAATATATTTTGCTGGTTGACCTAGAGTTTGTAATAAATAGGTTTTAAGTAACTTAGGTCCATCTTCAAATAATACTGTAGTACATCACAAGTAACACAGATATGACTAAGTGTTCTCCAGTTCCTTTTTCTTGTCCCTTATACAATTGTTGTCATTTATTTCATATATCCTTTGCTGGAATCGCTTAAAATGTTTCTATTATTGCTTTAACAAACAGTAACCAATAACAGTAAATGAATTAAGAACAAGAACTCTGCCTTTCCATATGTAATTTCTAGTTTCAGGTCTATCTTATTTTCTTTTGGCTTAAGAACTTTAAAACATTTTTTTGTGTGCAGATCTGCTGATGGTGAAGGCCCTCACTTTTTGTTTGTCTAAGAAAGTCTTTATACCCCTTCATTTTCGAAGAGTAATGCTGCTGGAGAGAAAGAATTCTAGGTTGGTTTTATATATTTTCAAATCATTCATTATTTTCTTCCATTCTTTTCACATCTGCATAGTTTCTTATAAGACTTCTACTGAAATTCTTGTTCTCCTAGAGAAAGATATTCCCCCAACCCCATGTGCCTTGTCCCCATATTTTCTCTTTGCCTTTGGTTTTCTGCAACTTGAATGTGGTATATTGCAATGAGTTAAACTGCACCCTGTCTCTCTGTCCCTGGAGGGACATGCTGAAACTACTGCAAAGTTGCACTCATCTCACCCACTAGCAAAGTAATGCTCAAAATTCTCCAAGCCAGGCTTCAGCAATATGTGAACCGTGAACTCCCTGATGTTCAAGCTGGTTTTAGGAAAGGCAGAGGAACCAGAGATCAAATTGCCAGCACCCACTGGATCATGGAAAAAGCAAGAGAGTTCCAGAAAAACATCTATTTCTGCTTTATTGACTAAGCCAAAGCCTTTGACCTTGTGGTTCACAATAAATTGTGGAAAATTCTGAAAGAGATGGGAATACCAGACCACCTAACCTGCCTCTTGAGAAATATGTATGCAGATCAGGAAGGAACAGTTAGAACTGGACATGGAACAACAGACTGGTTTCAAATAGGGAAAGGAGTACATGAAAGCTGTACATTGTCAACCTACTTATTTAATTCATGAGAAATGCTCGGCTGGATGAAGCAAAAGCTGGAATCAAGACTGCCAGGAGAAATATCAATAACCTCAGTTATGCAGATGACACCATCCTTATGGCAGAAAGTGAAGAAGAACTAAAGAGCCGCTTGATGAAAGTGAAAGAGGAGAGTGAAAAAGTTGGCTTAAAACTCAAAATTCAGAAAACGAATATCATGGCATCTGGTCCCACCAGTTCATGGCAAATAGATGGAGAAACAATGGAAACAGTGACAGACTTTATTTTGGGAGGCTTAAAATCACTGTAGATGTGGCTGCAGCCATGAAATTAAAAGATGCTTGCTGCTTGAAAGAAAAGTTATGACCAACCTAAACAGCATATTAAAAAGCAGAGACATTACTTTGCCAACAAAGTAGTCAGGACCAAGTCAAAGGTATGATTTTTCCAGTAGTTATGTATGGATGTGAGAGTTAGACTATAAAGAAAGCTGAGCACCGAAGAAATGATGTTTTTGAACCGCATTGTTGGAGAAGACTCTTGAGAGTCCTTTGGACTGCAAGGAAATCGAACCAGTCCATCCAAAATGAAATCAGTCCTGAATATTCATTAGAAGGACTGATATTGAATTCCAAAGAATAGGAAGAAGAGATAAGAAAGCCTTCTTCAGCAATCAATGCAAAGATATAGAGGAAAAGAACAAAATGGGAAAGACTAGAGATCTCTTCAAGAAAATTAGAGATACCAAGGGAACATTTCATGCAAAGATGGGCTTGATAAAGGACAGAAATGGTATGGACCTAACAGAAGCAGAAGATATTAAGAAGAGGTAGCAAGAATACACAGAAGAACTGTACAAAAAAGATCTTCATGACCCGAATAATCACGATGGTGTGATCACTCATCTAGAGCCAGACATCCTGAAACATGAAGTCAAGTGGGCCTTAGAAAACATCACTATGAACAAAGCTAGTGGAGGTGATGGAATTCCAGTTGAGCTGTTTCAAATCCTGGAAGATGATGCTGTGAAAGTACTGCACTCAATATGCCAGCAAATTTGGAAAACTCAGCAGTGGCCACAGGACTGGAAAAGGTTCATTTTCATTCCAATCCCAAAGAAAGGCAATGCCAAAGAATGTTCAGACAACCGCACAATTGCACTCATCTCACATGCTAG
>SJYX01015864.1:102497-115079 GCA_006410675.1 Oreotragus oreotragus
GGAGATCCAACTAGTCCATTCTGAAGGAGATCAACCCTGGGATTTCTTTGGAAGGAATGATGCTAAAGCTGAAACTCCAGTACTTTGGCCACCTCATGCAAAGAGTTGACTCATTGGAAGAGACTCTGATGCTGAGAGGGATTGGGGGCAGGAGGAGAAGGGGATGTCCGAGGATGAGATGGCTGGATGGCATCACGGACTCGATGGACGTGAGTCTGACTGAACTCCGGGAGTTGGTGATGGACAGGGAGGCCTGACGTGCTATGATTCATGGGGTCGCAAAGAGTCGGACACAACTGAGCGACCGAACTGAACTGAACTTACTTGTTTTATTCCCTTATTTCTCTGCTTTGCTTACTTATTATTCTTTTAGTTCTCTGAGCTTCCTGTCTATTGTTTCTTAACTGCATATTTTAGAATTGGCTCCGATTTTTGGATGTTCTATTATTGATACTGCTTGCATTTTATTTTGAAAAGTTTCTGTCTTCAAGCACATTGATCTTTCCTCATTTGTGCTGAATCTACTGGTGGGCTTTCAAGTACATTTTTACTTCTCATAGCTTTTAATTTCATACATATCCTTTTGATTTCTTCTTAGTGTTTCTATCTCTCTGCTTACATTATACATCTGTTTTTGCATGCTGTCTACTTCTTCCATTAGAACTCGTATATTTATCATAGTTACTTTAAATTTCCTTTATGATATTTCCAAAATGTGTTTCACACTAGTGTTACTTGCCTTTGGTGTGCCTTATAAGTTCTTGCTGAAAATTGTACATGTATCTATTAATAGGAATTGAAAATAAAATAGGCCTTTTTGTGAAGATGTAAACATTATTTTATTTGTTTTAATTGGAGGATAATTTACAATACTGTGATGGTTTTTCCCATACATCAACATGAATTGGCCACAGGTATATATGTGTCCCCCTATATGAAACCCCGTCCCATTTCCCTCATCACCCTACCCCTCTCAGTTGTCCCAGAGCACTGGCTTTAGGTGCCCTCTTCATGCATTGAACTTGCACTAGCCATCTATTTTACATATGGTAATGTATTTGTTTCAACGCTATTCTCTCAAATCACCCCACCCTTGCCTTCTCCCACTGAGTACAATCACAAGCTTGGAAATAGAAACTGTAATCAAAAATCTTCCAATAAACAAAAGCCCAGGAAGAAATGGCTTCACAGGTGAATTCCACAAAAAACTTAGAGAAGACCTAACACCCATTTTACTCAAACTCTTCAAGAAAATTGCAGAGGAAAGAAAACTCCAAAACTCATTCTACAAGGCCACCATCACCTTGATACCGAAACCAGAAAAAGATGCCACAGACACAAAAAAGTCAATTACAGGCTAATATCACTGATGAACATAGATGCAAAGATCCTCAACAAAATTCTAGTAAACAAAATCCAAGATGAAGTGGGGTGGGAGGTGGGAGGGGGGTTCATGTTTGGGAGTTCGTGTAAAAAAATAAATAAATACAAAAAAAAAATCATACATCAACATAATGATCATGATCAACATAATCAAGTCAGTTTTATTCCAGGGATGCAAGAATTCTTCAATATTTACAAATCAGTAATGTGATACACCATATTAATAAATTAAAAGATAAAAACCANGAGGTGGGAGGGGGGTTCATGTTTGGGAGTTCGTGTAAAAAAATAAATAAATACAAAAAAAAAATCATACATCAACATAATGATCATGATCAACATAATCAAGTCAGTTTTATTCCAGGGATGCAAGAATTCTTCAATATTTACAAATCAGTAATGTGATACACCATATTAATAAATTAAAAGATAAAAACCATGTGATTATTTCAGTAGATGCAGAGAAAGCATTTGACAAAATTAAACACCCATTTATGATAAGAACTCTCCAGAAAATAGGCATAGAAGGAACATACCTCAACATAATAAAGCCATATATGACAAACCCACAGCAAAAATTATCCTCAATGGTGAAAAATTGAAAGCATTACCCTTAAATCAGAAATAAGACAAGGGTACCCACTCTCACCATTACTATTCAACTATATTGGTTATGAGTTAGTCTATGTTTAATGTTTCTTATAACTTTATGTCAGAGGCATCAGATTCTTCTACTATCATTGCTTTTGCTTCCCTTCTTGACTTTGAGTTTCCCTAAGTTTTCCTCCTCAAAGAGGGTAGTATTAATATATATCCATTCTTTCAGCTTTGATCCTTGTTATTATACTGGAGCTGGTTCATGTGACAGAAGTGAAGGAATGGGTACATTCTGTAATCTTCAAATAAAAAACCATCTATTAGTGGATCTGTGGCTTGATACTGAGATCTTCAGGTGTTTCTCCAGTGATATGGCTTTTTTTTTGTTACCAATCCTCTCACCCTCTTGTAGCTGCCACACTTTTGATGTGTTTCCTTGAAGCCCTAATACTTGTTGATTATATTCTTCTTGTTAGATGATACAGAAAGGCTAGCGGTGTTTCAGTGGGAGGCATGTCCTTCCTCCAACTGGAATAAAACTTATTATAGACATTTCTAGGAAAGCAGACTTTTGCTGTGAGGAAGTCACTTAATATGATTCAAAATGATTACTACTTCTCCTCTCCTATCAGAGATATGAGAGGGTCACCTTCAGATCATCATTAAGGATACACGGTGTGGTCCTAGAGATAATGTCTGCTAATGTGTTGTCTTTGTCTCAGAATGTATCACTTATGGGTTTCTTATCCTCATGCTAGGATACGTTCAGCCTCTGGAAGTCTGTCTACATTGCTGTTTGAGTCTTCCTACCTGTTTATGGCTTTTGCTCCAGTTAAGAATATCTTGATTGTGACTCTGTATACACAGCTAAGTCTCCAGAGTTTAGACTGGCAGCTTTCCCAACCACCTCAGTTTTCTAAGTTGTCCAAGGAAAGCTGGGCTTCCCAGGTGGATCAATGGTACAAAATCTGCCTGTCAGTGTAGGAGACACAGGTTCAATTCCTGATGGGAAGATCCCCTGGAGAAGCAAATGGCAACCCATTCCAGTATTTTTATTTTTTTTTTGGAATTTATTTTTTAATTTGAGGAAAATTGCTTGATTAATAGGATATTGTATTGGTTTCTGCCATACAGCAACACAAGTCAGCAGTAATTATACATATACCTCTCTCTCTTGAGACTCCCCCCACCCGCCATCCCACTCATCCAGGTCATCACAGAGCACCAGGCTTAGCTCCTTGTATTACATAATAACTTCTTACCAGTTATCTATTTTACACATGATAGTGTATACATGTCAACGCTACTTTCTCCACTCACCCCCCTCTATCTTTCCCCACTACTGGACATATACCTTGAGAAACCCACAATTCTAAAAGACATATGTACCCCAGTGTCCATTGCAGCACTATCCACTCCAGTGTTCTTGCCTGGAGAATCACATGGACAGAGTAGCCCAGTGGGTTACATACAAGTCCACAGGATCACAAAAGAGCTGGACACAACTTAGCAACTGAAATGCAACAAATTATACTTTTACAAAGCATTAATATATTTTAATAGTCCTTTCTCTATTATATTTTTTCACTGTAATGCTTGTCATCATCTGCAAACTGCATTTTTGTTTATTCTAGGGTACATAGAAAGAAAAAGCATTTCCATTTTCCATTTTGAATGAAAAAATAAATTTCCCTCTATGGCAATATTGCTTGGGACATTTTTACAAATCAAAAGCAATAAATTCCACTTCCTCCCTTATTAATCCTGTTTTTGGTTTACAGAGACTGCTATTCTGGCTAGGTTTTCTGCATCAGTTATGCAAGAAAACATAAGGAATTGTAGTCTAATTATCTCTCATTTGTAAATAAATAATCTAATTAAAACCACAGTTTAGAAATATGTTTAAAGATTCAGTGATGTTCACAAAAAGACATTGTGATTTTTGCAAATATGGATGTTTTGGCAAGTATTCCTTCATGGATGCTCCCCTGATATAGCTAAGCTGTGGATTCCATGTAAGAAATGGTATCATAATATCTTAGTTTATGGGGTTTTTTTTCTGATTTTTTATTTGGTATTACTATATATCATTTCCAAAATTGATTTTAAATTCCGAGCATGTTGTTATCACTTGCATCTTACTTTTCCAGACTCATCACAGCCTAGTTTTATGTGTGTGTGCTTGAATACAATGTATACTTCCCTGGGGTCTGATATAAATTCCAGGTCTTCTGATTGTTGCACTTGAATTTAAATGAATTGAAGTCAAAAGGAAACAGAGCTGTGATATATATGACTTTTCAGTATAAATTTTCCTCTTTTACCAATGAGGGCCTATTTTAATATCCAGTATTTATACCCAGTGTGGCTGTTTGGATTACATGTTTCTAATCCCTACAAATCAGTTGTTTGCATTGCTGCAGTGACATTTAGACCCTGAACATTGTCCTTGTGAGGAATGAGTATAAACTTTAGTGACTGGCTTTGATTTTTGCAATAGGTCTTTTCATTTCAGTGTCCGCCACTGGACATGCTGAACTATCAACCCTAAATGAAAAAATAAATAAATAAAGTGAGGCAAAAGAGAGCAACAAATTAGTAATTGGATCTTGATTTCAATTTTACTGTAAGTCACAACAATTATCAAGTCGGTATCTAAAGGCAACTTACTTCAGTGACGCAGGTAAAAAACCTCAAGTCAGAGTGTCAGCAGAGGAAGCTTATGGCCAAAAAGTAAATAATTTACTAAATACTTTTGACCAAGGACTCTAATTTTCAGCACTGTTGTCCTTGACCTAGAGAGCAAGAAGCTAAAAATGTATGAAAAGCTTTACTCTAATGCGGAGCAAAGCAAATAATGCCTCTAAAGTAATTTCAAAGTGGAAAGAAGAAAGCAATAAGCACAGCGGTTGGTAGATTGGAGACTGTGGGAATTTGCACTCAAAGGAAAGCCTTCTTATCCAAATGAAGAGAAATGAGGGAACAGGGCTGCAGACAGGCATTCCATTGTAGCCAGATCTGGTTTGACTCAGCTGATTTTACCCATCACTGAGAAAGGGCAGCTGTGCCATCAATCATAGTCAGATCATTTTTTCTCTGTTAAATAGACAACTTGTCAGGTAGGTAACTAAATGTGTGTTATGCTCCAACTGCCACTTAGGAGCAGAATCAACACTCTGAGCATGACTTTCACAATACAACATTCCATTAAGAAGATGGTAGCCATGCCAAATAAAGCTCTGAGGGCAATTTTCCAACAGCCATTCAGTGAAGTCAATGTCGGTTGAACTTTAGCAGAATGGAAAATGTTACTTCAAAAAAAAGTCAACCTGATTGAAATAGTTCCCTAGTACCTTATGCATTCACAGAAAATAGGAGAGAGTATTCTGCATTGTTTAAAGGGTCAGAATGAAATCCATACGTTATGCTAGTAAATAAGCAAATTGTATCTTAAAAGTAAATGGAATTATAGATTAGTATGGAGTGCAAATGTGTTGTACCAGAGAGACATTTCCAGGAAGATTTTCACATTAGGGTACCTAGAAATATATGAAAAATGGCAACTCAATATTATTACCAGTTGGGGGAGTAGAGTATCTTCTCCACTACAGTGAGAAAAATTCAGATTTCTCAGATAGCTTTATCTGCATTAATGGATCATATTCTATAACTCTTGGTTGCTCTTTGAAGTCTTTAGGAATTGTAAATATTTCAAAGACTTCTTGATTTCTATAAGGAAAATGACATTTTTATATTGAATATATTATCAAAATGTATTTGTCTTTGGGGGAGATATTATACGAGAAGGTTAAAATCCTTAAAGGAAACTATATGATACATTCAGGGCATTCATCTAAGTTTCAAAGATAATGAGTTGAAAGCACTACCATATCAGTTAATTAAATAATAATAATAACATAAGGTGACCACTAACTAGGTTCTTGATCAACTAGCAGAGCAAATTGAATCTGACAGTATTATTCAAATTTGTTGTCTAAGCATATGAACAGCAAATTTGATTCTGACTGATAAGATCAAAGCTAACATAAGGTACATATTTGGTTCTCTTGATTTCTAGATCATCTTCTTTCCCTCTCTCTCTCTCTCTATATATATATATATGCTTGTGTGTCTACCTCACTCTATTCAGAGACAATGAGAGAAAAGACAGGATTTTGGAGAAAATAATATATCAATACATGAATACATTTTATTGTGTTTCACTTTATTATGCTTTACAGATATTGCATTTTTTTCTCCCACATTGAAGCTTTGTGGTAACCCTGCAGTGAGCAGCTCTATCAGCATCATTTTGCTAATAACATTTGCTCACTTCGTGCCTGCTGTATTTTGGTAATTTTAGTAACATTTCAAACTTATTATTGTCATGTTTAATCTGTGGCCTCTAATCAGTGATCTTTGATGTTATACTGTAATTGTTTATTCTTATTTTGTATTTCTAATTAAGGTCTCTATATATTGTTCTTTCTAGACATAATGCTATTGCACACTTAATAGACAGTATATTGTAAACGTAAGTTTTATATGCACTGAGAAGCCAAAAAATCATGTGACACACTTTATTGCAAGATTTGCGTAATTGTGGTGATTTGCATCCAACCTGCAATATCTACAGGGTCTTCCTGCATAGGGAGCTGAGAGAGCAGAGGAGTCACAAAAGGGAAGGAGGGCTATGGTGCTGGATATGGAGTCTGACCACAGGAGCTGAGGAAGTGAGATAAGATGGCAACAGAGACAAAGCCTGCACAGAGAGGCTGAGGAAGAAGAGCTTCAGGATCCAGGAGTCATTTTCTTTTATCAATCATTGGTTTGTTTGATTTAATCCTAAAATCTTATCTTGCAGAGAGGCACTTTTAGGCTCCTGATAATATTGGGGAACTTCAAAACTCTAATCCCAAAAGGCATACATTTAAGTTCTGGAAATTTTTGAGCTACTGTAGTCCTACTTGCTATTAAGAAAATTCAGTTTGGGCATTTTGAAAGTTTCCTTTAATGGCAACTGGTACTCTAAATTCTCTTTGGTTGAGCCAGTGAGAAATACATATGAGGAAGGGCTATGATTTTTAAACATAAAACCAACTAGAGCCTCTGTAAGGGGACCACCTTCAAAATATTTAGATAATTTGGATACCATTTCTGAGATTTTCCTCTAGAAAGGAAAATCATTTTCAAACAAGGTAAATAGCTTACAGCACAAACAGCTCAATTCAAATAGCTCACAAGCTAAAACCAGCCAGTTTTAAAAAAAAAAAAAAAAAAAAAAAAAAAAAAAACCCAATCCNTTCTGAGATTTTCCTCTAGAAAGGAAAATCATTTTCAAACAAGGTAAATAGCTTACAGCACAAACAGCTCAATTCAAATAGCTCACAAGCTAAAACCAGCCAGTTTTTAAAAAAAAAAAAAAAAAAAAAAACTCAGTCCTAGAGGATCCAGGCCAAAGGTCTTTTTATCCTGCTTTCAGTAAGCACACCCTAGTCCAAAGGAATGGGCCAGTGGCTGAACTGGCACAGTTTCAGTGAAGCAGCCCCTGTTCCCAGAGGAATGGGCCAATGGCTTCACAGCCAGCTTCAGTTGAAACAGTCTGCTCTCAAAATCAAACTGAAATGTCCAATGAGTTCTCACATGGAGAACAAAGCCTTAACAAGAAAGGAACAACCTTAAAATAGATACTGAATAATGCCTGGAGAACTCCAAAACTGAACTTTGTTCCAGGAGGAAGAAATTCATGGACATATCAACTCCAGGGTAGTGAGAAAGCAGTGAGTGACAATGCACTCAGTGTAGGTATTACACCTGAGTGTCCACCAGGACCAGAGCCTTCAGAGATCCTCTCTGGCCCCTGTAGAACATACCACAATGTTGACATAAACAAAGAGACTCCCAGATATCTCTCCAGCAAAGATGGCTTTTTAGGGATTAGCAGAAAATGTAAATTGAGGTTCCACCAATTGGAAAAGAAAAAAAAGTTGAGAGGACTATGTGAACAGAGTCTATGGCTTTTTACTGGCTGATCCTTTGTCACAAAAGAAGAGAAACTCATCTTCCTATTGGGCTCTGCTATTGCCCCAAGGCATGAGACCTCCTCTTGTTTCCTGAACTCTATATAATTGAGGCTTTTGGTTTATTTTTGTACAGATATTTTTACATTATTCTATTTATAACACTATACTGAAGTGCTAAATACAGTGCAAGGCAAGATTACTAATGCAGAGAGCTGATACTGTGAAAAGTTTAACAGATCATGTCTAAAGAGTTTTTGCAGGAAAATTACTTCAGTTACTCTTTGATTATACTATCTCTAATTCTCAATATGATTTAGGATAAAAGAGGACCTGTTTCTCACAAGGGTTCTCACTTCATGCAGGCTCAGAATACTGATGTATAAAATTCCCATATCAATTTATTTCTTTGTCTTAAGAAATGTATTTGTTTGACAGACCAGAAAACTAAGCAGGATAATTAGCATACTCTTTTAAAGTCAAAAACTGTAGGGAGTTGAATAATAAGCATAGTTGACTTGATGAGTGTGGGATCATTACAATATTTGAATGTTGAACTGCATCAGGCTAAACTATGCTATGCTCATCTTCATCACAGTGTTAGAAATGTTAATTGCTAATGGGACTACATAACCAACCATTGGTTAAGACCCACTCTGACCTGGCTAGTGTTTGGACAAATTTGTACATTTGTCTCTGTGTATTCCATATTCAATCAACCTCTGATTATCTGTTCTATATTTAGCTATTGAAAGCTAACTTGATTTTAATTGAATGTTATTCACATGAAATTCAAATGCTTGCTAACATCAGTAAAATGTATAAATGAAAGATATATGTAAATATGTAATGAGATTGTATAATTTATGACATACACCATTTGAAATATGATATATGGTATATAATATACAATAAAGTACAAATTATACTTTCCATATTATATAATATGATAATATTAAAGTTCTTTTATTATATGTATGTTCATGTGTACAGAGATGTATGTTTGTGTAGAAATATATTCCTCAGTTTACATGTAAAAAATTTTGAAGTATTTATNTAATTTATGACATACACCATTTGAAATATGATATATGGTATATAATATACAATAAAGTACAAATTATACTTTCCATATTATATAATATGATAATATTAAAGTTCTTTTATTATATGTATGTTCATGTGTACAGAGATGTATGTTTGTGTAGAAATATATTCCTCAGTTTACATGTAAAAAATTTTGAAGTATTTATTTATGTATAACATAGTGAAAAAACATAAAATCATTAGGTAGGTTATATGTTGGTCTTCTCTTGAAGGTGACCCCACTTATGCTGACATTTGCAGCATCAATATACTATATATTCTAGTAACACTTTTAGCATATTATCATATATAAAAATAACTTTTCAACTATAGGGTTGAAACTTTTTTTTGAGTGACTGAAATATAGGACGTATTTGTCAACCGCATATGACTTTAAAAACTCTATTAATAGATCTTACAAAACTCTTTTGGTTATTGTTGAGTCATTAAGTCATGTCAAGTTTTGCAGTCCCACAGACTGCAGCACAGCACACCAGGCTTCCCTGTCCTTAACTATCTCCCTGAGTTTGCTCAAACTCATGTCTGTTGAGTCAATGATGCTATTTAAACATCTTATCCTCTGCTGTCCTCTTCTTCTTCCCACAGTCTTTCCCAGAATCACAGTCTATTCCAATGAGTTGACTCTTCACAACAGGTGGCCAAATTATTGAAGCTACAGCTTCAACATCAGTCCTTCCTTCCAATGAATATTCAGGTTTGATTTCCTTTAAGGTTGACTGGTTTAATTTCCTTGATGTCCAAGGGACTCTCAAGAGTCTTCTCCAACACCATAGTTTGAAACCATCAGTTCTTTGGCACTCAGCCTTCTTTACGGTCCAAATCTCACATCCATACATGACTACTGGAAAAATCATAGCTTTGACTATATGTGCCTTTGTTGGCAAAGTAATGTCTCTGCTTTTTAATACACTAAGTTTGTCATAGATTTTCTTCCAAGGAGCCAGCCTCTATATCAGTTATAAAAATGCAAATTATATCTATATGGTGATATAAGTCATCTAATCCTGATAGTCACATCAATTTACACTGTCAGATAACCTTAACCACTAGTAAGTCACAAATTGATTTATTTAACATGTTATTCAATTTTGCTGCTACTCAATGATTTGTAAAATTTCAGACCTCCATTCTTTCTCTACCACCTCTTGTGTCATATTCAAGCATATAAATAGTAAACTAATATCTAAAGCTAATTTTTCACACCAAATAACAATCCTCAGAAATAAGGATAATGGTACATGCTCTCAGAAAAATGGCTACATACTTATTAGTTATTACTAATTGCTGTGAACTTAGATGTAACTGGGCTTCCCTGGTGGTGCAGATGGTAAAGAAACTGTCTGCAATGCAGGAGACCTGGGTTGGATCCCTGGGTTAGGAAGAGCCCTTGGAGAAGGAAATGGTTACCCCCTTCAGTATTCTTGCCTGGAAAATTCCATGGACAGGAGTTCTTCAAGAGCTACAGACCATGGGGTTGCAAAAAGTTGGAAAGGACTGAGTGGCTGACTTATTCACACCTCATTGGATCCTAATGTGTACCTAAAAACACAACTTAATTTTCAATATGTAAAGTAGAACATAAGCATATTGCAGAAACCCAAAACATTTTAAAGAGTTCTTAATCCTAGATTTGATAAGAATATTTCTGACATTACTTATAAAAATGTCTAAAATGATAAAATGATACTTTTAATGTTGCGTGCATATACTCAATTTTGTACATAAAAACTCTTGAAGGCAACAGAATGTTTTCTTAGTTGACAAAACATTTAGTACTCAAGCCTACCCTTTGGGAACAAATAGATACCATTTTCTGAAAGACACAGTGTGGCAGATTTTGTGTGTGATTAGTTCTTTGAAGGACAGAGCAGAAATTGAAATTTACCTATTTAGTACTTTTGTAATGAAGGATGGCAGGCACAAGTGTGTTTTAGAAAGTTTCCTATTATATCCATCAGAATCTCACATTGGAAGATCTGAAAGGCACTAACAAAATGATGATATCATTTGTTATAAAGGGATGATTTTACCTATATCTTCCATGCAGTGTGAATAATAGCATTTTAAATGCAACCTAATAATATTGATCTCCTGTACACATTTGTGATACAAACAATTAAGATAGAGTGTTCAAATTCTTTTCTTTCAAATTTTACTCCTTGCCACAGATATTTAGCCTTATATTCTCTATAAAACACTCTGGATATGTTTCTTTTAAATTTCTGTTTTTTTATTATTATTTATGTGTTTTCAAATGTTCTAAGTGCTCTTATTTTTGTTTGATATCTATGGTTTATACCCTATAATTTTCTGTATGTAATTTCAAATTAGTTTTGCTGACATACATATAAGATTTCACAATTTTAATTTTCTGTGTAAGCTTCCCTTAGTCAATAACAGTAATTCAATAATATTATCACAGAAACCCAGAAAAAGTTCTATATTGCAAAATATGATCATAGGCAACAACTTCAGTAAGCTGAATTATGTTTATATTTCGGGAGCATGATATATGTATATAGTAGCCCAAGAAATTGCTAAAGCTTCTCAAAGGATATCACAAAATTTACTTGCAATATTCCATCCCAGTTATACCATCATAAGTAAATTTGAGATAAAAATGTATCTTTAATGATTAGTAGAGTTGGCCTTGATGAGAGTAAAGATTTAGTTAGAAAATAATTATTTAGTAAAGTATCATAGAATTTGGTTAGTTTTACCATATTAATAATTATATCTCATTTCTTCATGTTTTATGCAAAAGTGATCTAATTTGGTTATATTTTCTCAATGTAAACAACTTATTCATATTAAAACTAATAACAAATTTTTTAATGATTCTTCCATAAGTACACAAGAAGTATAAATATACAGAAGCCTGAAAAGATAGTACATTTCAAAAGATTAGTACGTGTAACTTTCTTGCAAAAGGACAAAAAGATTTTTAAAGAGAAAACTTGTTCAAGTTAGATACACAATTTTACAATAATTTCTCTGAAAACTTTAAAAATAAATTTCATCTTTTATTGGTGGCTCAGACACTGTCTGCATGCCAGAAATCCAAGTTCGATCCCTGGGTCTGGAAGATCCCCTGGAGAAGGGAATGGCAACCCACTGCAGTATTCTTGCCTGGAGAACTATGTGGACAGACAAGCATGGGGTCACAAGAGTCGGATATAACTTAGCTACTGAACAATAAGCCTAGTCAAGGCTATGGTTTTTCCTGTGGTCATGTATGGATGTGAAAGTTGGACTGTGAAGAAAGCTGAGCGCCGAAGAATCGATGCTTTTGAACTGTGGTGTTGGAGAAGACTCTTGAGAGTCCCTTGGACTGCAAGGAGATCCAACCAGTCCATTCTGAAGGAGATCAACCCTGGGATTTCTTTGGAAGGAATGATGCTAAAGCTGAAACTCCAGTACTTTGGCCACCTCATGCGAAGAGTTGACTCATTGGAAAAGACTCTGATGCTGGGAG
>SJYX01015864.1:122328-137777 GCA_006410675.1 Oreotragus oreotragus
TCCTGTTTGGTTTTCATGCAGAACCTGCCCAACACTTTGAGGTTACTTCTGCAAAAATTCAAGTAAAGAAAACAGAAAACCAGCTACTCAGGAGAAATGCATGAGAGACACAAGAGATATCAGTTAACCGGCAGAGTGTCTGGTGGGTGGAGATCTAAACTCCAAATTCCTGTGACTGAGAGCCCCCCCATTCTGGCACGTTCCAAACAAATTTAAGGAAGGAGAAAAAGTATTCTTTGGAAGGAGAGGTGTGGAAGGAAATGGAAGATAAAGAAGAATGGAAAGGGAGCAGGATGCTGCTCTGAAAGCTCCTGTTCAAGACATAGAAGCAGAACGTAGGGAGGAATGACACCCCGATCCATTTATTAATACTCATCCATTCCTTACATCTGTCCATGCAGGAAAGAGAATAACAGAGGCCAAGACTTGCTGCCACACACCAGCCTTTGAAAGCAGTTTGCTTATTTTAATACTTCCCAGATGGATGCTTTAAAAGCTTCTCTGTGGTCCCTTCAAAATGTAGCACTGCAGTTGTTGGGGTGGGGTGGAGTGGGGTGGGGTGAGCATGGGAGGGAGTGTAAGGGCCAGCGTTTAAAACCGACAGCCCTTTTGTGTAGGAAAGCAATGAGGAGAAGCCGGGAGTCAAGGGGCAAAAGGACACAGCTTTCCTTCTCCTTTAACGCCAGGACTGGGGACACAGTTGGTGAAGCCCAGTGGGGAGACGTATCTCTTGTCAATGTTGTGTGGATCAACAGGGAGCTTTTGTCTCTTAGGATGTCAGTCCAGTACCTTCCATCAGAATTCAGTTCACTCAAACATTTAAAACACTCCGCCCCTACCGCCTCTCCTACGTCCCTGAAGGGTTATATTACTGCAATCAAAGTAACTCCAGATAGAGAAGACCTTGCAGGTTCTGCAGCTGATCCTCCGCTAGTGCAGGGTTTCCGCCTTCAGCTGGGCCCTCGCTGGCGTGCTGTGTCTGGTGCCTTAGGGTCCTGGGGAAAGGAGTTCCTCACCCTTCCCTGGGGAGGCTATTGTCTAATCCAGCAATTCTCACCACAGGAAGTCTCCACTGACACCCATCTCAAGTTCTCCCTTCTTCAGCTGGGTCCCATGACCTCCCAGCACTGCCCTTGTACCCTGTCTCTTATACACATCTAGATGTGTATAAGAGACTGGGCATACACACCGAGGAAATCAGAATTGAAAGAGACACATGTACCCCAATGTTCATCACAGCACTGTTTATAATAGCCAGGACATGGAAGCAACCTAGATGCCCATCAGCAGACGAATGGATAAGAAAGCTGTGGTACATATACACAATGGAGTATTACTCAGCCATTAAAAAGAATACATTAGAATCAGTTCTAATGAGGTGGATGAAACTGGAGCCAATTATCCAAAGCAAAGTAAGCCAGAAAGAAAAACACCAATACAGTATACTAATACATATATATGAAATTTAGAAAGATGGTAATGATAACCCTGTATGCGAGACAGCAAAAGAGACACAGATGTATAGAACAGTCTTTTGGACTCTGTGGGAGAGGGAGAGGGTGGGGTGATTTGGGAGAATGGCATTGAAACATGTATACTATCATATAAGAAATGAATTGCCAGTCCAGGTTCGATACAGGATACAGGATGCTTGGGGCTGGTGCACTGGGATGACCCAGAGAGTTGATATGGGGAAGGTGGTAGGAGGGGAGTTCAGGATTGGGGACTCATGTACACCCATGGCAGATTTATGTCTATATATGGCAAAATCAATATAGTATTGTAAAGTTAAAAAATAAAGAGCCAAAAAAAAATAATTACAGAGACATAATTCCTCTGTGTGTGTGTATGTGTGTGTGATGAACATGCTTCTGTTACCAATAACATGATGTAGGAAGCCAAGGAGCATTTTGAGAAACAGACATATTCTGACTCATGGTATAAAGCATCATTTTTGCAACTTCCCTATGACTAGAATACTGAGTATCAGTTGTAGAAGCATGGGAAACCATTGCCAATCTACATCAACAACGCAGGCGGGAGATGACAGTCCCTTGAAGAGTTTAACAGTATGGGGAATGATGAACAGTAACAAGATTATGCATATATTTTGAAGAAAAAATGGATTTCTGAGAGATTAGATATGGCATGTGGCAGCATTTCAGATCCTGAGGGGTAAAATTGTATGTCATGTATACCAAGTATAGAGCAAATAGGGTGTGTAGTTATGATAGAAGAGAATCGCAAGAGTAAGTACCAGTAAATTCAAGAAGTCTTAGTGGATGATGGTAACATTAACTGAGAGTGTGAAAACTGTAAAAACAATTTTAAAGAGGGAAGTTTATTTACTTGTAATTAAATCTTTACCAAAAATTTTAGTTAAGTCTAAAAAAGTTTTCATCAAGTAGCTACTGTTCTTTAAAGAAAAACATTAAACTTCGTGGCTTAAAAGATATTTTAAAAATTACTATCATAGGATCATAGATTCTGTGTTTGAAGTCAGGCAGTCCTGCCTATACTCAGCTGATCTCAGCTGTATTGTATCTAAGGGATGCTTGGTGGTGCCATTTGAAACCGGTAGCTTTCCTTACAGTATGGGATTGGCCCAGAGTAAAAAAGCAGCAAGTCTGACCAAGAAAATAACAAGTAAAGAAAGAATAAAAGCTAAAGTCAGAATGCAAAGCAATATACATTTTATTGCATACTTACGTAATTGCCAGACCTAAGTAATTGAAATATGTGAAACTCTTTTTAATAAAAATAGTATTACTTAAAATTTGTGTATGTGTGTGTATATATATATACAAGAGTTGCTCTTTTCTTTAATATATAGCTTTTGGAAAATAAATAAAAATTACATTATTTGAAATTCCCAGAAGACTTCAGAAGGTTTTATGTTTTATTTTTAATTCTATTTCATGGCCATATTTAATTAAAAATTTTTTTCATCTTTCTTTCTTTAACAATTTGTGCATTCTCAAAATACACAGACATATACATACATGCTGTAGCAGTCTCAAGATTTTTATGTCCTTTGATAGATCTTATTTGACTTCAAAAAATAGTACAAAGTATTATCAGAATAAAAACAGCTTTGTAAATATACTTTGAATTTGTGACCATTTCTTAAAAGAATAATAATATTTGTTAGTAGGAAAATATAATCCCAGAATTTTCCTCTTAAGCACATCTTTTTCATTAATATCCTTCCCTCAAAAAGTGACTTCAAACAATTGTTTACCAAGCTTATGATTCATGAGGATTTTTTTCTGGTTTTACTTAGATACAATTTAGTGTATAACATAATGATTTGATATATGTGTATGTTGGAAATTGATTGCTGCAATGTTAATATCCATCACCTCACATACTTAAAATTATTGTTTCTTGTGGTGAGAACTTTTAAGGTCCACTCTGTTGGCAACTTTCAAATATACAGTGCAGTGTTGCTAACTCTAGTTTACCATTTTGTTATTAAGTTCCTAAGCCATGTCTGACTCTTTGCAGTCCCATAGACTGCAGCAGGCCGGGCTTCCTTGTCCTTCACTATCTCCTGGAGTTCATCATACTGTACACTATATAGGGCTTCTGAGGTGGCACTAGTGGTAACGATCCCCGTTCCCAATGCAGGAGACGTAAGAGATGCAAGTTCAATCCCTGGGTTGGGACTGAACCTCCAGGTCCCCTGGAGGAGAGCACAGCAACCCACTCTAGTATTCTTGCCTGAAGAATCCCATGGACAGAGGAGCCTGGTGGCCTGCAGTCATGGGGTTGCAAAGAGTTGGAATGAAGCAATGACTGAAGTTACTTAGCACACACATACATTATATACATAGTTCACCATACTATACATTATATTTTCAGAATGTATTGACCTTGTAGCTGGGAATCTGCTCACCTTTATCCATTTACTCCATCCCCTGTCTCTCACTTCTGGTGATCACCAAACAGATTGGTGATAACAGTCTGTCCCTTTTATTATGTTTGTTTTTTTTTCTCCCAGATTCCACATATAAATGTGATCATGCAGTGTAAATCTTTGTCTGATGTATTTTACTTAGCGTGATGCCCTCTCTTTTCCTGTGACTCTTGACAATTTAATTGTAATGTATCCTGGTATAGCCCCTTTGGTTTAACCTAGTTGGAGTCATTGGAGCTTCATGAATCTCAGTGTCCATTTCTCTCCCTAGATTTGGGAAGTTTTCAGCTATTATTGCTTTAAATATACTTTCTGTCCATCTCTTTATCTCTTTCCTTGAGATTCCCAAACTGTGTACCTTGTTTCCTTTACTTGTGTCCCATAAGTTCAGTAAACTTCACATTTTTTTTTTCTTTTCTTGTTCTTTCGTTTGTTTGTTTACTTCTCTAACTAAACAATTTCAAGTGACTTATTTTTGAGTTCACTGTTTTTTCTTCTTGGTTGAGTTGCTCTCTGTTGACTTCTTCAGTTTAATTGCTGACCTCTTAAACTCTAGGCTTTCTTTTTTAATGGTTTCTGTTTCTTTATTTAACTTCTCATTTTGACAATGCATTGTTTTCTTAATTTTGTTTGTTTGTCCTTGTTTAGCTTACAGGTTATTTAAGAAGATTATTCTAAATTCTTTGTCAGAAAGTTCATAAATCTTTAGGGTCAGTTATTGAAACTTATTTTTCTTCTGTGCTGTCATATTTACCCAGTCTTTCCTGCCTTATGATTCCTTGCCTTGGTATGTATGCATTTGGGTAAGCAGTCTCCTCTTCCACGCTTTATAGTTTGCTTTCAACAAAGACAGTTCTTTACCAGTCAATTCAGCTTGCAGTTTTGGATGAGTCTGCTGGTAACGGCCTTGGGCAGGTATAACTTGCTATTGGGGTCTCTATTTGGTGACATCACAGCCTGAACTATGAGTTTGGGTGCATGCTCCTTGCTAACAGCTCTTGGATAGGACTGCTGGCTGGGTTTCCTGCTCAAGAGTGACTATGATAGTCTCTGTAGATGTGTGGATTCTCTACTCAGGCTTCCTAGTTGGATGAGATTAGATGCTACCCTCAGCTGTGAATTTGCTTTCCTACCTGAGTGGGGCTATAGAAGAGGCTCCATGACTATTACTTCTGAATATCTTGGGATCCAAATCAGGCAGAATTTCCATGAAGCTCTTGGGCCAGCCATGCCCAATGTAGATGGATAGAATTTCCCACTTGGGTGTGCCATTGTTGGCAGAGATATAGAAAAAAAAAAAAGCTTTCTAGATGCTATGATTAGGCCTCCTTGATAGACAGGGCTAGAAGCTATATTTAGCATTAGATGGGCCTTTGAATTTTACTGCAGTCATGGGCTAGGTAATCAGGCATCAAAGCTTGCAGGGCTTGTTGGATGTGGACCCAAATCAGGCATATCTGCCCACTGCACTCCTTGGCCAGGTAGGACCATCAGCTGGGCTCTGCAGAGGAGGAGAACTGATAACAGGGCTCTCTGCTTGGGCACTGCAGCAAGCCTCCCACGTGCTCTAGTCAGGTTTCCTGGTTGAATGGTACAGAAAGCAATACTCAAGACAAGGCTTGGCCACAAACCTTGCCTGAATGGGTGGAACAGGTTCTAAATTGGTTTGGCTGATTGGCTGGGGACCCAAAACAAGCAGAACTTCTCTGACACTGCTTTAAATGGTGCTGGAGGATGGAACATGGTGCTTCCAGTTGCTCCAACAAGTTTCCAAGCCAGACTATACTGAGGGCTATATATCACCCAGTGGACTGGGATTTGAATTTGCTCCTCTGTCCTGTTGGGGCTGCAGAACTGGTTCCAAAGCTGGTTTGGCTTGTTGATTGAGGCTTGAATCAGGCAAATCTTCTCACTGGTCTCTCTGGCCAGACAGGGCCACCATCTTGGCTCTGCACATTGACAGATCCACTGGTTGGTCTCTCTGTTCTGGTGCCACTTTAACCATGGTTGTTGGATGAGCTAGGCCACTTCTCAGGTCCTTTGGTTAGGCTGCCTGATTGGATAAAACTTAAGACTATATTTAGCAGTAGGAAGGACTGCAAATTTGCTATCTTGACCAGGCAAGGTGATATAAAAGGCTCTAGGGCATCAATGGTTCTTTGGTTGCGGATGCAAATCATGCATAACTATATCTCAAGATGCTTGGCCAGATTGATCATCAGCTCATCCCTACATTCCTTCAGAGTACTGCCCGGGATATCCACTCTGGAGCAGCTGAACAGAGAAAGGCAACATGCTGAGGTCCACATGCTGGTCCAAGCCTCCTTCTCCTTCTCCATCTCAATCTGATCTCCAGTGGTCAAGTCCCTCAAATACACCCTCTATTCTCATAGGGCAAGACCTGAGTGGGCCTCCTAGGAAGTGACCCACAGTGCTGGGGTGCTGAACGTCAACCTCGGGCTCTCTATTTCCTACTGGAGAAACACTTGGTTTGGCACTGTGCCTGCCTCTTGTGCTTCTAATGTCATTCTTCTTGCCTATCTCAGTCTCTGGATCAAGGGGGTGCCTCAGATTCACTCCTGTGTTCCAGGATTTTCATATTGATGTTTTGGCTATGGATACTTGCTAGCTGATCTTTTGGTGAAGGGAACTAAAAGTCAGGAACAACCTACTTTGCCATCTTGATCTTGTTACTCCAGTGCTAGCAGGTTTGCATTTAGAATGGACTCGGCAGGACAATTCATCTGATTTTTTTTTTTTTTTCACTGAAATACAGTTGATTTTCAATATTGTATAAGTTTTAGCTATGGAGTGTAGTGACTTATTTGAAAAGCCCCTGATGCTGGGAAAGATTGAGGGCAGGAGAAGAAGGGGATGACAAAGGATGAGATGGTTGGATGGCATCACCGACTCAATGGACGTGAGTTTGGGTAAACTCCAGGAGTAGGTGATGGACAGGGAGGCCTAGTGTGCTGCGGTCCTGGGGTTGCAAAGAGTTGGACACAGCTGAGGGACTGAACTGAACTGTAGTGACTCAGTATTTTTGCAGATTGTACTTCATTTTAAATTATTACAGGATAATGGCTATAATTCCTTGTGTTATTCAGCATATCCTTGTCATGTACTATTTTATACATTGTAATTTATATATGTTAATCCCATACCCCTAATTTATTCCTCCTTCCTTCCCTCTCCTCTCCAGTAACCACATGCTTTTTCTTTCTATATTTGTGAGTCTTTCTGTTTTACATCTAAATCCATTATATATATATATATATATATATAATATATTAATATATATATGGAGAGAGAATTTAGATTCCACATATAAGTGACATCATACAACATTGCCTTTCTTTGACTTATTTCATTAAGCATAATATTTTTTACGTCCATCCATCCACGTTGCTGCAAATGGTAGAACTTTCTTCTTTCTCTGGCTGAGTTCTGGTGTGCATAACATCTTAATACAATCATCTGTGGATGGGCACTTGGGTTGCTTCCATGTCTCGGCTATTGCAAATATCCTTAAGCATGGATAATGCCCTCATATTTTCTGGGTATATACCCAGAAGTGGAGTTGATGGATCCAGCTGGTGCTAGTGGTGAAGAACCCGGATGCCAAGGCAGGAGATATAAGAGACAGAATTTCAGTCCCTGGGTCGGGAAGATCCTCTGGAGGAGGGCATGACAACCCACTCAAGTATTCTTGCTTGAAGAATCCCATGGATAGAGGAGGCTGGAAGGCTATAGTCCATAGGCTTGCACAGAACTGGACACAACTGAAGCAACTTAGCACGCATGCATGATAATTGTTTTCAGTTTTTTTTTTTTTTTTTTTTGAGGAATCTCCATACAGCTTTCCACAGTGACTGCACCAATTTATATTCCCACTGACAGTGTACAAGGGTTCCCTTTTCTATACACCCTCTTCAACATTTGTTATTTGGCCACATTTTGATGGTGGCCATTCTGACAAGTGTGAGGTGCTATCTCATTGTTGGTACAAGTAAATGGAAAGATATCCGATGCTTTTGGATTAGAAGAATTAATATAGCTAAAATAGCCATACTGTCCAAAGCAATCTACAGATATAATGCAAATCCCTACTTAAAAAAAAAAAAAAAGCACATGGCATTTTCCACAGAATTAGAGCAAATAATCCAAAAATAAGCCACAAAAGACCCCAAATTGCCAAAACAATCTTAAGGGGGAAAAAAAAAGACTATCCTATAGCTTTTTGTATAAAGATATACAGATGACTAACAGGCATAAGAAAGGATGCTCAATGTCATTAATTATGATAGAAGTTTCAGTTAGAGATCATTTGGTTTTGACACTTTGCTCCCACAGCTATGGGGGTGAGGGTAGTTTGTTGTTGCTGTTCAGTCACCCAGCCATGTCTGACTCTTCACGACCCCATGGACTGCAGCTTGCCAGGCCTCCCTGTCCCTCACTATCTCCTGGAGTGTGCTCAAGTTCATGTTCATTGCATCAGTGATGCTGTCCAGCCATCTCATCCTCTGATGCCCTCTTCTCTTTCTGCTTGCAGTCTTCCACAGCATCAGAGACTTTTCCAGTGAGTTATCCATCCACATCAGATGACCAAAACACTGGAGCTTCAGCTTCAGCATCAATCCTTCCAGTTGATCTCCTTTAAAAGTAACTGGTTTTATCTCCTTGCTGTCCAAGGGACTTTCAGGAATCCTCTCTAGCACCACAGTTCAAAGGCATCAATTCTTTGGCATTCTGCCTTCTTTATGGTTCAGCTCTCACAACTAAACATGACCGCTGGGAAGACTATAGCCTTGACTATATGGATCTTTGTCAGCAGAGTAATGTCTCTGTTTTTCAACCCATTGTTTAGTTTTGTCATTGCTTTCCTGCCAAAAAGCAATCCTCTTCTTATTTCATGGCTGCAGTCACCATCTACAGTGATTTGGGAGCCCAGGAAGAGGAAAACTGTCACAACTTCCACATTTTACCCTTCTATTTGCCATGCGGTAATGGAGCCGGATGCCATGATTTTTTTTTTTTTTTAATATTTAGTCATAAGCAGGCTCTTTCACTCTCCTCCTTCACCTTCAAGAGGTTCTTTAGTTCCTCTTCACTTTCTGCCATTAGAGTAGTATCATCCACATATCTGAGGTTGTTGATGTTTCTCCCACCTATCCTGATTCCAGATTGTAACTCATTNTTTTTTTTTTTTTTAATATTTAGTCATAAGCAGGCTCTTTCACTCTCCTCCTTCACCTTCAAGAGGTTCTTTAGTTCCTCTTCACTTTCTGCCATTAGAGTAGTATCATCCACATATCTGAGGTTGTTGATGTTTCTCCCACCTATCCTGATTCCAGATTGTAACTCATTCAGGCAGATATTTCTTATGATGTGCTCAGTGTATAGATTAAACAAACAGGGTGACAGCAGACAGCCCTGACACACTCTTTTCTAGATCTTGAACCAATCAGTTGTTCCATACAGGGTTCTAACTATAGCTTCTTGACCTGCATACAGGTTTCTCAGGAAACAGGTAAGATGATCTGATGTTCCCATCTCTCTAAGAGCTTTTCACAGTTTGTCATGATCAAACAGTCAAAGACTTTAGTGTAGTTGATGAAACAGACATAGATTTTTTTTTATGAAATTTTCTTGCTTTCTCTATAATCCAGTGGATGTTGGCAATTTGATCTCTAGTTCCTCTTCCTTTTCTAAACCTAGCTTGGACATCTGGAAGTTCTTGGTTCCCATAATGCTGAAGCCTAGCATGCAAGTTTTTCAGCATGACCTTACTAGCATGGGAAATGAGTGCAACTGTCCAATGGTTAGCATATTCTTTGATACTACCCTTCTTGGGGATGGAGATGAGGATTAATCTTTTCCAGTCCTGTGGCCACTGCTGGGTCTTCCAGATTTCCTGACATAATGAATACAAAACCTCGATGGCATCATTCTTTAGGGATTTGAATAGTTCTGCTGGAATCCATCACATCCACTAGCTTTATTAACAGTGGTGCTTCTTAAGCTCCACTTGACTTTGCACTTTGAGATGTCTGGCTCTGGGTGACACCATCATAGTAATCTGGCTCGTTTAGATCTATTTTATACAGTTCTTCTCTATTTTCTTTTTACCTCTTCTTGATCTCTCCAGCATCTACTAGGTCTCTACTATTTTTATTCTTTACTGTGCCCATCTTTGGGCAGAATGCACCGATGATGTTTCCCATTTTCCTGAAGAGATGGGGGTAGGTATCTATGCTATTCGAAGTTGGCTGGTTATTTTGAGGGAAGCTTTGGCTCTCCTCCATATGTTGACTCATCCTCAACAAGGCAGCCGAAGCATCCGTGGGCAAGGATGGCAGAAGCAAGGTTATCATGGGAGAGGCAAGTTGACCACGACAGAAAGAGCTACTTCAAGCAGAAAAACAGAACATCTTGAGGCCTAGACTCAGAAATATCACAGCATCATTTCCATAGCATTCTATTGGCCAAACTAAATTCCAAGTTCATTCCAGAATTACAGTGTGTAGGGACTTCAAAGTTGTCAGACAAGGGATGTGGAAACAGAAAGACTATTAATTAGAACCATCAAAGCACTCACTCTAACAGAATATTCATAATGCACATCAAATTTTCCATTAGTTTTTGCTTTAAACAAGTCAAAAAGCTTTATCATATATTTTACCTTGTACAATTAAGTAATATTTTAGAAACTAAGTATTATATTACTAGAAGCATGCACTACAGAATCAGACATAGCTGGTTTTGAATCTCTACTTGGATTTACTGGGACATAGTAACTTATCTTTGAAACCATTAATTTTGTATTAATTTTGGAGAATGGTGCAAATATGCCAAAGTTTTATGCATACTAGGGATGATGCTTATTAGTATCTGAACATTATTAAATACTCAGAAGCTTGAAATTATGTCTTAAGGTTACATCAATTTCTTATGGTGTGATGGCAATGTTAGCATACGTGGATATATACAAAAGTAGATCAGAGGTTAAAGCGTCTGCCTGCAATGTGATAGACCTGGGTTCAATCCCTGGGTCAGGAAGATCCCCTGGAGAAGGAAATGGCAACCCACTCCAGTATTCTTGCCTGGAGAATCCCATGGATGGAGGAGCCTGGCAGGCTACAGTCCATGGGGTTGCAAAGAGTCAGACATGACTGAGCAAATTCACTTTTACTTTCACTTTCAAGGAAATCAAAGCTGTATCATGTCATAGATGTCTGTCAGACTTTTAATTTGTAAGACTACAATTGGTATAAACTTGATTTAGCTCTGTCCAAAATAATATGGTGCTTTTTTAGAAACACTACAAATTAGACCTTTAATAGCAAAGCATATGCTTTTCAGACAGTATTCCTTCAATTTATTAGAAGACCCCAAGTAGAATATTATTATTTGATATTTTAAAATGATTTATTGAACTTTTATGTGGTATAATATTCATATAATTATAATATTCATCAGTATTATTATAGAGAGGATTTTTACTCTGTTATGCATTGATGCTTCTACTATAGTTTCATTATCTTCCTTACCTTTCTCAGGTAAATTTTAAGGTGAGAATTAGAAAGGAAAAGTAGAGGTATTGAAATCACTTTTTAAATCTAGAAAGAAAATACTCAAAAAATTATGTGAAGCACATATTATCTNTTTGGAACCAGTCTGTTGTTCCATGTCCAGTTCTAACTGTTGCTTCCTGACCTGCATATAGGTTTCTCAAGAGGCAAGTCAGGTGGTCTGGTATTCCCATCTCTTTCAGAAGATGTGTATAAGAGACAGCTTTTTAAATCTAGAAAGAAAATACTCAAAAAATTATGTGAAGCACATATTATCTCTCCTAACCCGTGACAGCCATGATGGCCATCATAATACAAAAGATTATTTATAAATTTAATCACAAAATAGCTTTTCAAATCTAATTTTCAGTCATAATTTGCTTTCAATCAATATATAATCCAAAACAGAAATTTTAATAGGCCCCTTGCATATTTATAAGATCTTTTCAAATAACTTTGTCTAAAAGACTTACAAAAATTCAGTAGCTTACAGGCACAAACACTTCTTTTTGGTGCTGAGGTTTGTGGACCATTTGCACTTGGCTAGGCTCAGCCCTAGGCTGTAGGTCATTTCTGGTACATTCTGTTCCTCATGTCTCCTCGCTGTAGAACCCAGTCAGAGAAACCACTGCCTTTTAGGTTTCCCTTGTAGTATTTCAAAGCTACTCATAAAAGGAAAGAGAAACATGAGTTGTCTTTTAAATCTCTGCTCAAATTGGACAAGTGTCACTCTCAAATTCACTCCTTCAATTCAAATGTTTATTATATCCATGTCCAGCATCAGTTGGGTGTGGACTTGTATTCTGACCATAGAATAGGGGTGGGGAGAATATTTACTTAAAAATCTAAATATATAACATTGTATGATTTTACATAGGTTGTGCTTGTTCATAAATAGTTAGGATTATTCTGCTTTCTCATTCCTATAAACAAACAGATAAACATTTCTATATATCCATATTTCTTGAAGATAAATTACTTAACTATGAGAACTCTTCCTTTCATGGAGAGTATTACGGTAGGTATCCACAGCCAGAGGCACACCACCTGTTTCTGTGAACAAAGTTTTATTGGGACACAGCCACATCCATTCATCTATGTATTATCTATGACCGTTTTTGCATCATAAAAACAGCATTAAAAAGTTGTGAGTGATAGAAACCAGATGCCTGCAAACCTAAAATGTTTACCATCTGGCCCTTTAGGAAAAAGCATTGTTGACTCTAGCTTATAAAAATGCTTGCCAATTGCACTTCTCATCTCTGTAGGTATGTACTGCTTTTTCCTTTCAAGAAGATGAGTAGATTTCAACTTTCTATGAATTTTATTGTGAATTTCATTAACTAGTAAAATATGGTGAAAGTAACAGTTTGACAGTGGGCATTAAGAAAGATCGACAGTCTTTGCTTTTACTTTTTAGATTTTGGACACACAAAGAATTCTTTGTTATTCTGCTATGAGGCCATTTGGAGAAGAAGCCAGATGTTTCAGCTAACAGTCAATATAGGTGATCTCCCAGATGAATATAAACATGTGAATGACCCCAGCCAGGAACACGTGCAGCAGAAAAACTGCCCAGTTGAGACCAGCTAACACAAAGAAATATGGAAAATAGCAAATCCTTGTTTTAAGCCACCAAATGTTGTGGTGGTTTGACATTCACCAATATGTAACTGACACACAAATTACCACATAGAACAGGTATGTTGCCATGAAAAAACTGACTTTGACTTTGCAGCTTGGCAACAAGCACAGGATAGAAGGCAGTGGATAGGTTTGGAGAAAACTGGAAACACAGTGTGGTAAATGTTTCTGGAGGTTCAGGAAAAAGTGACAATTTTTAAATAATACTCCATATTTGTAAGACCCTTCCAAATGCTCCTTGAAAGCTCCTAGCCATAAACTAGCTTTTCAAATCTCCTGTCTTGTGTCTCTTGCATTTCTGGAATGATTTATTTTAAAACTGACTTATTTTAAAACTGGTTAAAACAAAGAAATTTTAATTTACTTCAAAACTGATGGTGATTTTTACTTTTCTAAATGTCCTTATTAATGTTAGTCTGTTCCTTTCATATTTAAAACTGAAGTCTGGTCAATCAGCTACCAGTTCTGTGATCTCAACTCTCAGTGCTATGGAACATTTCCCTCACAATATTATCTCTTTAGTAAAGCTACTCAATGTTGGATCATTTTTCTTAATGAAACTTTCATTTTGACTAACTTCCATATTTGGATATGACCACATGTTTTTTTTTCTGCTCTTATTCCAAGACCCTGGCAAACAAGAGAAGAACCCTTCCAGATGTAGTGAGGGGATTGAGTCACTCTATAACTATTTTCTTCCCAAGAGTAGTAGGTTTCTCTTGCCTGTAGCCTCCCAAGGTAGTAGATTTCAAATCTTAACATGATGCTTTGGTGAAAGGATTCCAAAGGAAATGCTCGAAACATCACTAGTAAGTTTATGCATATTTCTTCAAATTAAGTCTTATTATTGGGTTTGCTCCAGAATCTCTCTGTCTTATATATGGTATGATGACTTTGTACCATTATCACTTAGTTAAGATTGGACTATATTTTTCATAAGTTCCCTTTTTTGCATAATTCTAGGTTAGCATGGGCCACAAGGATATTTGCATGAAATTTAAGAGAAGTAGGTGAAGTAACAACAGTTAAGATTGATGTTGGATGCCAGGCAGAGCTGTGACTTGCACACATTGTCACGGAACAGCAGACTTGTCTTGCAGGCTTGGGGAAGCTGCTGGCCCCTCAACTCTGTGGATCTCCTGCTTCAGCTACATTGAGTCTTAAGCCAGAAACATGAGGAGCTCCACAGTAAAGGGTGCCAGCTCCTTCTGCTGGTCCTTGCATAGTCAAGGTTGGAGGCAGAGGGACAATGATATGGATTCCATTATGTTCTCATGGACTCATCATACTCTTCTTCACATCTAAATTTTCATTTCATCTAATGACTTCTACTGACCTGNCTCCTGCTTCAGCTACATTGAGTCTTAAGCCAGAAACATGAGGAGCTCCACAGTAAAGGGTGCCAGCTCCTTCTGCTGGTCCTTGCATAGTCAAGGTTGGAGGCAGAGGGACAATGATATGGATTCCATTATGTTCTCATGGACTCATCATACTCTTCTTCACATCTAAATTTTCATTTCATCTAATGACTTCTACTGACCTGTAGAGACACTAGGCCCAGCATCAGGCCCAGATGGTAAAGTCTTCAATAGAGTTTTTTTTTTTTTTTTTAAACGGCTTTCACAGTCACCTGAAGTGTAATCACTTCTTACATTAAGTCTCTTCTTCTGTATCATTCTTAATCATCCCACTTCCTTGCTCAAACTCTGACTTCCACAGGAAAGCATATACCACAGACTGAGTGAAGACTAGGATTCAGCTTTTTGAGTTTGTATTTGAAGCTCAGCCTCTTCCCGATCCTGACCATAGACTAGTTCTTCAGCTTCTCTGGATCCCAATTTTTGCATTGTGAAAGGAGGGATGACAATATCACAGCCACAGAGCCTGTTCTATCAGTTAATGTTTAAGTATTTAAAATGTAACCAGCAAAAGTTATTACTGTTACTTTTCATCAAACTATAATGTTGGAGAAAGGGGGAAAATGAACTCATCCTTGCTGCTTTCATTTAATTTGTTGACATTTTCCTCAGTTCAGTTCAGTTCAGTCGCTCAGTCGTGTCCGACTCTTTGCAACCCCATGAATCGCAGCACGCCAGGCCTCCGTGTCCATCACCATCTCCCGGAGTTCACTCAGACTCACGTCCATCGAGTCCATGATGCCATCCAGCCATCTCATCCTCGGTCGTCCCCTTCTCCTCCTGCCCCCAATCCCTCCCAGCATCAGAGTCTTTTCCAATGCGTCAACTCTTCTCACGAGGTGGCCAAAGTACTGGAGTTTCAGCTTTAGCATCATTCCTTCCAAAGAAATCCCAGGG
>SJYX01015864.1:139673-186076 GCA_006410675.1 Oreotragus oreotragus
GATGTTGGCAATTTGATCTCTGGTTCCTCTGCCTGTTCTAAAACCAGCTTAAACATCAGGGAGTTCACGGTTCAGACATTTTCCTAGTGTTGGTATAATATGAATGTGTCAAAATCCTCATTTCCAAGTCCAGTGAATATTGTCCCCTATAATTTTGTATTCAGTTGTTTATTTTTATTAGCATTTGGGGGAGAGAGAGAACCCTTTGAGCTAAATTGTTTATCCATCCCCAAATCAGAAAACCTGCTCTTTCTCTGGCACTAAGAGCAACTTCACTTTCACTTTTCACTTTCATGCATTGGAGAAGGAGATGGCAACCCACTCCAGTGGTCTTGCCTGGAGAATCCCAGGGGTCTCATAGAGTCAGACAGGACTGAAGCAACTTAGCAGCAGCAGCAGCAAGGGCATTGTGTACAACACAGTAGGCATTCAACACTTTTTAAAATAAAGATTATAATATTTAAAATTTTACAATTATGTTTTTCATTTTACATTTAAGAAAAATTGTGGAACTAGTAAAAAAATCCTTGTTTAAAAATAAAGTTTAATAATCGTTACTCATTGTCCTAAGTGACAAAAATGTCCAGTCTTTGTTTATATCTATGTCTACATAGATTGGTATATCATTGTCTATGCCTTAGGAATGGCTTGAGTGTGCTTCAGTTTCTGTAGCACAGATACAAAAAGCACAAGGCTTGTTGAATATTGCTTCTGAAATCAAGCAGGAAAATTTTATTTTTATTTCTAGCTTGAGGATATCTCTAGAAGCTCAGTTTACTGAATTAAACATACTTTTCCAAAAGCTACCTGGAAAGGTAGTCACAAGCCATTCCAAGTTGACTGGTCAGCTGGACAAGACTTCAGTTCTTTTTGAGTCATAAAAGTGCATTTAATTTCAGATATTTATTAATATTGAACAGTAACATCTAATATACAATTTGCCTGTTTTAACTGCATATAAAGCATATTTCTTATCAATTTGTTGAGGAACCTTTATCAATTATTTCCAGGAACAGTTGTCCTCATGTAAGACAGCAATAATGCTATAGCTGACAGATTAATTACCACTGAGGATGGGTCAATGGCTGGTTAAGGGTCAGTCACAAAGAATCTGCCTGCCAGTGCAGGAGACACAAGAGACATGGATTCGATCCCTGATTGGAATTATCCCCTGAAGGAGGAAATGACTAGCCACTCTAATATTCCTGCCTTGAAAATTCCCTGGACAGAGTAACTTGGCAAGCCACAGTTCATGAGGTCACAAAGAGTCGGACAGAACTGAGCAAGCCTGCACACACACATGGGTCAATGACTTAGCACTCTGTGGAAGAGGAAAGTAAGGCTTAGTGGTTAAATGATTAGATTACTCAGTTAGTCTAATACAGCAGTCCCCAACCTTTTGGCACCAGGGACCAGTTTCATGGCAGACAATTTTTCCATGGACCATGGTGATGGGGTGGGGGTGGTTTCATGATCATAAAAGTACATTATATTCATTATGCTGCCACTGATTTTACAGGTGGCAGAGCTCAGGTGGTGATGCAAGGCTTGGGGAGTGACTGTAAATTCAGATGAAGCTTTGCTCACTGGCCTGCACTCCCCTCCTGCTGTGCAGCCCAGTTCCTAACAGTTCCTAACAGGCCATGGATTAGTAGCAGTCGGTGGGCTTCCCTGGTTAAAGCGTCTGCCTCCAATGCGGGAGACCCGGGTTCGATCCCTGGGTCAGGAAGATCCCCTGGAGAAGGAAATGGCAATCCACTCCAGTATTCTTGCCTGGAGAATCCCATGGACAGAGAAGCTTAGTAGGTTACAGTCCACGGGGTTGCAAAGAGTCGGACACGACTGAGCAACTTCACCTCACCTCACTCTAATGATTACACCCTAGCATCATTCTTTCCCTTCTCCAACTGAAAACACAAAGGATTTCTATGTGTGTGTATGTTAGTCGCTCAGTTGTGTCCAACTGTTTGTGACTCCGTGGACTGTAGCCTATGGCTCCTCTGTCCATGGGATTTCCCAAGCTAGAACACTGGGGTGAGTAACCATTCCCTTCTCCAGTGGATCTTCCAGATCCAGGGATCCAACCCAGGTCTCGTGCTTTACAGACAGATTCTTTATCATTTGAGCCACTTTTACTTTGAGCCAAATTAATCTGTCTTATTTGTGCTGTGATTTAAGTACGATTAATTAAATGGTAGCTCTGATCACAGGTGAAATTCTAGTGACTTGAACCAAGTTTCCATTGATCATGATGTTTTATTCTGATCTGGGTGTATTTCCTGATTTAAGCCAAAGAGATTGGAGTTGACTGATGTGGCTATGCTATATAGTTGGTAACTGTTGCAGCATACTTGCTGTTTTCATTTTTACTTATTTATTTATTTAATGAGGAAGGAAACCTGAGGATAGAGTTCTCTTACCTGGCAAAGCAGAATGGAAGAATCACCTCTACACAAAGCTGCCACTCTAATGACACCACTGGCCTCCAAATCCCTTAGTCAGGAGTCAGCCTTCCTTTGTATTCATAGGAGATTCAAAGTTTCCTTTCTTAATTTTTGTTTGAAATGTATTGTGCCTTTTTTTGTCTTGTTTTACAATTTTGTCAGAATAATGGCCCCATAAAGATAGCTGGTCCCAATTTCTGGTACCTATAAATACATCACAAGGAAAAAGAGCTTTGAAAATATGATTAAATCAAGGATCTTGAGATGGAAAGGTTATTTTAGATTATCCAGGCAGGTCCTAAATGCAATCACAATGTCCTATGACAGGCAGAAGAAATTTGCTAGAAGAGAAAGTAAGGTGAAAAACAGAGACAGAAGAAAATGATACACCCAGAAGCCAGATTGCATGCAGCCAACAGAACCTGCAAGAGGCAGGGGTTGGATTGTCCCCTAGGGCCTTTGGAAAGAACGTGGACACCTGCAGACACCTTGATTGTGGCCTAGAGATGCTATCTTCAGATGTCTGTCCTTCAGAAATACGAGACACTAGATTTCTCTTTGTTTCAAAAATTCTGCTGATTTGTTTGGCTGGAACAAGAATACAATACAATAAATTATTTCTAATTAATACAGAGTCAAGAATCAAACACAGGTCTATCTAACACCAAGGACTGTGCTCCAAAATTCATCAGTCAAAAGGTACAGAAAATGGACAACAGGGGCGAATAGTATTTAAAAGTTTCTTTTTTTCCTTCCTTTCTTTCTTCCTCTTTCTCTCTGTCTCTATCATTATCATATTCATCTCTATTTATCTACCATGATCCATCTGTACATTTGTATACATATAATACACAAAGTGAAAGTTGCTGTGTCGTATCTGACTCTCGGCAACCCAATAGACTGTAGCCTTCCAGATCCCTCTGTGCATGGCATTCTCCAGGCAAGAATACTGGACTGGGTAGCCATTTCCAGCCATTTCCTTCTCCAGGGGATCTTCCTAACCCAGGGATTGAACCCAGTTCTCCCACATTGCAGGATAATTTGTTATATATATATATATATATATATGTATATATTGACTAGATGGAACTTATAGTTTGTATNTGTGGGCATAGCTAGAAATCAGCAATAATCTGTCCAGTCCTGGGCATCCATCCAGTAACCAGATGGTCACTACAATCCACCTGGATACATAAAATTCTCCCACAAATAATAGGTCAGAGTTCCTTAAGTGGAATTTAACCATAAAAAGGGTAATTTGAATTTATCTAATTATATACTAGGTAAATTTATTTTAAAAGGCTAATGAAAAAAGCTAAACAAATACAATCTGCTAAATGCAAATTGACTGCATTGTGTCCTAGCATTTTGGGAGATATCTTTTAATCTATATTCTTTTCTATCCTATCCTTATTAATTTTACAAATACCTTAAAATACTAATGTCCACCAGACTACCAACTGTGACTATGCTTTTGTTAACTTGTCAGTCAGTCAGTTCAGTCGCTCAGTTGTGTCCGACTCTTTGTGACCCTATGGACTTCAGCAAGCCAGCTTTCCTATCTATTACCAATTCCTGGAGCCTACTCAAACTCATGTCCATTGTGTTGGTGATGCCATCCAACGATCTCATCCTCTGTCATTCCCTTCTCCCCCTGCCTTCAATATTTCCCAGCATCCGGGTTTTTTCCAATGAGTTGGTTCTTCACATCAGGTGGCGAAAGTATTGGAGTTTCAGCTTCAGCATCAGTCCTTCCAATGAATATTCAGGACTGATTTCCTTTAGGATGGACTGGTTGGATCTCTTGCAGTCCAAGGGACTCTCAAGAGTCTTCTCGAACACCACAGTTCAAAAGCATCAGTTCTTTGGCACTCAGATTTCTTTCAGGGCTTCCCTGGTGGCTCAGACAGTAAAGCATCTGAACATCTGCTTGCATTGCAGGTGACCCAGTTTCAGTCCCTGGGTCAGGAAGATCCCCTGGAGAAAGAAATGACAACCAACTCCAGTACTCTTGCCTGGAAAATTCCATGGATAGAGGAGCCTCGTGGCCTACAGTCCATGAAGCCGCAACGAGTCAGACACGACTGAGCGACTTCACTCACTCTCTTTATAGTCCAACTCTCATATCCATACATGACTACTGGAAAAACCATAGCTTTGATTAGATGGACCTTTGTTGATAAAGTAATATCTCTTCTTTTTAATATGCTGTTTAGGCTGGTCATAGCTTTTCTTCCAAGGAGCAAGCGTCTTTTAATTTCATGGCTGTAGTCACCATCTGCAGTCATTTTGAAGTCCCCACCCCCAATAAACTCTGTCACTGTTTCCATTGTTTCCCCATCTACTTGCCATGAAGTGATGAGACTGGATGCCATGATCTTAGTTTTCTGAATCTTAAGTTTTAAGCCAACTCTTTCACTCTCCTCTTTTACTTTCATCAAGAGGCTCTTTAGTTCTTCACTTTCTGCCATAAGGTTGGTGTCATCTGCTTATCTGAGGTTAATATTTCTCTGGGAAATCTTGATCCCAGATGTGCTTCATCCAACTCAGCATTTCACATGATGTAATCTGTATAGAAGTTAAATAAGCAGGGCGACAGTATACAGCCTTGAAGTACTCCTTCCCCACTTTGGAATCAGTCTGTTGTTCCTTGTCCATTTCTAACTGTTGCTTCTTGACCTTCACACAGATGTCTCAGGAGGCAGGTCAGGTGGTCTGAGATTCCCATCTCTTGAAGATTTCCCACAGTTTTCCACACAGTCAAAGGCTTTGGTGTAGTCAATAAAGCAGAAGTAGATGTTTTTCCAGAATTCTCTTGCTTTTTTGATTATCTAGCAGATGTTGGCAATTTGATCTCTGGTTCCTCTGCCTTTTCTAAATCCAGGTCAGACATCTGGAAGTTCACAGTTCCTGTACTGTTGAAGCATGGCTTGGAGAATTTTGCTAGTGAGTGAGATGAGTGCAATTGTGCAGTATTATGGACATTCTTTGACATTCCCTTTCTTTGGGACTGAAATGAAAACAGACCTTTTCCAGTTCTGTGACCACTGCTGAGTTTTCCTGATTTGCTGGCATATTGAGTGCAGCACTTTCACAGCATCATCTTTCAGGATTTGAAATAGTTCAACTGGAATTCCATCACCTCCACTAGCTTTGTTCGTAGTGATGCTTCCTAAGGCCCACTTGACTTCACATTCCAGGATGTCTGGCTCTAGGTGAGTGATCACACCATTGTGATTATCTGGGTCGTAAAGATCTTTGTTGTATAGTTCTTCTGAATATTCTTGCCACCTCTTCTTAATATCGTCTGCTTCTAGTAGGTCCATATATACCATTTCTGTCCTTCATTGTGCTCATCTTTGCATGAAATTTTCCCTTGGTATCTCTAATTTTCTTGAAGAGATCTCTAGTCTTTCCCATTTTATTGTTTTCCTCTATTTCTTTGCATTGATCACTGAGGAAGGCTTTCTTATTTCTCCTTGCTATTCTTTGGAACTCTGCATTCAAATGGGTATATCTTTCCTTTTCTCCTTTGCCTTTAGCTCCTCTTCTTTCCTGTTTGTAAAGCCTTCTCAGACAACTGTTTTGCCTTTTTGCATTTCTTTTTCTTGGATATGGTTTTGATCACTGCCTCCAGTACAGTGTCACAAACCTCCATCCATAGTTCTTCACGGACTCAGTCTATCAGATCTAATCCCTTCAATCTATTTGGTAACTTGTAGCAAATCCTTAAAACCTGCTTCTCATTCCTCCTATGCTTTCCTTCCTTCTTTTTTTCAGTTCTCTGTGTCATGTTTAAATATTATTTTCCCTTCTTTTTCAACTCTCTGTATATGTATATGGCACTGTTCCTTGTGTTCTCCTGAGTATTTTTTTCCCCCTAAATACTGTACCTTCTATGAAATAACATTCTGCTGCCTTCCTCTTACTTTTCCTGTCTCTTTTTATTAAGTTACATCTGTATGGGAATAGCAATCTCTTATGAAATCATTGTATCATTAATATTTGTAATGTTGCAAGCATTAACAAATGCTTTATATTTTGGGCAGTAATGGTCACTTGTATTTCCAAATGACATTTCTGCTGGCTGAAATGAGACTATTTCTGTCCTCAAACATTGATATTTTGGCCAAAAAAAAAAAAAAAAGCCTGGCTGTAAGTCAGAAAGCCATCAGAAAAATGCTCCCCTTAGGAAACAAAGCAGATTATTTCAGATATTTTGTGAATTTGTCTACCTCAAGGGGAAAAAGTGAAATATTACAAAAACAGAAAATCTTTCAAAAATGTTTCTACTACTAAATATTTAATGTCCAAAGGATACTACTGCTTATGGTTCCTTATAGGTAAAAGCATCAGTGCATAGATATTAAGCTCAAAATCATGTTATAAACTATAAGTATGTATGTGATTTAGTCTTAATAATTACTTTCTAGACATGGGACTATGTAGGTAAGTTGCCATACACTTTAAATGTTAATCTAAATGTTATCCAACAGTATCCAAGCCACTGCCCCCAAATAACAACTATTTGCCTGGAAGAAACCTGGATATGGAGTTAATTCAGATAACCTAAATAATATGCTTTCTGTTGCACAAGAAAAAATACATGCTTTGCTTTCATCTGTAAAGCACATCCCTCCATGGAACATATGCTGATAACCTCATACTGGCTTTCCACTGGTTGAAGTAAAGTCAAAATCAATTAACTAGGCAAGTTCTATGGTAAGGGAGATTGAGTCAGAGCTTTTCTCATGTTATCACCAGTGGCATCAATCACATGAACAACAACAGAAACATGTCCTATTATTGAGTCCCCTCCTTTGTGAAAGGGAAACTGAAGTACAACAGCTTTTTCTCCTTTCCCATTTATTCTACATCTTATTTCAGAGAACACACTTTAAGACCATGTTAGGACAGTTCCTTTTTAATGGGACTTACAATCTGGTTGTGAACACAGACAGAGTCAAAAAGTAGATAAATAAGTATCAAGATAATGTAGCATCTGCAAATTATCAAGAGACTAGTTCAGGGCATAAACATGAGGACATGGTAAAGTTATGTAGCATGACTAACCCTGTACGTTGTATCAAAAACCCAACAGAAGTACAATAATAAGTTGACAGGTTATTATAGGTCTTTATCATCTGGATAAAAGGAAATTTAAGATATCTCCACAGTGGCATAAATGTAAAATTATGAAAGGAGAACCACTGTTACAGTATCCAAAACTAAAGAAAGTGTTGGTACCCCTGGTACTACCGAGGTGTCTAAACCTCAGTAATTCTGAAATTAAACAGCTAGGAGCTGATACTAAAATATTTATAACCTAGTGACAGCTCCTTAATTAGTTATGAGCAGACTGATTTTAAACAATGTGCTTTCTGCGGAAATACTCTAAACCTTAGAAGACCCATTTATCCACTTATTAAGTCATGTGTTCATGCTCTGATTTATTCCATAAACTATTAATGAGTAAAATAGTAAGCTGCTAGTCCTTGGGAAGCAGTATAAAACACTGACCCTGCAGTGGGTAAAAATACTCAGTAATAAGTGCTAATTTTGATATATACTTTCTGAGCAACTATTAAGTTGCTAAACATGTTCCAGGTACTAAATTTTTTGTTAGTGGTATAGAACCTTTACAAGTTATAGAAATAAGAAGGGCTGATGCCCAGAGGGTCAAGAAAAGCATCAGATACATGCAACATAAACTGGGTTTTAAATCTTAAGTAGAAAAGGACTTAGCAAGTGAACAACAACAACAAAAAAAAACAAAACTGGGGCTGTAGAGATGTTTTGTAAAAGTGGATAGTTTAACCTATATGATTTCAAAAACCCTGGGAAAACATTAAATCAAATCAAGTAGATTTTTCATCTGTTTTTCTTATCAAAACCTTCATTACCCTCAAATTTTCCTCGGAGTTTGGGGGAACATAGTATTTCATGTTAAATTCTTTACACTGTCACCTCATCTCTCTTTCTAGTCCCTGGACACTCTCTGACAAAGCTGTTTCAAAAATCTACTACTTCAAAAACATCTGTCCCTTTTGAAGTCTCTATTCCTTTGCTTTATGATATTTATTTTCCTTAGAAGACTAATATTTCCACTCTTTAACTCTTAAAACCGACTGATCCTTCATGGTCTCACTCTGCACAAAGAGAATTCGCTCTTTCTTCCATGGGACCTTAACACTGTTTTTATTTTTTGCTATAACGTTTAGACAGTCTATTCTTTTGGAATCACTTGTATTTGTGTCAGATTCCCTCATGAACAGTTCAAAACCAGAAATTTAATCTTCCTCGTTTTTACAAATGCCCCAGAGGAGGCATGCAGTAGTTTCTCTACAAGTGGCTGTTGAAATAACAGGCAGATATGTAGACTCACTTTTTGTGGGACACATAGTTTAGTCTGGTCCATCTGGCTTCTCACCAAGCCTAGAGATCAGTTGAGGAGATCATTAGGTACATAAAACAGGATGTGGACCTCCCTCTTTCTAAAAATTGTAGAGCTTTTATACTAAGGCCCTAACCTGACAAAAGTACTGGCTTATATATGCTCCAGAGCACTGAAGCTCTTGCTCTGGGTCATGTTGACTAAGAAATAAAGCAGCCTCACTTAACACTCTGGACCAGGTGACCTGAACTGAATTCCAAGTGGTTGGACTCAGTCATCTCTAATAGGTTTTCAATAGATATTCAGTTCAGTTCAGTCCCTCAGTTGTCTGACTCTTTTTGACCCCATGGATTGCACCATACCAGGCTTCCCTGTCCATCACCAACTCCTGGAGCCTACTCAAACTCATGTTCATTGCATTGGTGATGCCATCCAACCATATCATCCTCTGTTGTCTGCCTCTCCTCCTGCTTTCAATCATTCCCAGCATCAGGGTCTTTTCCAATGAGTCAGTTCTCTGCATGAGATGGCCAAAGTATTTCAGCTTCAGCCTCAGTCCTTCCAATGAATATTCAGGACTGATTTCCTTTAGGATTGACTGCTTGGATCTCCTTGCAATCCAAGGGACTCTCAAGAGTCTTCTCCAATACCACAGTTCAAAAGCATCAATTCTTCAGGGCTCAACTTTCTTTATAGTCTGACTCTCACATCCATACATGACTACTGGAGAAACCATAGCTTTGGACTAGATGGACCTTTGTTGGTAAAGTAATGTCTTTGCTGTTTATATGTTGTCTAGTTTGGTCATAGCTTTTCTTCCAAGGAGGAAGTGTCTTTTAATTTCATGGCTGCAGTCACCATCTGCAGTGACTTTGGAGTGCAAGAAAATAAAGTCTATCACTGTTTCCATTGTTTCCCATCTATTTGCTGTGAAGTGATGGGACCAGATGCCATGATCTTTGTTTTATGAATGTTGAATTTTAAGCCAGCTATTTCACTCTCCTCTTTCACTTTCATCAAGAGGCTCATTAGTTCCTCTTTTCTTTCTGACATAAAGGTGGTGTCATCTGCATATCTGAGGTTATTGATATTTCTCTTGGCAATCAATAAATACTACTCAGCCATAAAAGAATTCTTTCCAAAATTCTATTGGGCCATTTGTAGAAACATGGATGGACCTAGAAATAGTCTCAGTGAAGTAAGTCACAAAAATAAAAATAAATATATTAATGCATTTATGTGGAATCTGAAAATATTGATATTGGTGATCTTATTTACAGAGTAGAAATAGATACAGAGAAGTATGTGTTAGTCACTCAGTCATATATGACTCTTGGTGATCCCATGGACTGTAGCCCTCCAGGCTGACTCTGTCCATGGAATTTTCCAGGCAAGAATAGTATAGCGGGTTGCCATTCCTTTGTCCAGAGGATCTTCGTGACGCAGGGATGGAACATGGGTCTGCTGCATTGCAGGCAAATCCGTTACCATCTGAGCCACCAGGGAAACCCCAGATACACAGATGTAGAGAACAAACACATGAATACTAACGATGAAATGGAGGGTAGGATGAATTGGGAGACTGGGATACACATATATACACTATTGTTGTTGTTCAGTTGCTAAATCCTTTCCAACTCTTTGCCACCCAATGGACTGTAGCATGCACTGTCTATCAATACCTCCTGAAGTTTGTCCAAGTTCATGTCCACTGAATTGGTGATGCCATTCAACCTCATCCTCTGTTGCCCTCTTCTCCTCCTGCCCTCGATATATCCCAAGATCAGGGTTTTTTCCAATGAGTTGGATCTTAGCATCAGGTAGACAAAGTACTGGAGCTTCAGCTTTAGCATCAGTCCTTCTAATTAGTATTCAGGGTTGATTTCCTTTAGGATTTGCTGGTTAGATCTCTTTGTTGTCCAAGGGACTCTCAGGAGTCTTCTCTAGCACCACAGTTCAAAAGCATCAGTTCTTTGACATTCTGCTTTCTTTATGGTCCAACTCTCACATTTTCACATGACTACCAGAAAAACAATAGCTTTTTTTTTTTTTTTTTGCCTCAAGGCATGTGGGATCTTAGCTCCCCTACCAGGGACTAAACCCACACCCCTACATTGAAAGGCATAGTCTTAACCTCTTGACCACCAGGGAAGTCCCCATAGCTTTGACTATAAGGACCTTTGTCAGCAAAGTGATGGTTTTGCTTTTTAATACACTGTCTAGGTTTCTCATAGCTTTCCTCCCAAGAAGCAACAGTCTTCTAATTCCATGACTACAGTCACCACCTACAGAGATTTTAGAACCCAAGAAGAGAAACTCTGAGAAGTGATTGAAGAGAAGTGATGGGACTAGATTCTACGATTTTTTTTTTTTAATATTGAGTTTTAAGCAACATTTTTTATTCTCTTCTTTCACTCTTATCAAGAGCCTCTTTAGTTCCACTTTACATTAGAGTGGTATCATCTGCATATCTGAGGCTGTTGATATTTTTCCTAGAAATCTTGATTCCAGCTTGTAACTCATCCAGCCCAGAATTTTGCATGATGGGCTCTGCATATAAGTTAAATGAACAGGGTGAAAATATGTAGTCTTTACTCCTTTCTCAAATGAACCAGTCAGTTGTTCCATGCCTGTAACTAGCTTCTTGACCTGCCATAGAGGGGTCTCAGGAGACAAGTAAAGATGGTCTAGTATTCCCATCTCTTTAAGAGTTTTCCACAGTTTGTTGTGATCCACATAGGCAAAGACTTTAGAATAATCAATGAAACAGAAGAGAGGAAGATGCTTTTCTGGAATCCCCTTGTTTCCTCCATGATCCAGTGAATGTTGGCAATTTAATCTCTGGTTACTCTGCCTTTTCTTTTTTTCCAGAAAGGTTTTATTTATTTATTTTTAGTGTAAAGGCTTCCCCTGCCTGTTTATTTATTTATTTTTATTTTTTTATTTTTTTTTTTTTACTTTATTTTACTTTACAGTACTGTATTGGTTTTGGCATACATTGACATGAATCCATCATGGGTGTACATGAATTCCCAAAAATGAAACCCCCCCACCTCCCACCCCACATCATCCCTCCGGATCATCCCCATACACCAGCCCCAAACATCCTGCATCGAACATAGACTGGCGATTCATTTCTTACATGATAGTATACATATTTCAATGCTATTCTCCCAAATCATCCCACCCTCTCCCTCTCCCTCTCCCTCAGAGTCCAAAAGTCTGCTCTACACATCTGTGTCTCTTTTGCTGTCTTGCATACAGGGTCCTCATTACCATCTTTCTAAATTCCATATATATGTGTTAGTATACTGTATTGGTGTTTTTCTTTCTGGCTTACTTCACTCCTGTCTCTTATACACATCTAGATGTGTATAAGAGACAGCCATTAGCTTTTTAGATTTTCCATTTAAGACTTTAATCCAACTGGATTTCCCCCTTGTATATGGCATAAATATGTATTCTTTATGGGGGTAATGGCACTTCCAAGAAAGTGAAGTTGGTTCTTAGAGGGTTAAAAAAAAAAAGCAACTTAGATATTATAATTGTTTATAGCTCTTCACAGGTGGTACTAGTAGTAAAGAACTCGCCTGCCAGTGCAGGAGACAAACGAAATACAGGTTTGATCCCTGGGTCAGGAAGATCCCCGAAGGAGGATCTCCCTAGAGTGGCAACCCATTCCAGTATCCTAGCCTGGAGAATCCCATGGACAGAGGATCCTGGCAGGCTACGGTCTATAGGGTCGCAAAGAGTCGTGCACAACTGAAGTGACTTACCACACATGCACACACATAGCCCTTCAAGGACCATACACAGATATATTCTATATCCATGATATTAAAATTTTATTGGTAATGGAGGAATATCAGGGGGGAAATATACCTAAAAAGGTTTCTTCAGAGGACAGTAATGAAAACACTGGTTGAGAAATACTGGTATAGGCTAAGAATCCAGCATTATTTTTTTCCCTAAAATGACACTTCCCTAATCTATTAAAACTTCATAAATTCTTTCTCTGAGGTCACCCCTTTCATTGCCCTTTTTCAAAATTGCTTTAATTATTCATAATATATTTAGTCATACATGTTAGAATAAGTACATTGAATTCACTTTTCAAAGTCATACTGAAATTTTAATTGAGGTTGAATTTACTGACTAATTTTAGAGAACTGACATCTTTACATTGTTGCTGTCCTTTCCATGAGTGTGATATAGCACTCCACTTATTTAGGCTTTTGTACCCTTGAAACACTGTTTCCACTGTTTCCCCATCTATTTCCCATGAAGTGATGGGACCAGATGCCATGATCTTCGTTTTCTGAATGTTGAGCTTTAAGCTAACTTTTTCGCTCTCCTCCTTCACTTTTATTAAGAGGCTTTTTAGTTCCTCTTCACTAAAGACGCTTACTCCTTGGAAGAAAAGTTATGACCAACCTAGATAGTATATTCAAAAGCAGAGACATTACTTTGCCGACTAAGGTCCGTCTAGTCAAGGCTATGATTTTTCCTGTGGTCATGTATGGATGTGAGAGTTGGACTGTGAAGAAGGCTGAGCGCCGAAGAATTGATGCTTTTGAGCTGTGGTGTTGGGAGAAGACTCTTGAGAGTCCCTTGGACTACAAGGAGATCAGCCCTGGGATTTCTTTGTAAGGAATAATGCTAAAGCTGAAACTCCAGTACTTTGGCCACCTCATGCGAAGAGTTGACTCATTGGAAAAGACTTTGATGTTGGGAGGGATTGGGGGCAGGAGGAGAAAGGGATGACAGAGGATGAGATGGCTGGATGGCATCACGGACTCGATGAACGTGAGTCTGAGTGAACTCCGGGAGATGGTGATGGACACGGAGGCCTGGTGTGCTGCGATTCATGGGGTTGCAAAGAATCGGACACAACTGAGCGACTGAACTGAACCCTTGAAACATTTCTCCATGAAGATCTTGTACATTGTTTATTTGGTTAAATTCAGTTTATAGTATTGATCGCTATTATGAATGACATCACAGACTCTGTTCTATTTTTAGCTGACAATTGCTGATGCTGAAGAACACTATTGATTTTTGTGAGTGGATCTTGTATCTGGCATTTTTGCTGAATTCTCTTATTCTAAACCTTTCTGTGGATTCAGTTGGGATTCTTATCTGAAGAAAAGAAAAAAACAAGAGGAAGGAAAAGTGGAAGGGAGGAAGGAAGGAAGGAAGAGAAGGATAAAAAGGAAATTGTGTACTTTCTCTGAAGTAGATAGGGAAAAGTCAATAATCCAGTGAGCTCCCAATAGCAAAAGGAACAGTGAAGAGAATGCTTGTGGATCACACTATAAGAATTGGCTGGTCTAGTTTAAGGGCACAGGCAAATCTGCTTTGCATTTCAACAGTCAGCTTATTCAATTCCGCCTAATAAACATCTACAATTATTGTTGGCTTCCTAATTCATATGCTCAGTCCTTTTAGTCATATAATTATGACTTTCGTGAATGTGTTATGTTACAGAAGGGTAGAGCCATTTGTACTGCTTTATCTCAGCAAGCAGCACAGTAATCAATATTCTGTGGCTTTCTTTCAATAGTCATACTTAATAACCTCTTCACAGTCTCACTAACACTCACAGTGAGAAGAACATGTGCATGAATTAGAAGAGGAAAAAAAAAAATCTCTTGAATAGTTCTCTAAATGATGACCTATCAAAAGTGGCTAAGTCAAAAATGATCACTTTTACCTGATGATCCAAGTTTATTGCTTAATAAGAGCTTCAAGAGATTAATTGCATCAAAATATACACACCACACCCTGAACTGAACAGTATGCACAAAACAAAAATATGGTCCAGTGTAAAAAATTTAGACAAGGTTTCCATGCAAACACATGGCTGTAGAAGCTGGAAATTTCCCAAACTATTCACAAGAAATCTACATATCTTTAGAAACAAGTTCCTGAAAATGATCAAATCAATTGGAATGAAAATTTCTTTGCCACCTAAAAAGTCCAAGAAATCACTTGAGTAATTTCTATCAGAATGAAAGTATGGCATTTGGCAATATATAAGTATATGTACTTTAAATACCACCAAAGAGATTTCTACATAAAGCTTTTTGTTAAATGGATTTCAGAGGTAAGGCATACAGAAGAAACACTAAGATTAATTGTATTAAAGGGAACAGACTAATCTGTATCTGTTACATGGGACATTCAGAAGGACAAATTTGTAACAATGGGATTATCCTAGCTGCCCTTTGTACAGTAGACAAGACTCAAAGTAAAATATAATGACTTAGCAAGGAGGGAGAAAATCATAACAAAAACCTCTTTATGAAGGCTATCCTGTGTAATTATATTAAAATTATAGGAAGAACATGAGATTCAAAGGAAATGTAATGAAACAACAGAGTAGTGATTTAATGTAGGTCATCACTAAAGACAGCAGAGCTGTCAATGACATTGTTAATTTGTTATACTTTGTACATATCTCTGTGAAAACACAAGTTCTCCCTATGTCGTAACTATGAACCATTAGCAGTCAGGAATTCTCCCTCTCCTGTTGTTTTAAATCTCCTGTACCCAGCATGGTGCATAGGTACAAAGCAAATGTTCAGTCTTGGAAATGCTCTGTTTTAAAGTCATGTGATTAGATGACTTTGCGCTATTTCTAGATGTTTTCATTATCATAGGGTTTGTCTAATAGGCATATAAGTTATTCTGCTTGAGCTACAATGCCATGAATTAGTTCAGTCTAGACCAATTTCACCTCTAAGTTGGACTTTTAACTCTGCCAGATGCTCTTTGACAGTAGGTTCCCCAGTATTGAGGATCTTGCCAAACATGCATTATGTTGTTGTATAATTACAGCTCTCTAGTACTCCGTAGGGTATTATTAGCTCAAGCTGTAGCTCATTTGGTCTACATAATTACAGCAGGCTCAGCAGTGAACACTGACCTACAAAGGGGGGATTTCTGGGGCTATTTTTTATCTACTTCAATTGACAATAAATGTAGTTATCACTAGGACTCCAAATTTTGAGAAAGTCTGATATTCACACTGCATTTGCAAGTACCTTTGGACTATCTAATATCATGCTGATATTTTAGAGCTGTTGTTTCCACTAATGATGATTGAGCGTTAATATTATTTGAACAAAAATTCATTTTTTTTGTTGTTCTTTCCTCTGGTGAGTGTTTTCTGGGGGAAAACAATTAAGGGCAAAATGGTACAAAAGTGTGCAAGTCTTGGGGACTTCCGTGGCAGTCCAGTGGTTAAGACTCTGAGCTTTCACTGCAGTCAGCTCAGTTTGACTCCTCATCAGAAGACTAAGATCCCACATGCTGCGCAGTGCAACAACAACAGAACAATTTAATTTAAAAAGTAAAATTAAAAAAATTTAGTGTGCAAGCTTTAAAGAATCATTCTGTTGGAGATTGTAGCTTGTTAAGATTTTATAATGCCTATGGCATATTTCTTTTTAATCACTCAATCATGTCTGACTCTTTTCAACCCTTTGAACTATAGCCCACAAGGTTCCTCTGTCCATGGGATTTTTTAGGTAAGAATACTGGAGTGGGTTGCCGTTTCCGTCTCCAGGGAATCTTTCTGACCCAGGGATTGAACCTGCATCTCCTTGTCTCCTGCACTCTGGGCAGGTTCTTTACCCTCTGAGCCGTCCAGGGAGCCCAGGGCATACTCACATCTCAGTAAATTACACTTTCTTGTCATCATTGCACTTACATGTTTTGCAGCTTCAAACACCCCTTTTTAAGAGGCACAGGCATTAGCCCTTAAGCACCTGGTAGTTGCAGATGTGTTGTCCTAGGATCAGGATTGTCTTGCATAAGAAGTAGTAAAGTCTTATGTGGACTTGGGATGGCAGTGAGGAAGGCTGCAGTTACCTGGCATTTCCTGCCCAGTGGGCTTCACAGAATCTTCTTGCTCCCTACTCACTATTACACATCTAACCAGGCTCTGTTGCCTTTGCCTGTGTGTTCCTCTAGGGCTTACTTTCATTGCAAGAAAGGTTTAGGTGTGACCAAAGCATAGGATGTGCATGCATCCTTAGTCACTCAGTAGCATCCAACTCTTTTGCAGTCCCACGGACTGTAGCCCATGAAGCTTGTCTGTCCATGGAATTTTCCAAACAAAAATACTGGAGTGGGTTGCCATTTCCTCCTCCAGGGGATCTTCCCAGCTCAGGAACTGAACCCATGTCTCCAGCAGCTCCTGCATTGGCAGGTGGATTCTTTATCACCGAGCCACCTAGGAAGCCCAAAACATAGGGCACTGAACTGAAACTGCCAATATCAACATCAATGAACTTTTAATTTTTTAAAAAAGAAAGCATCCTGAAGATTCTTTTTATCTTTCCTTATAGAATCGTCATGATAAGAGTTAATGCTCTTGCACACTGTTTCACACTTGTAAAGCTCTGCCAAGAAGTCTCTTCAAGTGTGCAGTTTAAATCCCATTTTATTCCAATGCACACAATATTTTAATTCAAAGGAACTGATTCTTAAGAAAGAACCATCACTTTTCAAACTATTCATAATTTACATTTGAAGAATGTATTTTTAAATATTCTGGCAGAAACTAACACAACATCATAAAGCAATTATAATCCAATTTTTAAAAATGCTGATGATAAAAGCTAAGGCTGCCTCAATATTAAGGATCCCTTTCCATCTCTCATGTGGAAAAATACACACGCGCAATTTTCATTTCTGTGGTTAAAAGTTCATATGCTAATATAGGCAGGAGAATTAATTAATTCAAAAAAGTCTTTTTGGTACATCTGTGTAATCAGCTAACAATCTTTAGAGGACATTTATTTTATTAATATGTGCACATTTTTCAGACTTTGTTTCAACCAATGACAAATACATACACACATACTTTTCCTAACATCAAGTCATGTTATAGTAGGGTTCTATCTAAAGCATCACGGCGTTTTCCTTACATGGATATTGCAACCATTATAGAACTGGATGACCACTGTGAACCTGTGTGATGGGCCACATAAGCAGAGTGGGCCTCTCTTGGTAAGTGCCAGTGAAGTACAGAAGTGTTAGAGCTGTTAGACGCCTTGGACATTATTTAGCCCAGAATATCATTTACAATCCAACTAAGGCTTAGAGAACCAACCTGACTTATAACACTCACACTGTTTCTAAAGGTAGAACCCAAGAGATTGTTAATAATAAAACCTTTCAGTTTGAATAAACAAATCAATTAGTAACTTACAAAAAGAATTAGACGTACACCATACGGTGTCTAATCAAGGCCTACCATCTTGAAAATTTAAGGAAAATATTTGAGTTCAGCAACAGCCATCTGAAATGTATTAGAACCTGATTTGCTGTCTATGTTAATAATTGAAGGAAATGCTGATATTTCAGTTAGAGTGTACCAAAAAATAAAGTAATTTTTATGTTCTTTAAAAAAAAANAACAGATATAGGGATCTTGCTTTTGTATCCATTCAGCCAGTCTTTGCCTTTTGGTTGGGGCATTCAACCCGTTTACATTTACGGTAATTATTGATAAGTATGATCCCATTGCCATTTACTTTATTGTTTTGAGTTCGGTTTTATACACCCTTTTTGTGTTTCCTGTCTAGAGAATATCTTTTTAGCATTTGTTGGAGAGTTGGTTTGGTGGTGCTGAATTCTCTCAGTTTTTGCTCTGCACATTCCAGGATGTCTGGCTCTAGGTGAGTGATCACACCATTGTGATTATCTTGGTCGTGAAGATCTTCTTTGTACAGTTCTTCTGTGTATTCTTGCCACCTCTTCTTAATATCTTTTGCTTCTGTTAAGTCCATACCATTTCTGTCCTTTATCGAGCCCATCTTTGCACGAAATGTTCCCGTGGTATCTGAACATCTGGAAGTTCTCGTTTCAAGTACTGTTGAAACCTAGCTTGAAGGATTTTGAGAATAACCTTACTAGCATGGGAAGTGAATGCAATTGTGTGGTAGTTTGATCATTTTTTTATACACCATTAGTACGACATATAAAATGGATAGGTGATGAGAACCTACTGTATAGCAAAGGGAACTCTACTCATGCTCTTTCATGACCTAAATAGGAAGGAAATTAAAAAGAGAGGGGATTTATGCATATATATATATAGTTGATTTACTCTGTTGTATAGTAGAAATTAATACAACATTGCAAAGCAACGTCTAATAAAAATTTTAAAAGAACACAGATGAAAATTAAACGTTTTCCAGACCAACGTCCTAAAGCCTAATCTCAAGAATTAGCCAATGAAAGATAATAAACATTTCAACCATCAGAGATAATCCACTGGAAAATATCATCAAGCAGCAAAGGAGTGAATTTTTAAAGTCAAGATCAATGCATTAATTTTTGCCACTGAAATGCATGAAGAATAGCAGAGCCTACAGTATTATCATAAAGGCACAATTTCCAACATAAACTGATGCTTTTAATATCCTCTTGAAAATATCACAGGACTGTCTTCTAATGAGACAAAAATACGTTATCTGGCTAAGAAGCAGTAGGTGCCATATCACCATTAACTTCTCAAAGACAAAAGAGAGCAATAAAATTAAATGGTGGGGACCTGAAAATACTGACCAATAACTTTAAAAAATAGTAATTATGCCTTACTATTATAGATTTGCAAAGAGAGACAAGTCCAGTTGAAATAAATACTTACAAAACCACAAATTCAGAAGTTTACTTTTAAAAAATTATCTTAAAATAAAATTTAGGAATATATGCACACACACTCATATATACATACATGCAACTATACACAAACTCTGATACTTAAAGCAAAACCAAAATAGATTATCAAGCCACTGGCATTAACCTACAGAGAAGAAAGATATCCCTTTATTTCCTCTTTGGAATAGTTTTCATATTCCTAATGTCTTGCTTTATAATAAGTGAAAAAGAATAAATAAAAAATGATTTGACCAAATTGAGATTTAATGTCAGTTTTCAGTCTAGTTCTTTAACTTTGGCTATCTCCCGGTGACACTAAAGGCGGCACTGACTGAACCTCATCTATAAATTTAATATTGAAAAAAAACCACTTAAATTACTTATTCAGTTCAATTTATTAAGCATTTAAAGTGAATGTAGAAGTTTTGCTTTACCTCAAAAAGGTTTTCTAAACTCCACATTGGAATGTGTGTGTCTTTGCGAACTATTAAGAATGCAGTCTGGTCTTTTGGAATGTGCGTTGTTGTTCTTCAGTCACTCAGTTGCGTCCAGCTCTTTGTGACCCATGGACTGCAGCATGCCAGGCTTCCTTGTCCACTGCTATCTCCTGGAGTTTGCTCAAACTCACATCCATTGAGCCGGTTATGCCATCCAACCATCTTACTCCTCTATTATTGCCTTCTCATCCTGCCCTCAATCTTTCCCAGCATCAGGGTCTTTTCAAATGAGTCAGCTCTTCACATCAGGTAGCCAAAGTATTGGAGCTTCAGCTTTAGCATCAGTCCTTCAAATGAATAGTCAGGACTGATCTCCTTTAGGATTGACTGGTTGGATCTCCTTGAAGTCCAAGGGACTCTCAAGAGTCTTCTCCAGCACCACAGTTCAAAGGCATCAATTGTTCGTCACTCATCCTTTTTTGTTGTTGTCCAGCTCTCACATCCGTACGTTACTACTGGATAAACCACAGCCTTGACTCTATGGATCTTTGAAGGAAAAGTAATATCTCTGCTTTTTAATACACTAAGTTAGTCATTGCTTTTCTTTCATGGAGCAACTGTCTTTCAATTCCATAGCTGCAGTCACTGTCCAGGATGATTGTGAAGCCCAAGAAAACAAAGTCTGTCACTGTTTCCATTGTTTCTCCAACTACTTGCCATGAAGTGATGGGACTGGATGCTATGATCTTTGCTTTTTGAATATTGAGTTTTAAGCCAGCTTTTCATCAAAAGCTGAAATATCTTCTTGATATTCATAAAGAAGCTCTTAAGTTCCTCTTTGCTTTCTGCCATAAGGTTGGTGACATCTGTGTATCTGAAGTTATTTATATTTCTCCCACCAATCTTGATTCCAGCTTGTGCTTCATCCAGCCTGGCATTTTACATGATGCACTCTGCGCATAAGTTAAATAAGTAAGGTGACAATAAACAGCCTTGATGTACTCCTTTCCTGATTTGGAACCAGCCCACTGTTCCATGTCTGGTTCTAACTGTTGCTTCTTGACCTGCATACAGGTTTCTCAGGAGGCAGGTAAGGTGGTCTGGTATTCCCATCTGTTAAAGCATTTTCCACAGTTCGTTGTGATCTACATGAAGGCTTTAGTGTATTCAATGAAGCAGATTTTTTCTGGAATTCTCTTGCTTTTTCTATGATTCAACGGATGTTGGCAATTTGGTCTCTGGTTCCACTGTCTTTCCTAAATTCAGCTTGTACATCTGGAAGTTCTTGGTTCACGTACTGCTGAAGCCTAATTTGGAGACTATTGAGCATTACCTTGCTAGCATGTGAAATGAGTGCAATTGTGCAGTAGTTTGAACATTCTTTGGCATTGCCTTTCTTTGGGTTTGGAATGAAAACTGACCTTTTCCAGTCCTGTGGCCACTGCTGAGGTTTCCAAATTTGCTGGCATATTGAGTGCAGCACTTTCACAGCATCATCTTTTAGGATTTAACTTAGCTCAGCTGGAATTCCATCCCCTCTGCTAGCTTTGTTCGTATGATGCTCCCTAATGGCCCACTTAACTTCACATTCCAGGATGTCTGGCTCTAGGTGAGTGATCACACTATCGTGGGAGGTATGGCTATTCTCTAATTAAGAATAAGAAAATACTTTTACTGATAGCAGAGAACAAAAGACTGGAAAATTGAGTTCAAGCATTCTGAGGTCTTTGCAATTGCTTTAATTATAAATTGCCTCTTCATTTTTGTCAGAAACTAGCTGGGGAAAAGAAGAAAAAAAAAAGCCTGTTTCATCCTAAATCCTAATGCGAGGGTTACCCCAGATCCCACCTGTTTCTAATTCCATGTGCAAGTGATCATCAATCCCTGTCATATCTGCACCTCTCATATTCCTGCTCAGTTTCTCATCCGTGTTCAACTCTGTGATTCCCTGGACTGTAGCCACCAGTCTCCTCTGTCCATGGAATTTCCCAGGCAAGAATACTGGAGTGGATTGCCATTTCCATCTCCAGGGGATTTTCCCAATCCAGGGACCAGACCACAAGTCTCCTGCTTGGCAGGCACAACTTTTTACCACTGAGGCACCATGGAATCCCATTTGCACCACTACTCTGATTTACTCTGCCCTTCTACCCCAATTCTTCTGTGATTGCAATTACTTAGGACCTCATTTTCTCTCACCTGGACTAGAACAATGGATGCCTACTTGTTTCCCATTCTCTATTTTTTCAGTACTTCAACATTGCTCTCAGCATAATCTTTTGAATAATGGCTGAAAAGATAATTATTTCAGAATCTGACTCAAAACTCTTCAAAACATTTTATAAACACATTTATATGCATTCAAAATCCTTCACAATCTGTCTATGCACTGTTGATCTCCCATCACTCAGCTCCCTCACATATTTTTCCCAGAAGTAATGTGCTTTAAAATTCAATATGTGATTTTATATTATGCCAACTTATACTTACACGCATAAGGTATTCCTTCTGATGGGAATATCCTTCTCTCCAAGTTATTCTGCCTAGCAAATTCCTATCCATGCTTCAGTTTAAACTATTCTTCTTGCATGACACTTACTTTAGCTGATTTTTTTTTTCTTCTGCTAGAAGAGAAAAAAAGGAAAATAAAGAATCTGCTCTAACAAAATGAGAACTTGCAGTCTGAAGGGTCCATGAGGGAACCCCATGGGAACTCAAGCATCATAAAATCTAAGAACCTCCTATTTCTATTTAGTTCTCCATCTAGAAATGACATGTCTTTTACCCTAGTCCTAGTACTTCTTATACCTCTGAGTCACTTATTTTCACCATCATTTTGAGTTGACACAACCCCCTTCCCTGACTTCTACCCAGGCATATTCTATTAATGGCACAGAGACAAAAACAATCCAAAGGGGTAAAATCAATATGAAGACAAATTCAAAAAAGTCATCCTCAAGGACTACATTATGAATTGCAGGACGTAGAAAGAGAAAAGCCCATGTAAGATTTTAGAACTGGCTGCATAATTTTGAAGTCTGAATAAGACAGGAAGGAAATGGATCAATCAAATAATAAAAAAAAAGAGTATATATTTTGACCCAATCATTCCATAAACATTTATTAAAGTACCTCCTTATACAAGCCACTGTGCTTGGCCATTTATGAGAATAATAAGAAATGTGAGATATGGCTTAGCTTGTTAACAATCCAGGTAAGTGAAATAACAACATAAATAGTCCTACCATACAAAGGTTGCTCACCCTTTTCCCCTAATGCCATTAACAAGAGAGAAACTGAAAACCCTCAGAGACTCTCTGAGCTTTGAAGTAGAGACACAAAAAGCAATAAAAAGGCAGAAAATGTTCAACTGGACTCTATCAATCATCAGTGTTTCCATTTTTAATTTCTGGTCTTCACACTTCCTGGTTTCATTTCACTTCTTTGTTATTCTTACTCAAAATTCTACCACTCAAGAAATCCATGATAAAATTAACATCTTTAAAAGACAATTATTTCAAAGAATGTGAAAAAGCTACTGATTTCTGTTCACCCAGTGGAGTTTATTCAAACATACAATATTCTTCCTATCACAATGAAGACACTCAGAGATTGGCCTAATTTGATTCAGGAGGAGTAGCCCATTTGAGGAGAATGTGACAACTCAGTGGTGGGGTAGGGGCTAGTTTTACTTTTGCCTTAAGGCAGGAGTATATGGAACATGTGTGGGATAAACATGAAGATGGGGAAGAAGTTCTAATGGCATTTTCTTTCCTGAACAATAAGAGGAGCAAGTCCGGCTTCATCTTATTAAGTTTCTTTTGCTCAGTGACATTCTGCTCCTAAGAATTGAGGTTAGTGTTATACATTAGCTATGCTGTGGACTTAAATAAGTTCAGTTCAGTTCAGTTCAGTTCAGTCACTCAGTCGTGTCTGACTCTTTGTGACCCCATTAACCACAGCACTCCAGGCCTCCCTGTCCATCACCAACTCGCAGAGTCCACACAAACCTATGTCCACTGAGTCAGTGATGCCATCCAGCCATCTCATCCTCTGTTGTACCCTTCTCCTCCTGCCCTCAATCTTTCCCAGCATCAGGGTCTTTTCAAATGAATCAACTCTTCACATCAGGTTGCCAAAGTACTGGAGTTTCAGCTTCAACATCAGTCCTTCCAATGAACACCCAGGACTGATCTCCTTTAGGATGGACTGGTTGGATCTCCTTGCAGTCCAAGGGACTCGCAAGAGTCTTCTCCAACACCACAGTTCAAAAGCATCAATTCTTTGGTGCTCAACTTTCTTTACAGTCCAATTCTTACATCTATACACAACAACTGGAAAAACCATAGCTTTGACTAGACAGACTTTCTTTGTAAAAATCAGAAACCTAAGCTTCCTTTGACTTTGGATCATCATTTCTATGAAAGTTATGTTCTCTGAGTCCCAAGCAGCTGATTTGGAAATTTCTTGAAACATAATTCTTTATGATGTGGTATTTTCCTCTGTATGAGGAAGGTAACTGTAAAAAGAATGTCATAAGACCATTTAAGCTAGTGCCAAATACATAATGTAGAAATAGTAGGAACTTATAAGAAGAAGAGTTTCTTCTTTTAATTGAAGTAGAGCTGAATTGACACGACTGAGTGACTTCACTTTCACTTTTCACTTTCCTGCATTCGAGAAGGAAATGTCATCCCTCCAGTGTTCTTGCCTGGAGAATCCCAGGGACGGGGGAGCCTGGTGGGCTGCCGTCTATGGGGTTGCACAGAGTCGGACACGACTGATGCAACTTAGAAAAAAAAAAGCCTGTTTCATCCTAAATCCTAATGCGAGGGTTACCCCAGATCCCACCTGTTTCTAATTCCATGTGCAAGTGATCATCAATCCCTGTCATATCTGCACCTCTCATATTCCTGCTCAGTTTCTCATCCGTGTTCAACTCTGTGATTCCCTGGACTGTAGCCACCAGTCTCCTCTGTCCATGGAATTTCCCAGGCAAGAATACTGGAGTGGATTGCCATTTCCATCTCCAGGGGATTTTCCCAATCCAGGGACCAGACCACAAGTCTCCTGCTTGGCAGGCACAACTTTTTACCACTGAGGCACCATGGAATCCCATTTGCACCACTACTCTGATTTACTCTGCCCTTCTACCCCAATTCTTCTGTGATTGCAATTACTTAGGACCTCATTTTCTCTCACCTGGACTAGAACAATGGATGCCTACTTGTTTCCCATTCTCTATTTTTTCAGTACTTCAACATTGCTCTCAGCATAATCTTTTGAATAATGGCTGAAAAGATAATTATTTCAGAATCTGACTCAAAACTCTTCAAAACATTTTATAAACACATTTATATGCATTCAAAATCCTTCACAATCTGTCTATGCACTGTTGATCTCCCATCACTCAGCTCCCTCACATATTTTTCCCAGAAGTAATGTGCTTTAAAATTCAATATGTGATTTTATATTATGCCAACTTATACTTACACGCATAAGGTATTCCTTCTGATGGGAATATCCTTCTCTCCAAGTTATTCTGCCTAGCAAATTCCTATCCATGCTTCAGTTTAAACTATTCTTCTTGCATGACACTTACTTTAGCTGATTTTTTTTTTCTTCTGCTAGAAGAGAAAAAAAGGAAAATAAAGAATCTGCTCTAACAAAATGAGAACTTGCAGTCTGAAGGGTCCATGAGGGAACCCCATGGGAACTCAAGCATCATAAAATCTAAGAACCTCCTATTTCTATTTAGTTCTCCATCTAGAAATGACATGTCTTTTACCCTAGTCCTAGTACTTCTTATACCTCTGAGTCACTTATTTTCACCATCATTTTGAGTTGACACAACCCCCTTCCCTGACTTCTACCCAGGCATATTCTATTAATGGCACAGAGACAAAAACAATCCAAAGGGGTAAAATCAATATGAAGACAAATTCAAAAAAGTCATCCTCAAGGACTACATTATGAATTGCAGGACGTAGAAAGAGAAAAGCCCATGTAAGATTTTAGAACTGGCTGCATAATTTTGAAGTCTGAATAAGACAGGAAGGAAATGGATCAATCAAATAATAAAAAAAAAGAGTATATATTTTGACCCAATCATTCCATAAACATTTATTAAAGTACCTCCTTATACAAGCCACTGTGCTTGGCCATTTATGAGAATAATAAGAAATGTGAGATATGGCTTAGCTTGTTAACAATCCAGGTAAGTGAAATAACAACATAAATAGTCCTACCATACAAAGGTTGCTCACCCTTTTCCCCTAATGCCATTAACAAGAGAGAAACTGAAAACCCTCAGAGACTCTCTGAGCTTTGAAGTAGAGACACAAAAAGCAATAAAAAGGCAGAAAATGTTCAACTGGACTCTATCAATCATCAGTGTTTCCATTTTTAATTTCTGGTCTTCACACTTCCTGGTTTCATTTCACTTCTTTGTTATTCTTACTCAAAATTCTACCACTCAAGAAATCCATGATAAAATTAACATCTTTAAAAGACAATTATTTCAAAGAATGTGAAAAAGCTACTGATTTCTGTTCACCCAGTGGAGTTTATTCAAACATACAATATTCTTCCTATCACAATGAAGACACTCAGAGATTGGCCTAATTTGATTCAGGAGGAGTAGCCCATTTGAGGAGAATGTGACAACTCAGTGGTGGGGTAGGGGCTAGTTTTACTTTTGCCTTAAGGCAGGAGTATATGGAACATGTGTGGGATAAACATGAAGATGGGGAAGAAGTTCTAATGGCATTTTCTTTCCTGAACAATAAGAGGAGCAAGTCCGGCTTCATCTTATTAAGTTTCTTTTGCTCAGTGACATTCTGCTCCTAAGAATTGAGGTTAGTGTTATACATTAGCTATGCTGTGGACTTAAATAAGTTCAGTTCAGTTCAGTTCAGTTCAGTCACTCAGTCGTGTCTGACTCTTTGTGACCCCATTAACCACAGCACTCCAGGCCTCCCTGTCCATCACCAACTCGCAGAGTCCACACAAACCTATGTCCACTGAGTCAGTGATGCCATCCAGCCATCTCATCCTCTGTTGTACCCTTCTCCTCCTGCCCTCAATCTTTCCCAGCATCAGGGTCTTTTCAAATGAATCAACTCTTCACATCAGGTTGCCAAAGTACTGGAGTTTCAGCTTCAACATCAGTCCTTCCAATGAACACCCAGGACTGATCTCCTTTAGGATGGACTGGTTGGATCTCCTTGCAGTCCAAGGGACTCGCAAGAGTCTTCTCCAACACCACAGTTCAAAAGCATCAATTCTTTGGTGCTCAACTTTCTTTACAGTCCAATTCTTACATCTATACACAACAACTGGAAAAACCATAGCTTTGACTAGACAGACTTTCTTTGTAAAAATCAGAAACCTAAGCTTCCTTTGACTTTGGATCATCATTTCTATGAAAGTTATGTTCTCTGAGTCCCAAGCAGCTGATTTGGAAATTTCTTGAAACATAATTCTTTATGATGTGGTATTTTCCTCTGTATGAGGAAGGTAACTGTAAAAAGAATGTCATAAGACCATTTAAGCTAGTGCCAAATACATAATGTAGAAATAGTAGGAACTTATAAGAAGAAGAGTTTCTTCTTTTAATTGAAGTAGAGCTGAATTGACACGACTGAGTGACTTCACTTTCACTTTTCACTTTCCTGCATTCGAGAAGGAAATGTCATCCCTCCAGTGTTCTTGCCTGGAGAATCCCAGGGACGGGGGAGCCTGGTGGGCTGCCGTCTATGGGGTTGCACAGAGTCGGACACGACTGATGCAACTTAGTAGTAGTAGTAGTAGAGCTGACTTACAATATATTAGTTTCAGGTGTACAAAAATAGGAATTTGATAGTTTTATAAATTACACTTCATAAAAGTTATTGTAAAATATTGATTACATTTCCTCTTTTGTACATTACATCCTTGTGACTTACTTTATACTTAGTATTTGTACCTCAATCCCCTTCACCTATTTTGTCCCTCCTCCCACTCCTCTTTTTGTGTTATATTTTCTAGATTCCACATATAGATAGAAACATATGGCATTTGTTTTTCTCTCTGACTTATTTCACTAATCAATAATTATATACATATATGAACTATATATATATCACATATATATGATATGGCAAAGTTTCGTTAATTTTTTTGTTTGTTTTGCATTCAATCTCAACTTAATTCCTTTTTAAAAAGTTTTTATTGGAACACAGTTGATTTAAAATGTTGTGTTGATTTCTGTTGTACAGCAAAGTGTAAAGCTACCCATATACATATATCTACTCTTTCTTAAGATTCTTTTCCCATACAGGTCATTATCGTAGACTCAGAAGAGTTGCCTGTGCTATACAGTAGGTCCTTATTAGGTGTCTATTTCATATATAGTAGTGTGTATATGGTCATTTCAATTTCCTAATTTATCTCTTGCCCCTACTTACACCCTGGTAACAGTAAGCTTGTTTTGTATATCTGTGACTCTGTTTCTGTTTTTATGAATAAGTTCAGACTCCACATATAAGTGATATTGTATGACACTGGGTTGGACAAAAGTTTGTTCTGGTTTTTCCATAATATCTTTGGGAAAAACCCAAACAAACGTTTTGGCCAACCCAATATTTGTGTTTGCCTGACTTACTTCACTCAGTATGACAATCTCAAGGTCCATCCGTGTTGCTGCAAGTGACATCATGTCATTATTTTTTATGGCTGCATAATATTCATGTGTGTGTGTGTATCTCACATTTTCTCTATCCATTTACCTGTAGATGGACACTTAGCTTGCTTCCATAACTTGTGTATTGTAAATGCTTCTATGAAAATTGGATGCATATATCTTCAAATTAATTTTGCTTTCTTCAGATAAATATATAGGGGAGGGATTTCTGGATTGTTTGATAGTTCTGTTTTTTAATTTTCATCTCAATACTGTCTTCCACATTGTCTGTACCAAATCTCTTCCCCATCAGCAGTGCACAATGGTTCTTTATTTGGAGAATCACAGAAAGTTGTATTTCATCCTTTACAATATACAGGCTCATAATAACTAGATAGGATGCCAAGCTACTTGTTTTGTTTCCTTTGCCGTCTTGTTGAAATTAAGGCTTCACGGAACTACTATTAAAAGAACAAAATAAACCAGCTGGCTAATTGGCTTCCTGAAACTAGAAACATTATAGGAGAAATTAAGCACTCTCTTGACATGCTTAATCCAAAAGCAACAGGCAATTAACCTTTATTGAAAAGAATATGGAGTAATTGGGAAAAGAATGAAAGAAGATTTTGGGAGCTAAAGGAGAAGGATACTTTGAAAATGACCACCACATACCATCCACTCAAACTCCTCTAAAAGGAAAAGAGTTAGACTCATAGCTATCATCCCCATTACTTAGAATTTATCAGGATGGAAAAACACAGTTTAGACTGAGAAGGCAATCTATACTTTCTTTAAAAAAAATTATATTTACTAATTTTTAATTGATTGATGATTGTTTCAATATACAGCAATATATGCTTTTAGATCCATTGGAAAAGACCCTGATTCTTGGAAAGATTGAAGGTAGGAGGAGAAGGGGAAAACAGAGGATGAGATAGTTGGATGACATCACTGACTCGATGGACATGAGTTTGAGCAAACTCCAGGAGATAGTGAAGGACAAGGAAGCCTGGCTTGCTGCAATCCATGGGGCCATAAAGAGTCAGACATGACTTAGAGACTGACCAACAAATGAGTGTGACAATAAAACAAGAAAAGTATTTGAAATATACATAAATTTCTCAAATATCAAAAATTCATTCCAAAATTAAGCCTTCATATCTGAATATTAACTGAAAATATGAGAATACTGGGACTACCCAGGTGGTGCAGTGGTAAAGAATCTACCTGCCAGTGCAGGAGATGCAAGGGATGTGAGTTCAGTCCCTAGGTTTGGAAGGTCCCCTGGAGTAGGAAATGGCACCCCACTCCAATATTCTTGCCTGGAAAATTCCCTGGGCAGAGGGACCTGGTGGGCTACAGTTCGTGGGGCTGCAAAGAGTTGGACATGGCTGAGCACACACATGAGACCACTAGCCTAACATCTCAGCAAAAAATTCCAGAGCTTTGTTAAGTGTAAGGTCGAAAGTCAGGACTTACTATCTATTTCTTGCACTATTTGGTTGTCTGATCTGTACACCACATGAAAAATATTTCCTCACAAGCTAATAAGCCTTTCACCTTTTAGTAAGTGGATACCTATCAATCAGATTCCTGGGAGAAAACAGATGGCACATTCAAATGAGGAACTTCAATGAAAGATTGATTTATTTACCAAAGAATAACATGATTAAGGAAAGCTGATGAGAGATGTAGCAGTGCTTTGAAGATAGCAGCAGAAGGGGGCAACTACTACCCCAAAGCTAAAGAGAGAAGGGAGTTAGCAACTACCTTAACTGGACAGAAACACACCTGTGGGAGAAGCTCACCCCAAATAAACCAGGAGTCAGGGTAAAAGCAGGGAGTCAGAGGAGTAAGTCTATCAACTTCACTTTCCTCTGCCTGCTGATGTCTTGCCACCACCTCCTACTGGTCAAATCTAGTCAGAAGCCAACTATCTACTATTCTTCTCCCAAACATACTACAGGAGGAATACAGAATGGACCAGGGAGATGCAAATTGAATATAGGTTCTTCTTCAGTAATATCAAGATTTGGGTTATAGTGGAGTGGGTACTATGAGTACATATATCGTGTTTATTGGAATTAATGATAGAGCAGAGTAAATTGAAAACATGAACTGTATCTTAGCTTTTCCCCAGAATGCTGTATTTATAGTTTTGGGTGTAAACCCAGTGACTCAAAACTGTATAAAGATATGGGACATCTGGCTTGTATGTGTCTGCCAGATGGTATGGGATGAATAAAGATCTGGATAGCTAATTTTACACAATAACCACTTCTAATAGGAGTTTTATGCTGAAACCTCTGACATGCTTTAACCAGCAGTTGTAATGCCAAGTCTGGCTACAATAAATGTGCACGATTTAATAGCTAATTCTTCAGAAATAGCACTTTTTTTTCCTTGCTTCAAAATCTTTGCCCTGTTTAGGAACTCACATTTTAATTCTACTATCTTCATTCTTCTCTTGATCCTTTTCTGGGAAGTAGAAATTCCCATTATCCTGGGAATATATATCCTATTGTGCACTCATTCAGGAGATTTGGAGATACATTTTGCCACAAATGACAAAAGCTCTGTTTCCTGAGTACTATGGAAATTCCAATTACTACTTGTATTTTCCTGAGGTCCTTTAATGACCTTTAAGCAAATGTTATTCTCCCCCTAAAAGAGTTGCTGCCAGTGCAATTTCCTCAGCTTTTAAACCTCATCACAATTTAAACAGGTTTTGAATGATCGCCCCTCTTTGAGCCAGAAAATAGATTTGAGTTTCTTGTACTGTCTAATCTGCTGTCTCAGACATGCTTCCTGATACTTTACTCACATTACAGTACACACCCCTCAAATAAATGATAGGGGGACATGGCAAAACCCCATTCTTCTTGCGGTTTTGCCTTTCATCTTACTCAGTTTCTATTTTCTTCCATTGATGTTTACCAACTTGTATAAAATAAAAATGCATTTCTCCTGCACACTGGCATTTTAATGTTTCTGTATTGAAGTTTGTTTCCTTTTACTTGAATTAAATCAATGCTTATGGAAAAGTTCAGCTTTCAAGAATTCAAAAGTAAAATTCTCTGGTCCTCCTCTTCATAAGTATGAAGTGAAAATAACAAACACTCCCTCATCTTAAGCAAGAAATTCATTTTTTTTTCCCTAAAACTGAAAGTTTGAAAACTGTAGCTCCTGGATAATGGTGAAGGTCTACTGAAACCTGTACATATGTAACCAAGAGAAACACAAATCTTTGATAATGACTGTTTCAAAATATAATGTACAGTCAATAAATGAATTTTCAAGTTCTTCATTTATAAATTGATGGAAACATATCTTACTCTCAATTAACATGTTTTTCACTTACAATTTCTTCAAAATCCCCCCATTATCCTAAAGATAAGATGCTTACTCTTCAATGTGGCACACAAAACCCACACAGCATTATCTGATCTCACCCCTTGCTTTCCTCCTCCTGTCAAACACTCCAGCAATATCCAAGGGTCGCCAGCGTGTTCTGTCCCATATTTTGGCACTTGCTGATCTCTTGGCCTGAAATGTACACCATGATCCTCCCAAACTCTGCATAAATTTACTACCACCACCACTTACAATCTACTTCAAGACAAACACAGTAATCCCTTCTATAAAACCAAGCTCAGTGTTAGCTGAACTTGTAAGAAATGATGTTTACATACCAATGCATAGGGTTGCTGTGAATGTTTTACAAGTATAGCACAGTGCTTAGAATACAGAAGTACTTTTTAAAGTATATTCGTTGCTATTATAATTCATGGTGAGCAGTACACCAGTCCTTTTCCATCAAGAGGTCTCTAAATTCAACAAACAATTAAAAAGTAAAAGGTAGGGGTGGGAAAGGGCAAAGGGAGGAAAAGAAGAATGCATTGGGAATTTAGAAATATGTTGTTTTGCGATCTGAGACCTGTCTAGTTCACCTTTATAACTCTAACCTCTGGCATATTCAACAGTAAAGAAAATTTATTTCTGTAGTACTCCTGAAAAGAAAAGGGTTATAAACTATGTCTATATATAGACTATAGCCTCAAATAGATGCAGATTTTAGGAGGTCTAGAGCAACTCCTAGAGCTGTATTATTGGTAGAAAGTTCTATAACTATCCTATCCCAAAGTATATTCTCAAGTCAGTTCAAAGACTATGCATACATGTTCTATTTGAGGAAAAAATAATGTTCCTCAAGATTCCATTCTCATGCTCACACAGTTTAACCAGGAAATTCATTCTATGTCTTTTCCAAATCCAGACTTCATTGCCTGCTCAGAGAGAGCAAATGTAGCTACATTCTAAAATTCTGATGACAAAAAAGCTTACATGTCCTAAAGAAAACTTAAAATACTTTCAATCTTGACACTCCTCTGATCCCCAAATCTCTAGTGCAGTCTTGTAAAAAATACTCTGAATTACTGAATAATCTTGACTTTTACTAATAAATCATCCGAGATAGGAAAACCCTTAGACCTATCTGAGACTATTTTTTCTGAGGGGGCTAATTATGTCAGTCATGCCTACCACTTCCACAGTGTAGTGAAAAATCATTATGAAAAATCAATGAATTACAATAAGCTACATAAACGAAAGAGCATATCACCACACTAAAATTGCAAATATTTTAAAATATGGAATTCAATTAAAAAAATTCTAAGGTAATAAAAATAGCAAATACAATAAACATGCTTTTCTAATTATCAGTATTAAATAAAGTATAGAGTTTGTTTTTCCCAAGATACTTTTAAAAGTCTCCGTTTTTTAAGGGAATTGGGTTGGCTACTGCAGCTATAAAAACTAGAGAAAGAACAGGTCATCTATACCATTCACCCAACAATGACATCTCCTGAATGCAACAGCACCTCTAACATTCATTCACTTAGCTGAATAAATCATTGCTTAATCTAATAGTTACTGCAGTTCTTTCTGGTGCACATTTACATTTTTATCTGGTTATAAGTTAAATGCAAGCATTATATTACCACCTTTTTTTTTTTTTCTCCCCTGATACATTTCCTGAATTAAATGCACTTTGCCTCTTGAGAAATCTGTATGCAGGTCAGGAAGCAACAGTTAGAACTGGACATGGAACAACAGATGGGTTCCAAATAGGAAAAGGAGTACATCAAGGCTGTATATTGTCACCCTGCTTGTTTAACTTATATGCAGAGTACATCAGGAGAAATGCTGGACTGGAAGAAGCACAAGCTGAAATCAAGATTGCTGGGAGAAATATCAATAACCTCAGATATGTAGATGACACCACCCTTATGGCAGAAAGTGAGGAGGAGCTAAAAAGCCTCTTGATGAAAGTTAAAGAGCAGAGCGAAAAAGTTGGCTTAAACCTCAACATTCAGAAAACGAAGATAATGGCATCCAGTCCCATCACTTCATGGGAAATAGATGGGGAAACAGTGGAAACAGTGTCAGACTTTATTTTGGGGGGCTCCAAAATCACTGCAGATGGTGATTGCAGCCATGAAATTAAAAGATGCTTACTCCTTGCAAGAAAAGTTATGACCAACCTAGATAGCATATTCAAAAGCAGAGACATTACTTTGCCAACTAAGGTCCATCTAGTCAAGGCTATGGTTTTTCCAGTAGTCATGTATGGATGTGAGAGTTGGACTGTGAAGAAGGCTGAGTGCCGAAGAATTGATGCTTTTGAACTGTGGTGTTGGAGAAGATTCTTGAGAGTCCCTTGAACTGCAAGGAGATCCAACCAGTCTATTCTGAAGGAGATCAGTGCTGGGATTTCTTTGGAAGGAATGATGCTGAAGCTGAAACTCCAGTACTTTGGCCACCTCATGCAAAGAGCTGACTCATTGGAAAAGACTCTGATGCTGGGAGGGATTGGGGGCAGGAGGAGAAGGGGACGACAGAGGATGAGATGGCTTGATGGCATCACTGACTCGATGGACGTGAATCTGAGTGAACTCCGGGAGTTGGTGATGGACAGGGAGGCCTGGCATGCTGCGATTCATGGGGTCGCAGAGAGTCGGACACGACTGAGCGACTGAACTGAACTGAGAAAACAAAGTGTTGTCTGAAGTTTCTCTAATTTCCATTCTCACTTCCTTACCATTCTTTGATATATGATGCTTGGAACTGGTGATCTGCCAGTTTTAATAGTGTCTAGCCTTTTAAGACGGAGAAGGCAACGGCACCCCACTCCAGTACTCTTGCCTGGAAAATTCCATGGATGAAGGAGCCTGGTAGGCTGCAGTCCATGGGGTCGCTTAGAGTCGGGCATGACTGAGCGACTTCACTTTCACTTTTCACTTTTATGCTTTGGAGAAGGAAATGGCAACCCCTCCAGTACCTTTGCCTGGAGAATCCCAGGGACGGGTGAGCCTGGTAGGCTGCAATCCATGGGGTCGCACAGAGTCAGAAATGACTGAAGCGACTTTGCAGCAGCAGCAGCAGCCTTTTTAAAGCCCACAATAGTATCCTTTCACTTCCTAATTATTCCACCTCTTTACAGACTGATCTTACTTATGTAATATCTAGTCTTTAAAATTTCCTTAAATTTCAGAGGCAGAAAGAGAAAGTACATGTAGTTTCAGCATTAACTATCAAGTAATCTCTGTAACCATTCTTTGGCATAATAACTAATCACACATTTAATTATTTCAGCCATATTTGGCAATAAAATTAGTAACAATTAGATTTTTATGTGATGTTTTAACAAAGATTGAGTTAGATTTTAAAAAATTTAATCTATGAATTCCTCTGTGTAGTTTACTGTGAAAGTAAAATGATTTTAATTTGTGTTCAGAGGTTCCTATGTAGGCTCTCAAACCCTTCCTTTGGTGTTTTCTTAATCTATTTGCCTTCTGAGCTTCATTGTTTCTGGCACTCTGACAGAATACATTACATGAGCATTCAGTCTAAGTGTTCTTCAAACATGTCTCATTTTCAGCAGTCAAAACACCAAGTAAAAGTCTTTACTTGTTACACTCTGGTAGAATGTTCAACTCAGACACAGCAGCTGTAAAATTACCTTGTTTTTTTCTGGGAATAATTATTTCTGGAACTGTCCTTCAAAAACACATCAATACTTTTTATACTATCAGGAGTACATCATTCTCCTACTGGAAATCAAGCACTAGGATAACAAGCCTCCCAAAGCACTACATGAGCATTTTATATCAGATACTGCCTAAAAGCACAGACTATTTACATAAGTGCAGGCAAAAATGAAATAATTGAGTCTAGAAGTTTATTACCTAATTTTGTTAAAATGAAAATTGGTTGAATTACAAATATAAGATTATTGGAAAGAGAAAAGTTGATGAGCAGCACTTTCAAAGATTCCTCTTTGCAGCAATTAAAGATGCAGGAAAAGTGTCTTTCTCCTGATTATATCCCTCCCAAAGGACTGTTTATTGGTCCTCAAACTTGCCATGAGCCTAGTGCCTCTGAGAATGTACTGTTTACTCAGTTAAGAATGACACTGTTCAATGTTCTATCAAGACACAGCTAAAATTTCACAATTTCTGTTACATTTTCTCATCTTTATACTCCAGACTCATCACTCAACAGAATCACTTGCTTCCTTTTATATGGTCTCATTATATTTGGTTTATTCCTCTCATAACACTTATGGTTTGGCTATATAACTACTTTTGTATTTTGTATATATTAATATATGCTGTCTCTCTGAATAGCTTGTGAACTCAATGAATTAATTCAAATGCCATACTATTTATAACTAACTAGCTAGCTAGCTAGCTAATTAATTACTTATATTTACTGACCATACTCTGAGCTCTAAGCCAACATTTACAATAGCCATTTGATATCTCCTTGTATATGTGACAGAGAAGGCAATGGCACCCCACTCCAGTACTCTTGCCTGGAAAATCCCATGAATGGAGGAGCCCGATAGGCTGCAGTCCATGGGGTCGCAAAGAGTTGGACACGACTGAGAGACTTCACTTTCACTTTTCACTTTCATGCATTGGAAGAGGAAATGGCAACCCACTCCAGTGTTCTTGCCTGGAGAATCCCAGGGATGGCAGAGCCTGGTGGGCTGCCATCTATGGGGTCACACAGAGTCGGACACAACTGAAGCAACTTAGCAGATGTGTCAGAAATATCTCAATTTTAACATGTCCAAAAATAAATTCATGGATTTCCAGCCCCTACATGAACTTGGCTTAATATTTTCTGCCTAATGAGTGTTACCATCCATTCAATTGTGTGAGCCAGAAACCTAGAAGTCACTTTTGACAATTTCTGCCTTATCACCTTCATCTTCATTCCTCTTGATTTTTCCTGCTAAATATCTTTGAGCCATTCCAGTTTTTGCCATTTCTGCAACCCCACCCTAATCTAAACACCAGCACCACAAGTGGGGTTAGGAGAGTTTAGCTAAAGACAATAATTAAAAAGTAACAAAACATTGATTAAAAACATTTTTTAAAAAAATTATAAGATGTTAATCACAGAATCCTCACTAATTAGGGTTAAATTATAAAGATATAGGACCAGCCTCCGAAAGTGCATCCCTCATGACAGACCCTCCTGAAGAATATCTTTAGAAGGATAGCTGTGCAATTGGCTTTATTTGGCCTATTAATGAACACTTAATTCCAAATGTGGGATGGACTATTGCATAGAAGGAGAGAGGGAATCCTCTGTGCCTCATATCAGGAGAGGTTGTATGAGAGGAGAAGAAAGAGTGAGATTTCAGCATTCCTCAGTTTTTCCTTTAATGCGTCTTCATTGATACTATTGAATTTTGTAACCTGCAGCTTGAACTTTTTCCTTTATTAGCCAGAGGTGCCAGGATGGATAATCTGTCTTGCAGGAGAAGAAAGACATATAAAGCACTTGCTGTAATACAATATGATAAAATTATGTAGAGGCAATGGCTTAAGAGAGTCAAAAACTAAAAAGATACAAACTATGCCTCCTTTTTTCCTTCCAATTCCTGTAACATATATTCACTGTGTTTGAAGAAATCTGTCCACGTGCAATTAGATGCTCTTTTCTACTAAAAGGCCAAAACAGATATTTGAAGAATTACAAATACCCATTCAAAATGTTAGGGCCTTTGTTGATATCAGTCATTCTAAGTTAAATAAAGAATTAAACTACCACCTGCAGTCTCAAAATTTGCAAAGCTAAATTTATCATTAATGTTGAATAGGTCCACTAGCTAAAGAAGATAAAGCTCTGGCAGGGGTTCAAAGAGAAAGAAAAAGAATATTTGAATACTAACAGGCAAAAGATATTTCCCAATAATGGAAGGCAAGGGTGACATATTACCACTAGGAGAATAACATGGAAAAGGCATGGGGTTTTAAAACTGCTGATATGTGAGGACCCATTGGAAAGTGTGGTACAGCTGGAACTAAAAACAAATGGTTCTATAAATTGGAGTGATGAGATGAAATGGATTAATTATGTAGGTCAAAACCAAATTATATAGCTTTATATGATACATTCGAGAGTTTTACTTTCATCTAACAATCAAAGAGTAAAAAAAGGAGTTTAAAAAGATTTTTGATTAGTAGCATTACATATTACTGTGAAATTTAGATGGAATGAGAAAACAATGAAAACAGAAAATTCCAAGAAAAATCCTGAAAAAGTTTTATGTGAAAGTGGGATTGGGTTGAATTGAGAGTCAGCAGATATAAGAAAGAAACATGAAGTAAAATAAATCAAATTTGGTGACTGGTATGAGAAATATAAAAGTTTAATAGCTATGATTTATAGCTTGATGGTGGCTGGTGATACTCTTAACTGATATATAGAATACAAGAACAGGAAGATACTTTGCAGGTGGTGGTAATGAGAAATTGTGAAAATTCAATAGTAGTGGGCTGCCGTCTATGGGGTCACACAGAGTCGGACACGATTGAAGTGACTTAGCAGCAGCAGCAGGTATATTCAGGGCTTCCCTGGTGGCTCAGAGGTTAAAGTGTATGCCTGCAGTGCAGGAGACCTGGGTTTGATCCCTGAGTCAGGAAGATCCCCTAGAGAAGGAAATGGCAACCCACTCCAGTATTCTTGCCTGGAGAATCCCATGGATGGAGGAGCCTGGTGGGCTACAGTCCATGGGGTTGCAAAGAGTTGGACATGACTGAGCGACTTCACTTTACACTTCCTTAGGTATATTCAAGGAGCAATTAGATGTTAAGTATACAAAGAGTTCAGGACTGAAGACGTAGGTTTGCCACACATCATACATTAGACATCTAGGAACAATATCAGAAGTCTTAGTAACCAAGGGTGAAAAAATTTTAAGAAGCAGGGAATAAGTAATATTAGTAAAAAGTATACACAGAAGTAAAGTAGTGCTGAAGACAAGTTATCAAAAATGGTCATCATTAATGTGTTAAAAAACTTGTGTTTCCATAAGTTTTCCATAGTTTAGGCAGGTTAAATTAAAAAAAAAAAAAAGTCAAATAAGTGTAACAATTCAACAGAATCTTACTTGTATATGGAACAAGAGAATAGTGTTATAACTTGATAAGAAATAACCCAGGGTGATAGTGTTTAGGATGAGAGATGGTTTTTTTTTTTTTTTTTTACAAATTGGGTTAATCTCCATTTCCTAATTCCTAAACAGCTAAGGTGGCATCATGATGATACTCAGCAGACCTGTGGGCCTGTGAATTCTGACTTGATCCAATGACTGTTTTTTCCTTTTGAATCCCCAGGGGAGATATAGGGACACCAGCAGCAAAAGACTTTAACATTCTTCTTATAAACTAAGATTTCAGTCTTAGATTCTTAGAATTTTAGCATGCCAAAATGAACCAAATAAAGGATTTATTTTATATATTATTTGGTCTAACTGAAACAGCCTCATAATGAAGCAGGTTATATGATTAGTTCAGTCTTCCTTATCTCTCCCCCGACTCCAGCAATCAGAGTTTGGTATGCAATAAGGTCACACATTCCCACAACACAGTGTATTCTGTTCCAAAACAGGAAAAAATGTGGGAGACAGCAACTCCTATAAAGGAATGACCTTGAAAGCAATCATACTTAGCTATCTGACATCATCTGAATGTATCACTTATCAGCATAGCACCCAATAAAATGTTTTAAATTTCCACTAATCTATATTACCATTCTTTCTTCTTTAGGGTGGAATAAAAGAAGGTGGGCTTCCTCACTGAGAAGGAGTAAATTGTTATTACTATCTAAACTTCAGAAACATTGTTATTTACCTTATATTTAGTTTACATTTATATTAGGACACATCTTGTTTGAAATATTTATAGAGGTGCTGCTTTTAGGGAAAAGTCTCTATTGACAATATAAGAACTCATCTTAGGAAAGCTATAAAATCATTAAGGGAATAAACATTTTAGTGTGCATGTTCTTTGCAAGCAAGGAAAATTATTTCATGTCTCCAAAATCATGATGAAATTCACTTTGATTTCACAAGTCATATATACCCATTTATACTATCAAATTTTGTACTTTTACTTATACTGTTTCTAAAATAAAAACCATAGGTAGAAGAAATCACACAGTCCTACTGTGTAAATTACTTTAAAAGTTTGAAGTATTTTTTTTTAACAAGGAAAGTAGACAAGTTTATTTAATTCTGTCATATAAGATAGAAAAGCAATTTGCCTTTTGGCTACAATTCTATTCAAATGGGTAGGAGATTTGGTCAGTTCCTAATCATAAAAGAAATAGTGATATCATTAATCTTAAATAAATAATCCAAAGGTCATTTTAATATTTATGTTAGAATATATATGTTAACAGTTATACTTAAATATGAATGTATCCTAGAAATAAACTTCATTGGGAGTTCGTGTAAAAAAATAAATAAATACAAAAAAAAATTTTTTTTTAAATAAATAAATTAATTAATTAAAAAAAATAAAGAGAATAATACTGTAATTCATGAAGATCAACTCAGGAAGAAGCCAAAACCCTGAACAATTTCCCTGCTTTCTTAAGGCTCCCCAGGACCTAGAATCTGACCTGATTATTTCCTACTATCTGTATCTATATTTGTCATACTCTTACTTATGTCTCTTACCCAGGGACTAAAATAGGGCTAAATATGTTGGACACAGGTCACAATGTCTGCTGGGCACAGCATCCTCTTTGCCCACTCAGAGATGTCTGAGAAGGGTAAAAATATGAGGTTGAGTTTTTGCCCGGGGTTAGCCACATATTGGTTGGAAATGAATATCTGATCTATAGGTTGGGTGAAATGGCCTGGCCAAAAATGCTCCAACCAAATAGAATCAGTTGAAATTGGGCAAATCTGTTTGCCTTCCAGAATTTAGGCTAGAGGTTACAAAGAGGTTTGACTAATTCACAGCAGGAAGAGGCAGAAGGGACATACAAAGAGAAGCAGAGATATCACAAGCTGTCTTCTAGAACAGGGATGTGCTTTTTTTTTTTTTTTTTTTTCCCCTGTACAGGAACAGACAGTAAATATTTTAGGCACTGCATTTTAGGCATTGCATGCATTATATTCTGCAACTTTGGCAACTAATCAATTCTGCCACTGTAGCAAGAATACAGACATGAACAGATATGTAAGCAAATGAATATGGCTGTGTTCCAATAAAAATTTACAGAAAAAGGTGATGCACCAAATTTGGCCAACAAGCTGTCATTTGACAATTTCTGTTCTAGGGTATTGTTATCCAGCAGAAACATTCAAATGTAAGTCATGTATCTTATTTGATATTTTCTACTAGTCACATTAAAAAGTTAAAATAGGTGAAGTTAATTGTATTAATATATTTTATTTAACCCAATGTGCCTAATATGCTGTCATTTTAACATACCATTAATTTTAAAAATTATTGAGAAATTTTATATTTTCTTAAATACTAAGTCATGGAAACCCAGTATGCATTCTACACTTAAAGTACCTCTTAATTTAGACTGTGCATTTCAACTAAACATAACCTTTCAGTTTAGATTAGACATGTTTCAAGTGCTGAATAGCCACCACTGATTAGTGGCTATAATACTGAACTGTGTAACTGTAGACTATAAAACAGATTGTGAGCAGCAAGTAGACTATAAAACAGATTGTGAGCAGCCAGTCTCCTGTGAAGCCCAGAGTCCTTATGGATTTAGGTTATAGCATTTTTTAAAAGATAGCCTGGGAAGATCTCGTTCTTGGCAGTTCAAAGAGCCTCACCTAGATAAATGCATGAATGAACAATGGGACAAATGCTGCCAAGTCCATAGATCATCTCATCCTATATATATTTCACATGACAGTGTTTCCATTATTTTTTAAAGTGCAAATTTTAAGAGAAAGGGGTTTTGTGCTGCATATATTTGTGATTCAGAGCTCTCCTATACCCTTTTTCTTATTTCATTCCATGGAAATGTTCAATAACTGGTTTTTTTTTTTTTTTAAATAAGCACTGAATGTGATAGTCACTATATTTATCATATACTCACAAAAATGTATGTTCCTTTATTTTTTAAAATTTATATTAATTGGAAGCTCATTACTTTACAATATTGTGGTGTTTTTTGCCACACACTCAACATGAATCAGTCATGGGTATACATGTGCTCCCCATCCTGACCCTCCCTCCCATCTCCCTTCCCAATCCATCCCTCAGGATCATCCCAGTGCACCAGCCCTGAGCACCCTGTCTCATGCATTGAACCTGGACTGACGATCTATTTCACATATGATGATATACATGTTTCAATGCTATTTTCTCAAATCATCCTACCCTTGTCCTCTCTCACAGAGTCCAAAACTCTGCTCTTTACATCTATGTCTCTTTTGCTGTCTTGCATATAGGGTCATCGTTACCATCTTTCTAAATTCCATACATATGCATTAGTATACTGTATTGGTGTTTTTCTTTCTGACTTACTTCACTCTGTATAATAGGCTCTAGTTTCATCCACCTCATTAGAACTGATTCAAATGCATTCTCTACAATAGCTGAGTAATATTCCATTGTATATATGTACCACAGCTCTCTTATCCATTCCTCAGCTGATGGACATCTAGCTTGCTTCCATGTCCTGTCTATTGTAAACAGTGCTGTGATGAACATTGGGGTACACATGTCTCTTTCAATTGTGTGTATGCCCAGCAGTGGGATTGCCGGGTCATATGGCAGTTCTATTTCCAGTTTTTTAAGGAATCTCCACACTGTTCTCCATAGTGGCTGTACTAGCTTGCATTCCCACCAACAGTGAAAGAGGATTCCTTTTTCTTCGCTCCCTCTCCAGCATTTATAGTTTTTAGACTTTTTGATACCAGCCATTCTGACTGGCATGAGATGGTACCTCATTGTAGTTTTGGTTTGCATTTCTCTGATAATGAGTGATGTTGAGTGTCTTTTCATGTGTTTGTTAGCCATCTGTATGTCTTCTTTGGAGAAATGTCTGTTTAGTTCTTTGGCCCATTTTTTTTTTTTTTATTGGGTGGCTTATTTTTCTGGAATTGAGCTGCAGGAGTTGCTTGTACATTTTTGAGATTAGTTCTTTGTCCATTGCTTCATTTGCTATTATTTTCTCCCATTCTGAAGGCTGCTTTTTACCTTGCTTATAGTTTCCTTAGTTGTGCAAAATATTTTAAGTTTAATTAGGTCCCATTTGTTTATTTTTCCTTTTATTTCCATTACTCTGGGAGGTGGGTCATAGATGATCCTGCTGTGATTTACTTCAGAGAGTGTTTTACCTATGTTTTCTGCTAGGAGTTCTAGAGTTTCTGGTCTTATGTTTAAATCTTTAATCCATTTTGAGTTTATGTTTGTGTATGGTGTTAGAAAGTGTTCTCATTTCATTATTTTACAAGCAGTTGACCAGGTTTCCCAGCACCACTTGTTAAAGAGATTGTCTTTTCTCCATTGTATATTCTTACCTCCTTTGTCAAAAATAGGTTGTCCATAGGTGTGTGGATTTATCTCTGGGCTTCCCGTTTTGTTCCATTGATCTGTGTTTCTGTCTTTGTGCCAGTACCATACAGTCTTGATGACTGTTGCTTTGTAGTATAGCCTGAAGTCAGGCAGGTTGATTCCTCCAATTCTATTCTTCTTTCTCAAGATTGCTTTGGCTATTCGAAGTTTTTTGTATTTCCATACAAATTGTGAAATTATTTGTTCTATTCTGTGAAAAATGCTGTTGGTAGTTTGATAGGAATTGCATTGAATCTATAGATTGCTTTGTGTAGTACACTCATTTTCACTATATTGATTCTTCTGATCCATGAAGATGGTATATTGCTCCATCTATTTGTGTCATCTTTGATTTTTTTCATCAGTGTTTTATAGTTTTTTATATATAGATCTTGGAGAAGGCAATGTCAACCTACTTTACTACTCTTGCCTGGAAAATCCCATTGATGGAGGAGCCTGGTGGGCCACAGTCCATGGGGTTAAGAGTAGAGCACGACTGAGTGACTTCACTTTCACTTTTCACTTACATGCACTGGAGAAGGTAATGGCAACCCACTCCAGTATTCTTGCCTGGAGAATCCCAGGGACGGAGGAGCCTAGTGGGCTGCCATCTATGGGGTCACACAGAGTCGGACATGACTGAAGTGTCTTAGCAGCAGCAGCATACATAGATCTTTTGTTTCTTTGGGTAGATTAACTTGTAAGTATTTTATTCTTTTTGTTGCAAAGGTGAACGGAATTGTTTCCTTAATATCTTTCTGTTTTCTCATTGTTAGTGTATAGGAATGCAAGGGATTTATGTGTGTTAATTTTATATCCTGTAACTTTACTATATTCATTGATTAGCTGTAGTAATTTTCTGGTGGATTCTTTAGGGTTTTCTATGCAGAGGATCATGTCATCTGCAAACAGTGAAAGTTTTACTTATTTTCCAATCTGAATTTCTTTTATTTCTTTTTCTTCTCTGATTGCTGTGCCTAAAACTTCTAAAACTATGTTGAACAGTAGTGGTGAGAGTGGGCATCCTTGTCCTGTTCCTGCCTTAAGGGGAAATGTCCTAAAATGCTTTCATCTTTCACCATTGAGGATAATGTTTGCTGTGGCTTTATCATATATGGCTTTTATTATGTTGAGATGTGTTCCTTCTATGACTGCTTTCTGGAGGGTTTTTATCATAAATGGATGTTGAATTTTGTCAAAGGCTTTTCTGAATGTATTGAAATGATCATATGCTTTTTATCTTTCAATTTGTTAACATGGTATCACATTGATTGCTTTATGAATATTGAAGAACCCTTGCATCACTGGGATAAAGCCCACTTGGTCATGATATATGATCTTTTTAATATGTTGTTGGATTCTGTTTGATAAAATTTTGTTAAGGATTTTTGCATCTATGTTCATCCGTGATTTTGGCCTGTAGTTTTCTTTTATTGTGGCATCTTTTCCTGGTTTTGGTATTACGGTGATGGTGGCCCCATAAAATGAGTTTGGAAGTTTACCTTCCTCTACAAATTTCTGGAAAAGTTTGAGTAGGATAGGTGTTAGCTCTTCTCTAAATTTTTGGTAGAATTCAGCTGTGAAGCCATCTGGTCCTGAGCTTTTGTTTGTTGGGAGATTTCTGATTACAGTTTCAATTTCTGTGCTTGTGATTTGTCTGTTAAAATTTTCTGTCTCTTCCTGGTTCAGTTTTGGAAAGTTATACTTTTCTAAGAATTTGTTCATTTCTTCCAAGTTGTCCATTTTATGGACATATAGTTGCTGATTGTAGTCTCTTATGATCCTTTGTATTTCTGTGTTGTCTGTTGTGATTTCTCCATTTTCATTTCTAATTATATTGATTTGATTTTTTTTCCGTTTTTTTTTTCTTGATGAGTCTGGCTAATGGTTTTTCTATTTTATTTATTGTCTCAAAGAACCAGTTTTTAGCTTTGTTGATTTTGGCTATGATCTCCTTTGTTTTTTTTGTTTTTTGTGTTTTTTTTTTTTTGCATTTATTTCTGCCCTAATTTTTATGATTCCTTACTTTCTACTAATCTAGGAGGCGTCATTTCTTCTTTTCCTAGTTGCTTTAGGTATAGAGTTAGGTTATTTATTTGATTTCTCTCCTGTTTCTTGAGGTAGGCCTGTACTGCTATGAACCCTCCCCTTAGCACTGCATTTACTGAATCCCATAGGTTTTGGGTTGTTGTGTTTTCATTTTCATTCATTTTATGCATATTTTGATTTCTTTTTTTTTATTTCAGCTAGATTTGTTATTTAAAAGTGTGTTTAGCCTCCATATGTTTGTATTTTAATTTTTTTCCCTGTAGTTGATATCTAATCTTACTGCATTGTGATCAGAAAAGATAACTGAGATGAGGTCAATTTTTTTTGAATTAATCAAGACTAGATTTATGGCCCAGGATGTGATCTATCCTGGAGAAGGTTCCGTGTGCACTTGAGGAAAAAGGTGAAATTCATTGTTTTGGGGTGAAATGTCCTATAGATATCATTAGCTCTAACTGGTCCATTGTATCATTTAAATTTATGTTTCCTTGCTAATTTTCTGTTTAGTTGATCTATCCATAGGTGTGAGTTGGGTATTAAAGGCTTCCATTATTATTGTGTTACTGTTAATTTCACCTTTCATACTTGTTAGCATTTGCCTTACATATTGCAGTGCTCCCATGTTGGGTGCATATATATTTATAATTGTTATATCTTCCTCTTGGATTGATCCTTTGATCATTATGTAGTGTCCTTCTTTGTCTCTTTTCACAGCCTTTGTTTTAAAGTCTATTTTATCAGCTATGAGTATTGCCACTCCTGCTTTCTTTTGGTCTCTATTTGCATGGAATATCTTTTTCCAGCCCTTCACTTTCAGTCTGTATGTGTCCCTTGTTTTGAGGTGGGT